>LS539459.1:429351-469111 GCA_900490775.1 Pristionchus maxplancki
AAAGGGGGGGGGGGGGGAGTGAGAGGCCAATACTAAGCAACCTTGTAAGCCTCCATTTCATAAGTAGCTAAATCACCTGCACTCAAGGATCCGCCCCATTTCATAAGGGGGAGGAGTCAAGTGGGCGGGGCAAGTGCGGATGTAAAAAAAAGTGGCCGATCCCAGACAGTTGACGATCGATTGCCTCAGACATCTACTACAAGGGGGCGCTCAGGGATTCCCGACATGGCGGTGAATAGACTGATGTAATCTCAGTGTTGAGAGAACGGGAAGGGAAGGTTTTGGGGTAGAATCCCCATCATCAGAACCCTTCCCGTTCTCTCACCGGCAACACTGCGATTACACCAGTCTATTCAGACTAGGGATGGCTTCGCAAGAAATCGTCTCTTCATTTCGCGTACTCTCTCACCTCTCTGATCGGTGAGAGACTACGCGAAATGAAGAGTCATTTCTTGCCAAGCCATCCCTAATTCAGGCATCTACCGTACCCTTCTCCTCATCAGCTTGCTAGCGTACTCCGCATCTTCGTGCTCGACCAGCGGCACGCCGACTCGATCCAGCCATGCCACCATGCCCTCGCTGTCCTCCCTCTCGGCCGCCGCGAAATACGGCGCCTGTAATCGATAATTAGATACAGTACCCTATCGATCGACTGCGCTACAGTATCCCTACAGTACTCACAATATCTTCAATATCATGTTTGTACTTGAGGTCCTGGCGCGCGATCTCTTGCATGGCCGATCGATAATCGCCGAAGAGCAGCGAGTACAGCACCGTGCGAGCACTGAAGGTTACGGTATCGACTTGATACGGTAGTGGTATTGATTGATCAATACCGTATTCAGGGACCACTCACAACGTGTACTGCTGGAACAGCATGGGAGCCGAGTAGAGCTCGCTGTCGGCTTGCGTCGCGGAACCTGAGAGTACGGTATCAATCGATAATCGATTGATAAGCTACCGTAATCAGCCGAAAACGTACTATCACTCGCAAACTGACCAGTGTATTCGGCTTCCAGACAGTACGGGCGGTTGTCGGGCAGCTTCTCTTTCAGAACAGCTGGGTGAAGGCCGGTGCACCTCACCTGAAGAGACGGCCGTCTGACTCTCTCCATTTCCCACACTCTCTCGCCTGCTCTAATCACCGAGAGAGAGCAGCGCTTACCTTGTCGTACTCCTTGCCCCAGAGGCGGTTCAGCTCCTCGTACGTCACTGCAAAACAACAATAACAACTGGAAATGGAATAACAATAACACTCTCCTCTCCACACTCTCGTCTCTCGTCGGTCTCTCGTCGGTCAGACAGAGCGAGAGAGCATGGAGAATGGAGAGAGTCAGAGCCAGCTCACCTTTTCGATCCTTGTCTCTGGCAATGGCGAGGGCGAAGTAGATGGACGCTTTCTTGAACGAGTCGGCTGGAATCGATAACTGATCAGCTACAGTATCCTCCCTTTCCGAGCTACCGTATCCCTCACTCACCTTTCTCAGGCGCAATCGATTTGCTCTTGTCCCACACTCCATCCGTCAACATTTTCTTCACTTGCGTCATTATGTCGATGTTGAATTTGCCTGAAATTGGGTTACGGTATCGAACGATCGATAAATAAGGGTGTACGGTATCAATCGATACTCACTGGCGCCCTTGCATGGGATGAAGAACAGTCCGTCCTGGGGGAATCGACCCTCGCCGTTGACGGAGGCCCGCGGTAGCTTCAACGGATTGCACTCCTCGAATCTGAAGAGTACGGTAAGGATACCGTAATCTACCGTAGTACCAATACAACAGTACCCCACCTCCCCTTGGATCATCCCACTAAGGAGGAACACTGTAACAGCTAGGTACTCACGGGGTAGGGGTGCGCGGAGTGGGTCGATGCTTCGGTCCCAGGGTGAGACTCCAGATAAAGAGGGCGAGGACCGCCACGCAGAGGATGCCCAAGAAAACGAAGGGCGTTTGCCTGAAAATCGATCGATAAACGGGTACGGTACCAACTGGTAATTGAACTGCTAAGGCAAACGGGAGCGGGACTTACCCGCCGCAGCAGCCGTCCTGTTTGTCACGCGGCTGCACGTTCCCTCCGGTCGCCGGTCGCGCAGTCGGGCGCGGGGCCGCGGCCCCCGCACCCGGCGCGGCCGGCGCACCAGCCTGCGGGGCCGCGCCATTGGGCGGCTGCGGCGGCTGCGGCGGAGGCGCGCCATCGCCCGGTGGCGGCTGCGGCGGCTGTCCATTGGCCGGCTGCGGCTGCGGGAGCGCACCATTGGCCGGCTGCGGGGGCGGGGAATCGGGCTGCTGCAGCGGCTGCGGCGGCTGCTCAGGCTGCGCGGTCGGTCCATCGTTCCGCAGCGGGTGCGTGGGCGCTCCATTGGGCTGCAGCTGCTCCTGCTGCATGGGCTGCAGCTGCTCCTGCTGCATGGGCTGCAGCTCCATTTCGTCGGGCGCCTGCCCATCGGTTCCGGCGCTCGGCCTGCGGTTCCCCTGCCCGGGCATGGCAAACTGCAATGGGGGTACGGTAGGGATACGGTAGCGATCGATAATTGAGAGAACGGTAGCAATTATTGGAACAGTTCCAGGAGCAAAAGCGGTAAGATAAGAATAGAGATAGAGAAGGGGGGGAATGAAAATCACACTAAAAATAAACGATAGAGAACTGTGATGGGAATGCTGGCAAAACAAGGAAGGATCTATCTAACGAAGGTCCGGATACGACAATCATCGACCCGCTGCAGACAACGGGTCGATGGAAAAAGGAGTGGAGGAGAAAGATGGGAAGCGGTGACAATGAGGGGAATGACGGGGTCGAGTTAGGAGATGGGAAGGGGGGAGAGGGGAGGAGAGGAGGGTAGATCAAGCGTGGTCACTGGGAATCGGCACGTAGTCTTGGAGGGAGGAGAGGGGAGAGGTTAGTGATCTACCGCGTTGGGGAGAATCTTCCGTAATTTTGTGCACTATCGCTCTAAAGCTCAAAAGAATCATGTGCATCACTTTACTCTCGGCTAATAACACAACTCCTCTTGGCTCGTGCCTTACATGCCACCTTCCCTTTCCTTGTCTACTCCCTCTCTTGCTCCATGCTCGGGCAACGCGGGTGGCGCAGGCGGTAAGACGCCAGGCCAATAAGCAGGTGCCCGCAGGTTCGCTCCCCCACCCGCGGACGGTACGCCGGCCGACCGTTGCAAGCCCAACCCAGTGGTGTACGAGACACTGGATGCCCCCGGGTCGGTACCGAAAACCGGCTTCCTGAGCTAGGCCGCTCGCAAGATTGAGTAGCTGAAAAGCACCTGTACGGTACCGGAGGTGCCTAATTTTTGCATGTGTTGGTTCAATCCCCCTTGGTGCCAAATGTTTTGCCGCCTTTTTGCTTACTGTTGATTTTAAGGCGGTTTTAGTAATTTCTGATACAAATTCGAAACTTAAACTTAAAATCACTGATTTCTTTTTTAGATTGTACAGATTAGGCTGTCGCTGTTGGGAAGTTGGTAAATTCGCATGAGGAACGAAGTAGTCAATACAAACAAATGCAAAATCAGCATTTATGGAAAGTGGCTAAATGTGAAAATCAAGGAGATCAACATCGATGTCGTCTACAGATTCCGATTGATTATGTCGTCGAGGGCCGTCTCGAGGGTGTCGTTCGTTCCCTTGCGGCCAGGGATCACCTGAAGGGGTCAAAGATCAAAAATCAATAAATTATCCCCCTCCCCCCGGTTCAACTCCCGGTCGAATGTTGTGCCATTGGTTAAAGATGTGTGCAACGAATTCTCTGACAATTTCGAAATAAGAATTGCTGTTTCAGCAGGCTATAGCCTCCTCGACTTGCTTTGTTTTTGAATTCTTCAACACAGCGTGCCAGGGCGGATCGAAAACCTCATTTGCGTGGCGGACGGCAATTCGTGTCTCTCTTTTCCCTCCCATTCATTCTCACTCATTTCGAGTGATCAGAGCGGTCAAAATAAGGGGGAATTCATAACCCCTAAAAAATCGAAATGCCCACTTCATTTTTCCTTTTGGTATTTCGAGAAACTCATTCGAAATCCACAAATTTAGTCACAAGTTCGCTGACTACTCTTCTTGATTCAGTGAAACACAACTGTGAAACACAATTCGGAGGAAAATGAGAAAACAGAACCTTTTTTGGTATTTGGCGTCTACTTTCTCAAGAGCGGTCAACGGAAAGCATCACACCATTATTATTGTTTGAATCCTTAGGATTCGCTCTAGCTTTCTCAGGGAGCCGATTTTTGATAAAAATTCAGTAGCTCAATAAATGAAGTAAAACCCTCCGAAAATTGATGAAAAACGCCGTTTTTCACCTGTCTTCTCTATTTTCGCAATTAGGAGGAATATTTAGACGACATGAATTACATGAATAGATAGGCAATCTCTTTTCTGACAATTCTCAGGTTTTCGTTTTTCTAATTTCATTGTTGTTTTCCAGTAGCATTTGTTTTTGTGCCGCAAACCCCGCGAAATCGCGCCGCAAAACCTGCATAAATGGCGTGAAATGATCCGTTCTCTCCCTCCCCACATTAGAATACGTCCGCCGCGGCGAACAAAGGAGGCGATCCGCTCTGGCACGCTGTGTTCAAGTTTGTGAAGAGACGAAGAGGCGATCAGACAAAAAATACAAATTTAACCATTTGCAATGCATCGATCGATGCATCGATTGCATCGATCGAGCAAACACGGCGTCGAGTCTCTTCTCCACGTACCTTATTTCCACTTCGCGCGCTCGTCCCGCTCGGTTGAGCCCTCTCCTCCTCCTCGTTTGGACCACCAACACAGACGCCTGCCGTATCAAGGTATAACGCCGTACCCCAACGACAGTACTTCCTGGGGTCAAATATGCTACAGTATCCCAAGCTTGCAATCATTCAACTGGTTACAGTACTCTATTGCAAACTGAGTACCGCTCCTACCGTACCCCCAACTAGCGTAGCTCTATTGTTCTATTGTTCCATTAGACTGAAGTAACTGCGCGCAAACTGATTCCTGTCCTTGTGTGACCTCTTCAGTTGCATACACTACCGTAACCCCACTACGGTTTTCGCTGCTCCCTACGACTACAGTATCCTATCGTGAACTGATTACCGTACTTGATTCAGTGATGCAATCTCTCCCCGTTCTCCTCATCACTCTCGCCCTTCTTCCACTCTCTGCAGCTGTCAAATGCCACATCGGAAACGACCGGAAATCGTCCGAGGTTCCCTGTCAAGCATTTCTTGACAATCGGACGGATTTTAATTTACCATCTGTTTCGTAACTAATTTTCTTGCAGCGGTATTGCCACAGGACTCAATACTGCGCCAAAGTAGAAATGGTAATTGAAGGACGCAAAGGAGCTGGGTACAGGTGTGGAGGAGATATTTGCCATCGGGTACACATTTATCAAATATGACGTGATTATGCGTATTTTGTTTGTTTCTTGTCTGTGATTTGAAAAACTTATTTTTGAAGGAAGGATGCTACGAAAACACCAAGGATGGGCAAACGGTAGGCGTGTGCTGCTGCAAGGACGACCTCTGCAACCCTGCAGCCGCTCCGACTGCTCTCCTCCCACTTGCAGCACTTGCAGCCGTACTTGCTGCACGCTTCTGATCAGATCCTGACCAGACACAACCATAGTGCCCAAACACGTTCAGTTTGCAGGATAAATTGTGATGATTCTTGGTGTCTTGATCGAAAAGTATGAGCTGAAGAATATGAATCATTTGCATTTCCTTGTGGTCCTGTTTGAGACCAGTTTTTCTTCGAATGTTCTACAGGGGAAGAAGTGTCTCCCTAATTCTCTGACAATCTTGAAATAAGGCTTGCAAAGCAGGTAGATAGATACATTCGTACTGGGGGCCAAACATAGAAAGAAGAGTGCTTGAAACATCGTGCTTATCTTCACTTCACATCTCTGCATGCGCTACTGCTGATCTAGTCGAAGGGGCGCAACTAATCGTCTAACTCTCTCACTATCCCCTGCTCTCTCGCTTCTCTAACCGACGAGATAGCATTGCGAACTGAGAGAGGCCATTCCTCGCATCTGTTGTGATAGGGCGGGGACAGATGATGGCCTTGCGATAGGAATGCCAACGCCTCCTCTCTAACCTTTCTGCTAGTTCCCCCATTCATTCCTGGAACTTTCTCGCTTATTTTTCAATCCCCCTTGAACGCTGTTGGTTGTTGCAGATTTTGCAATTTTAATTTTTAAAAATACATTTCTTTTCAGTGATTTACACACACTCAACTGCAGCTGAGCAGCGAACGGGATCATCAATTTTGAAAAAAATACACTGATCTATATCTTGATATAGAAAAGGTTACAAGACTCTTATGAAACAATTTTTCAAATCGTTAATTACAGGAAATGAACAAGAAAGGATTATTGGGAAACCTGAGCTGTTATGGAGGAGTCGTGGGATTTATGATTTTTTGTTGTTCTTGTAATTTCATCACACAGAGAGTTGAACTGGATAAGACAGTATAAAAGCGGTGACACCTCTCTTGCGAGAGAGAGGTGAGGAGATGTGGCTAGTGTGTGAAGATGAAGAGTTCACTCCAAATTCTCCGTGCTTGGCTACATTGTACTCTCTCTCTCTCCTAAGGTAAAGGGACTGTCTGGGCAACACAATCTGTTTGGACTGTTGCCGTCGCAGGTAGTAATTCAGAGTCCGTATAGAGTAAGACTTTCGTCTTGGTTTCGTCGTTCCATCCTTGTTATTGTTACCAATCTAAGATTCCGCATATTCTTCCTATTCTATCATTGGTTAGGCCGATGGCTCAGGTATCCGCTACACCACTACCGATTTGACGACTGATTATCTATGTTCAGAGCGTAGATAGCAGAGCTGAAGAACGATCTACCTGCTCAGATCTCATTTTTCTATGCCGGTCCGTCGAGGGCCTCTATTGATCCAATGTGAGCATTTTCCTATGATTCACATCGGGAGTAATACATGGGTACAACAGTAAGTTGCAGGAATGACGGAACCTTGCCGAGTAGGGTTGGAGCAGCATCAGTTTACTGGGAATGCTTGACGCCTATTTTCGTTGAGAAGATTGCTCAGAGCTGCAGATGGTGTTTTCAATTGTCGTTTCAACTTGATAAATGTGTATTGTACTTTTGTCTTCGAGCACTTCATTACAGACATCGTTGGAAGTATCAAGTTGATGTAAAATTTATAAACACACAGTTGATGGAACTTTTGATTCGTCCTTGAATAATTGTTCTATCAATTTCTCTAGTTATTTCGTCTACACTCGAACCGTGCCAGAGGGTATGGGGTTAACTCAATCGTTAGCTAGGGCGAATCCGACACGACATCGAGAGCACTTTTTGTCGGGCCCTTTTTGGGCGCTTCCGTTCTCTTAGGGTATACATATCTATCTAGCAATCTCATCCACCAAATCATCAGTTCAGTGACCTATCTTCATTTCATCCTTCATCCATTTCAGCAATGCCCTCAACTACGGTTCTTTCCGCCAAGTAAGTTCCTCCATTACCTTTTCTTTTAATTAATTAAATTATAACCAATGTCCCGTGGGACTACCGTATCCCAAATTACCGTACTCACATCTTCTGTTCAGGACCGGTAACAAGGCTGAGCTCCACGAGCACACTCAGATGGATGTAGATCAAGTCGATGGGAACAACAACACCGATGTCGTCCCGGCTAGGTAAGATGTGCATAGCAGATTAGTGCAAAAAAATGGTCTCTCATGTCTTTAACGGTCTCTGATTTCGCAGTGCTCTCTCGCCGGACAGAGAGAGCTAGAGAGCGCGTAAAAAACATGCATTATCAATGGAATAATCCTTAA
Organism: Pristionchus maxplancki; assembly: GCA_900490775.1. Lineage (NCBI taxonomy): Eukaryota > Metazoa > Nematoda > Chromadorea > Rhabditida > Neodiplogasteridae > Pristionchus > Pristionchus maxplancki. The sequence goes on from LS539459.1 coordinate 437,155, forward strand.
TTATTGTAATTTAATGATAAACAGATAATAATAATCAGTGATTTAATCAGGATCAGTCGCAAGCGTACGGCGGCTGTCGTTGCCATGAAGAGAATGACGGAAATCGCACTTCCGCAATGGTGAGTTGAGCCATAAATTAATTTATATCAGTTATCAGTTATCAGTGAACTCTCTTCATTTTCTTTGTTTATTTCAACTGATTTCGCAATCGGTAGCAAAGACAGTTCTATTCAATTCTATGCACTTCCCTATCGAGTTTATTCGTTTCAAATAGGTCAGTTGTTCTCTATCTCCTCATAGATCTCTCATCGAAAAATGTACACAAATGTATGTCAAAGTAAGAAGAAGCGAGATATTCGCGATATTGGCATTTGGAAGGTTGCCAATCGCTTTCTTCAGGCAGCCTCCGCGTTATGCGAAGAAGGAACATCGCTATGAAGAGGAGTACGAGGGCGTGACCAGAACCCTGCTCGAGAAGCACATCAAGTTGTGAGTTTCGAGGCATCCATTGTTTACGTCTCGCGGCCTTCATTTCTCATGCTCGCTCGCCTGTTAGAGACGACGAAATTGCATGACAAACTAAGAGATTTGAAAAAATTGCACAGCTTTGAGCCTTACCGATGAGCATCACCTCGATGTGATCGATGTGGCCGTTGTAATTTTTTTTCCTGTGTCTAAGATTTACTGAATTGTAGGAGAAGCTGGAACCATCCATCAGCCCTGATCGACGCCAAGTGGGTCATAAGAATGCTGAAGCAGGTGATCTGGTTCAGACCCGAACACCGCCCTGCAGTCGAAGCCAAGAAGGTCGAAGGTTGGTTTTTATTTTCGAAAATATTCAGTTTTTAATAATCTCGTGTAATTCTCTCATTCAATACGATTCAGGCATCGCAATCGAAGCGTATGATGATAAATGGTATGAGAAATATGAAAATGGCTTTTTGGATGCTCGCCAGCTGGATACTGTGGTCAAAATCTGCAATCAGGCCAGAGACTATCCCAACGCGGGGGAAACGCTGGATGGTGAGGTCTTTTCTTGTTCGGTTACGGTGCTATATTTTACCCCAAACCTTCACTACAACCTGCATGGGTGACGTAGGCCTCGCGAACTAAATCGCTCTTATCAAGATATGTATAAATGTTAAAATTTTCAGCTCAATGCAAGAGATCCTGGAAGTATAATGTGGCTATTATGAGGGCTCTGCCCAAGTGGTGGGATGAAGAGGAAGAAGTGAAGATTGTGAAGAAGGCATTCTTCGATGCAGTGGATAGACTCAAGAAGAAGAACAAAAGAAGATAATCTTTGAGAATCAAGAATTATATTAATTTTGTTACCAGTTTTAATTGTTTGGCTCTAGTAAAGTATGACTTGTGAATCGAATCATGGAATAAAACAAGAGTACCCAAGTCCTTGGATGAATAATCACTGGGGATTGAAGTGAGCAGAGTGAGTGAAACCATCGAAATGCGTTGGATAGTTCCATGATAGATCTCTGAGTATGGATGTTCTTACAATGAACCTCCTGAACGAAATTGGCAACAATCATAAAGTGAGAAGTGTCTAGCGCTTTCGTAACACTCGCTCAGAGCGCACAATCTGTGATTAGGTCGATCAGATGGGACTAAAGGAAGATAAGAAGAAGTGAGAGATCGACAGACGAACATTGAATCAGTATTGTTGGTACTTAAATCATTGAAGAATTGTTGCCTGACTCTTTGCTATCACAATATTATGAATAATTTATAGTGAACTAGTGCAACATTCACAACAATTACAATGCACGGAAAGAACTTTGACCTCTTGTAACATGGCGGTTGCCTCCTTTCACGGATAGTGAAGCAATGTGGATAATCTGCAAATATAGAATGAATAATGATGCATTAATTTAAAACACAAAAGCTAATAACTTACGGGCGAGTCCGTTCACAACTATTCATTGAGTCCACAGAAGAATTAGCCTTGACATAAGGAAAATTGAAAGAGAATTTCCCAAAAAGGGATTGCGATAGCGAACTCGGTGAGCTTCTTCTCCTCCTTTCACGGTCCTCTTTATCTGCCAAAAACCTGACTTGATAGATACTGATCACGAGAATTAGCGCTTTTAAGCTTGAAGCCCCGCCCCTTTTTGGCTAAATGAGTTATGACCATATAATGTCCCATTTGGTGATGAGGACCCATAGGGGTATCCCCAAAATTGTTTTGGTGGAGATCTGAGATATCGATGTCCGGTCATAGCGGTCAAACCCTCGAATCTTACCTAGCCGGTGTCTTAATACTGTGCACTCCTCTGGGAAACAATGCAAAGTCGATATTTTTTGGGAATACTGTGTCGTGAATGAGAAAGGAAATCAGAGTAAGATGTTGAAGGAACGGTTGCAGACAAAAAAGACCAGAACTTAGTTCGTGAATCTGGTTTGTTAAAGTATCTTATTTCTCAAATTTTCACGCTAGAACAATTTTATTTTTGCATTTTGATGATGTTCTAGTATCTTGCTTTCTAAATGTGTAATAATTTAAATTTAACTATAATTGAAAATATCAATAAAAATAAAATCAGTTCACGAGCGAGCACCGTAGCTACGGTATTTTAGCGTCGGGTCAGAGCGTGGTCGATGCGACGCTTATTTCAAAATTGTGCTCGGTTGTTGTTGTGCATTCATTCCTCAATTTCGCCTCTTTTTGCTGCATTTTCCCTCATTTGATTGCTTAGAAGATGACGGGCCTGCGCTACGACAGACAGGTGCGGCTGTGGGGCGATGAGGGCCAGAACGCCATCGGCAGCACGACCGTCTGCGTGCTGGGCGCCTCCGCACTCGGTATTTCATCTTAATTAATTATTTATTTGCTTCATTAGGCTGACAATTGAACAAGCTTTATGGCTGTTATCAATTTTTACATCGACAGTTGTCCCAATCATTACTTAGTGGCGAAGTTCTAGCCCTAAAGAGTGGTCTTGTGACTCATTATCGCCCTGATTATTTATTTATTTAAATAATTATTTAATTAAAGGCACGGAGATCCTCAAGAGTCTCGTGCTCGCCGGCATCGACTCCTTCTGCATCGTCGACGACGCCGTTGTCACTGAGGTTTGACGATAATTATTTATTTTTGAACAATTTTTTTGAATATTCGGTTCTTCTACCACTAAACGATATCTGGCTCGTGGTAAAGGTAAAGTAGCGACCCGTATCAAAGACATTTGACAGTCGTAAGACCACTCTTGCGGGGGCATACCGGTAAGGCCGGCTGCTGGCTCGTGGATTAGTCGCTAATTAAGTTGGTTTATAATTTAATAAATAATTCCAGCCCGACCTCGGCACCAACTTCTTTCTGGAAGCGGAAGACCTGGGCAAGTCGCGCGCCGAAGCAGCCCTGCGACTGCTTAAGGTACACATTAAATTCTTTTGGGTTGCCTTTATTTTATTCCCAAGCTTAATTGAAAGGTTGTCCAGTGGAACGACTTTCAAATTTAAATTTCGGATTGTGCAATGGACGTTTTACTATTATGTTTTTCTAATAATAACAGATCTTTTCATTTTTATGCCCTGTGGATTAGCTTGTATCAGAGCGCGTAATAGAAATATCATTGCAATCAATAATCAGGAGCTGAATCCGTCCGTCCGCGGCACATGCTCGCTCCGCTCGCCCACCTCGGCGACCGACGCGCATCTCGAGGAGCTGCGACCCTTCTCGGTAAGATTACTGTAAATACCGTAATCTACTTTAACTAAAGTGCCAATCATAGGCTGAGTACACTTCAAAATTGCTCTTGAGATAACTAGTAGCAAGCCTGTACTCTAATTTCCATGAAAAATTGATAATTTACTGTAATCGATGGAAATTCTACCGTAACCGATCGATAATCCACCGTAATCAGGTTGTCGTGGCGACGAACATGGCGGAGAGCAGCGCCGCGCCCATCTCCGCCTTCCTCTACGAGCAGGGCATCCCGCTGATCTACTCGAGGTGATTATTGATTTTATTGATTGATTAGTGATTTTGACTGTATTTCGTATGACACAGTTGATCTACATTGTGTATTTTTAGTCGCAATACTCGGTAGAGCTTCACTGTCCCGATGTACTTTCTATTTCATATATCAAGTTCCTGAATCTCCGGTTCCCCTAGTGCCGATGCTGCTCAATAATTTATTTGCTATTTAATTACTTTTAAATTTAAATTAATAATCGTTATTTCAGAGTCTTCGGGTTCCTGGGCACGCTGCGCGTTGCCGTCGCGGAGCACCCCATCGTGAACACGCACGTGGAGAACGCCCCGCCCGATCTGAGGTACGGTAGAGATGCGATACGGTAGGTTACGGTGGATATTAGGTACTGTAAAAGGAATCGGTAGATTACTGGGTGGTAAGGTTGCGTCTGATCCGAGACCGGCAATGTTTGATTCGGTTCATACTTTTGTGTTTTGTGGCTGCTACGAATGTGGAGCTGAGAATGTCTCAGTAATCCACGGCACTTTTTGGGGAAAAAGCAAATTATTCAAATGAAAGTGTAGTTGAATTAGTCGGTAATATTGCGCTTCACGATCACAAGAACTGCTCAGCTCTCGATGTCCGAACAATTTAGAGTCAATATCGAGCAAATATCTAAAAAAAACCTCTAGTTTAACCTCCGTAAAATCGTAGTTTGATCTCTGATCTGTAATCTTTTATCTATCCAGACTCGACGCGCCCTTCCCCACGCTGCAGGCGCTCATCGACGCCGTCGACATGGACAAGATGACGGACGAACAGGTTTGTAGTTTGTAGTTTGATCTTTGATGATTGTATTTTGATCATTGTAGCGTGTAGTTTGATCTGAACATCGACATTCGCAGGTCCGCCACACGCCGTACCTCATCCTGTACGCGCTCGCGCTCAAGGAGTACAGAAAGGTGAGCGTTTATATTATTTGGGAGGTGAAGGAAGCCGGCGAGTTGGTGTCTCAAAGTTAATAGTTGTTTTCGGTTTGAATTGTGGTGTTGATAATGCAATTGCGATTTTGAAAAATAATTGTTTCCGATCGGGTTTCAAAAATGGGTATTGCCTTGGGCGGTTGGTGTTTCACGATCGTTAGTACTTCTCGTTTGATAAGATGGGACTGATTCTGTGTTGATGTATCTTGTTCACCAAATCAATTCTTTTGGATCGAGCGTTCTAAAAGTGAATGTAACTTGCTCATTGGTGTTTCATGAATATTAGAAGTTCTCGTTTGAAACGGTGAGGTTGATTATGCGGTGTTAGTTTTTCGGAAAAATCTCTGGAAAAAGGAAAATGGGTGTTAGTTTTTTTCCATAGATTTTTCAGGAAAAAGCTCAAGATTTGAATTCCCGCAATTTCCGATTTTCGCAATTTCTCAGCTCCTGGTCAAGCAATGCTCACAAAATTAAACATTTAGATTCAAGGTTTTTTTCCAGTGTAATCAATGAAATTCCATAATTTTGAGTCGATAGGTCATCGGGGAGCTGAGATATTAAAATGCGGGAATTCAAATCTTGAGCATTTTCCGGAAAAATCTCTGGAAAAAACTAACACCCTTTTCTCTTTTTCCAGAGATTTTTCCCAAAAACTAACACCACATTAGAAAGAAGCCTCTCTTATTCAGTTAAAAAATTTGCCGATTTGTGTGCCGAAAAATTGCCGAAATCGCCGAGCACTACCGAGTTGTGGGGCTGATTTCAGTACAATATTATTTGTTTGCATACCTGTGATGTTTTTGATTATTAATCGATAATTACTTAATTAATTAATTAATTATCTAATTGCAGTCCGTGGGCGATCCGGCCTTCTTCCCTGCGACGCACGCGCAGCGCAAGGCCCTGCTGCCCTACATCATGGCGTTCTCGAGGGAGAGGGAGAGCGGAGGTACGGTAGGAGTACTGTAGTTGATGTTGTTGGTTATGGTAACATATCTGATCACAATTACAGTACCCCACTGCAGGCACGGACGAGAACTTTGACCAGGCGAAGGCGAGTCTCGCGCGCAGTCTGCTCAGGACGCAGGTGAGCAAGGGGGATTATCGATTTATCGATTGATTGAAGTAGACTGACAAATCATTAGTAATGATATAGCGACTATCATATGTGGAAATGGTGAAACACATATATAGTAGTTTGAATTTCGCGCCTAGTCGCAGAGAGGTGATTATAGTTTCGATTATTATTCGCAACGTATGGACTCAAGAATAGTAATGGGTTCATTGCTGCGGCTTGTAGATGTGGTGAAGCCTGAAACGTCATTGTTGATAATAATTCTCAATTGAGTACCGTACCCTACCCATTACCATTAGATACATTCAGTTCACTCCGGGCGTACTAACGATCGATCGATTACCGTACCTTATTGATTATCGATTACCGTAATCCCAGACCCCCGCGTGCAAACGTACTTTTGACCACTGTAACGATCAATCGATTACCGTAACCTTCCAGATCCCGTCGGGAGTCCGTGCAGTGCTCGCGGACGCGAAGTGCGCCGAGGGCGAGACGGCGGCGGCTGCCCGAGGGAGCGACCCCTTCTGGATCGTGTGCACGGCCATCAGGTACGGTAGGGGTACGGTAGGAAGGATACGGTAGACTCTACTGAATCGATTCGGTTAGAAAGGGTATTGTAGTTATTGCTGTCTGAAGTGGCGTTGAGAGTACATGGTTTACTCTGGTTTCGAGGTAGGGTTAGATTAGGAATGTATTGAGTTGGCTATTGGATCTTTGACTACATAGATGAAAAAGTCAGGTGGCACATTTTTCGAAAAACCGGGCATGTTTATTTAAAAACGTCGAAAATAGACCAATTCTTCGAAAATCGGGTATCTTATCAAGTTTTTGATAGTTTTCCATGTTGACCCTACTCTCGAAAACCGGGTATGTTTACGGATTTTAGGCAGTTCTTGACAACCTTTTTCCACTCTGTTTGACTATGTATAAAAAAAAATAAAAATAATTTAACATTCAGACGCTTCGTGGACCGGCACGGAGTGCTGCCGCTGGCGGGCCAGCTGCCCGACATGGCCTCCGACTCGGCCAGGTACAGTAATGCATTTGTGTCGTTTACGAACACACCAAATTGAAGTCTAGTCGCGGTTTGCATTGCGTGAGGAGGATTGTGTCGTTTATGAGAAATCAAAAATGGCACAGTCTAGTTTCGCGTTACAACGATGAGTTTGTGTTCGAGTAATCTTTAATTCACGGGCTATAAATCATCCAGTTAGACCATTAGTCAAACGGCAAAAAATAATTCTATAAATTGTGCTAATCAATTCTCGTTTACGTTCACAATTGGACGTGTGCATTTTGGAATTTACGTATGGCTTGTTTGCCACAGTCGTGTTTCACTGTGCTATCAAGAGGTTGTGGTTGCGAGAAACTTTTGATAGTCAGGTTGAACAGTATCCCAATTTCTAATTAAATTTCTCACAATCCAAACGCCCTTCAATTTCTCTATTGCGTGCGTCCGTTCTGTCTTTTACCAATGCACACCATTTTCCAGCTACGCACGGCTCGCGGCCGTCTACCACGAGCGCGCGATCGCGGACGCGGACGAGGTGCTGGCGGAGGCGCGCGCGCTCGAGAAGCGGACATCCGCGACCGAAGCGGCCGCAGCGGAACACGACGAGAACGATGACGGGAGTGGCGGTGAGTGTGGGAGAGAGGGGGGTGGGCACTAGGCCGGATGATAACCGACTGGATGAGAACCGCCAAATTTTGAAAAAAAACATTTTTGTGGCATTGTGAACATACTGACAAAGTTCTACAGCCCGAGAAAAAAATTTCGGTTCTCATCCGACGGTTATCATCCGGCCTAGTGCCGGGGGTGAGATGGGAGAAACAAACGGAGATTCATCGCTTGGTCCACGGTTTCACGAGAGACTCAAGTGTTCACTGCTTTACGTATTTCTAATGAATGCTGGAAATAATGTTCTGAAAAAAATTACGAACTACTTTATACGATGGGGCTTGTAGTACTAGTCTCTCTAATGCTCCTTTAATCTCTAATCTAATGGTCCACAGCTCCTACTTATAGTAGGAGAGTACTACTTATTTTTAAAAATAGTCCGGACATAACGTAATTCCGCCGACTAAAAACGTTTTGATTCGATTTCTACGTGTTTAAATGGATGTGGTGTGGTAGAACGCCTTTTCTGATACTCGTCAATTTCTTCATAAGCGCGGACCATTTATTTGTCAAGTTTTGTGAACAGTGATGAGTATCCTTCCCCAACTTTAGGATTTCCGCGGGTTAAACCGTTTGAATTCACTCTGGTAAAACCACTTTTCGCGGGTTTGGGTGTACAAAAATGTTTCCTGTTCGCGCGGGTACAGCCTAACATTTGGGAGGTCGCTCATCACTGTTTGTGAAAAACATAGTAGCTCATGAAAGATCGTCCCGGTGCCGCAGTAACCCGCTTACCGCTTGTTAGTTCCAGAATCGTCGAAGCGCCTCAAGGCGTCGCCGCCCTCGCCCACCACCACCGCCGGCTCTGGTATTTTCGTTATTTTCAGTTTTTTAAAAAAAAATTTCGAAGTGAATTTTTTTCTCCACTCTTTCAAAGATAAGCCCGATTGTTGAGTAGTAACGGCGTTTTCGCGATTGTTACTGTTATGGAATCGACAGGGCACAATCGTGTTTCACTGTGTGTAGATAGTTCTGGATTATCGCATGCGCGTTAGTGCGATATCGGAAATCGATACCATACCAATTACTATTCCTTCGCACTTTCTTTACTGTGAAGCATTCTGAGAAATCATGCGATTTGCGGTTGCATCGAGTATTCATCAAGGGAATGCTTTGCCGTTAGCATTAACTCTTTCTTGTAGACCTCCAGAAAATATTCCTGACGTTGACGGAATAAGACTGAATATAATATTTAATGAATTTGATTTATTGATTAATTAGTAGATTAATATTAACTAGACTAATTAGCTAATTAATCAACCAATTTCAGAGACGTCCTCCATCTCGCACGAGACGTGCATGCGACTGTGCAAGAACGCCGCCTCGATCGGCCTGCAGAGGGGCACGAGGGTGGACTCGTGGAAGGGAGAGGGATTCAGGGTGAGAAATTAATTAAATAATTACGCTGATTAATGATTAAATTAATAAGTTGGGAGTGAGAGGGTTGAGTAGGGTGTGATTCAGGGTGACACGTTGTGATTTTTTGCTGCGTAGTCAAATTTCCAGGTGAAAATTGTGTTCGAGATTTAGGTTTTGGTGAAGTAACTTCAATGCAGCACGAAAGATGTGGGAAGAAAAATGAGGAAATTAGGGGAATGGCATTTCAATTTTTTAACTTTCTTCAATTATTTGAAATAATAATTAACTAATTGCAGTCGGTGCTGGCGACGATCGCAGCGACCGCGCAGCTGGACGAGGAGACGGGCAAGGTGAGGGATTATTATTATTTAAAATATTAAATCTTAAATAGTACATAATTGCGCCAGGGAGGTTGGTGTTGCAGCGGGAGTATGAGGTAGTGAGCGGTAGGAGGGAATTGCTAATGTGAGCACTAATTTGGTTTGAAAAATCCTTACAGTTTCTAGTAATAAAAACTACGATACAGTTAGGAAAACTCGGTGATTTGTGGGTTCGTTGAAGCGATGAAGTAAGGCAGTGAGAGGAAGCACCAATTCTATCCAGTTCATGACGTTGAGAACTAGAATTCGTATCCATTTCTGGAGAGTGTGTTTTCCGATGCTAATGTACTATGAAGCAACTTGGCTGGGGAACTTTTGATGAGCGTGAGCGAGTCGATGAAAATTATTATGAAGCACAGCATCTAGTAGTTGTCAACATTTAAACTTTCGAAAATAAAACGTCCTGCGTTATTCGGAGCAGAAGGCAACTTGTTCTCGTTATTTTTGCAATTCTACCGGGTGAAGTCGTGATATCGCTCTAGTATAAAACTGGAGGATGATGTTAGGGAGTTGATTTGTAATGGGCTAGTTCGGCAGAAATAAATGTAAAAGTTGTTCGTTGTTACTCCTCCCGCGTAGTTTCGGGTTGCTGGGGATCGTAATGGGCATAACTATCCGTTGAAATTCAATTGACGCAGAGCATCATTGTCTAATAAAATCATTTTCTGCTGAGAGCTTCAATATACTCTTACGAAAGAGATCCAGGCATTCATTTTTTCTTTTCTTTGCAGCCGCTGCCCGTGGACGCGAATGCCGGACAGGCGCACGCGGCCGTCTGGCTGCTGCTACAGCGGGCTGCAGATCGATTCGCCGAGGAGAAGTCGAGGTGAGCGGAAAGCATTTTGTGATAAACACTTATTGTTAGGTGGGATGTAGGGTAGGTGAAGTGATATTATTAGTCGTGATGGGGAACGTGCATGCACCTCGTATTGGCACGGCGTGACATTGCGGAGGTAGTAGGCTAGTTGACACTGGAGATTACCGGAGTGCAAAGTTCTGTTAGTGTTCAGAGTGATGTGTGAATCTTAAAATATTTGATCGAGTGGTGTGATAATTAACAACTAATTAACTAATTATTTTAATTACCATTCTAAAAAACAAACTAATTTCGCTTTATTTCAGAAATTGCAGGTTCCCGGGCACGAATGGCATACCGTGCGAGATGGATGCGAGGGACCTGTGGGAGAGGGTGAAGAGAGTCGTCGAGGAGGGCGTGGCCAGAGGAGGGGAGGAGGAGGACGGAGATGAGAGCATGGAGGAGGTACGGTAGGGGGGTGGGTTACGGTAGGGGTGGGGTACGGTAGAGTATGGTAGTGGGAGGGCGTGGCCAGAGGAGGGGAGGAGGAGGACGGAGGGGAGAGCATGGAGGTGTTACGGTAGATGGAAAAATCAATAACCAATAATCATCGCAGGACGACCTGACGGCGGAGGCGGTGCTGGCGCAGGTGCCGTACTCGGCGTGCTCCGAGATGTGCAGGTACGGTAGAGTGAGGGATACGGTAGATGGAGGGTTATCGATTGTGGTATCGACAAAACACTGTGCAATAGTGAGGGTAGTTATTGTTTATTGTTTTGGCAGCAGCAACGCCCCGTGAATTGAGAATTCAGGTTGTTCCTGAGTACCTAGAGCTTGCGAAACAGCAGATAATCTGGTGCATTAGTCGAAATTGAATCTGCCGATTGGGCGAGAGTGATGAATTACTTCTGAGACAATACAAAGGCTAACACACATTTGGTATCAATCAATAAATCGATAATCTCCCTGCAGATACGCCGCCGCCGAGCCGCACGCGGTCGCCTCGCTGCTGGGAGGAATTGCAGCGCAGGAGGTGAGATACGGTGGCCGTGGGTACGGTAGTCGAGGGGTACGGTAGCCATTGAATGAATAATGTTGTGAATAGAAGAAACATCGTCTTTGTTATTGAGTGTGGGAGTCGCACCGTGCCATATCGCAGTTGTAAAACGCGCGATTACGTGGTGCATTTTCGAAATGTTTTGCGTTCTCTTACTGACTTTTTTTTTGAATATTAGCAATGCTTGTGGACCATTTCTGTACGAGCTATCGTAGAGGTCGGAGAAATAGTTGAAGTGTAGTTTGATCTTTGATCTTTGATCTCTTCCAGGTGATCAAACTGGCGACTCGCCAGTACATCCCCGTGGAGAACACGCTCGTGTACGACGCGCACTCGGGCCTCACCGAGACATTCAAGCTGTAGTTTGATCTTCGATCTTTGTAGTTTGATCTTTGAACTTTCTAGTTTGGGCTTTGATCCAAAGATCAAACTACAGCACACACTATTACTATTCGTTGTTGTGTAAGACCCGCGTACTCGTGTTTCAATCTGTATTCATAGTCTGCCCACTCAATCGATAGAATACCAACCTATTCACCGCTGTAGTTATTTGCGTACTCGTGTTTCTTAATCTAATGAATTGATCTGTAATTGTAGTCAAGTAACTGACCCCGTTTACCATTGATACGGAATATTTTTTGCAGAGTCGTGTAAGTTCGATAAAAGTTTTAATCAAGTGATTGATGTTCAGGGTTGAGCAAAGAATGATGATGACACAACGAAGAGTGAGTTGAATTGTTCCGTGAAATAGTAGCGAGCAAGTTCATAAAAAATCATTTGTCGACATAATGGACGAAAAGGCCGATGCACATTTTCTAATAACAGTGCGTGCCGCGCACATCAGCAAACAAACAAGCTTCGATCAACACTCGTTCGCGAAAGGCAGGAAGGAAAAGTGATTTGATGGGGGACGAACATTCTAAGAATTGCCCCATTCCTGTTCATTCTGCTTCCATTCGCTCATGCGCGGCGGTCGATGCTGATCATTCTCGCGCAAGGTTTGATTATTTATGATTTTGATGCGCCAACGATTGCCCAAACGCCGGTTATGGTCTTCCGGCTCTAGCCGCTGAACTGAAATCCGCTCAGGACTGGCGCTTGCCTGCTGTGTCCTCATTCAGTGCGGTCGACTGCGCGCAGCAAAGAAAGCTAAGAAAGTGCGCAATCTTCTCATCATGTAGCAGCTAGATATCGAGTGTTCAGGTCGCGCCCAAACCCGATCCAGCCAAGCCCAGCGCTAGCTGTTCCGCAGTTGTCGCCAAGTCTGGAGATCGTCCTACGCCGGGCAGCCGAGTCTGTCGGCACTCCCGACTGCCCAATGGAATGCGCGTAGCGACGGAAGCGTTTCGGGTGGACAACGGAGACAGGGCGAGGGTGAATTTCGTTGTATTGTCCAGATGGTAGAGAAAACTCGGTAGTGGGAGTTGAGAACATGTTTTCCACTCGGAAATAATGATAGTCACAGATTCCTAGGAACGTTGGTTAATAATTTCAGCTGAATATTGTTGTCGGTGCGGGCACTCGCCACGAGACGGAGGAGCTCAACGGCGTCGCGCACTATACGGAGCACATGATACTCAGGGTGATTGAGCCATTTTAAAATTAAATCTCATTTCCTGACAGGGCCCGACCGAGGAGCTTCAGCTCAAATCCATCGAGTTGGCGTACGATGGCCGACTCAACGGAACGACTGCAACTGAATACACGGAGTTCTACATGAATTGCGCGCAGGCTGCCGATGTGGAGCAGTGTGAGCCATTTCTGATTTACTATGATTCTAAAAATAAATATGAAAAAGTAAAAACCGTATTCAGCCATCGCACTGCTGGCGAATCTCCTTGTGAATGCGCGCTTTCAAGATGTGATTGTGGATAGGGAAAGGCCGATCATCCAATCGCAATGTGTGCGAGCTAGAACGGACCAGCTGGTGTGTTCTTTGCATTTAGACGATACAAAATAACATTCAAATAAGCCGAAATTCAGATTTTCTCCATATCGTGCATGCATCAAGTGGCGTACCATCCGAACCCGCTGGGGTTGTTCACCTGCGGGCAGTTCGATACGAACGCGTGAGTAGTGATCACACTTTGAAAATATTATCAGGCAAATTTCAGGGTCATCACTGCTCTGGACATCCGCCGTTTCTACGATGCGCACTATAAAGTCTGATATCCATTTTGCAAATTCAAAAAGGGGATAGTCATTCATTTCAGGCGAACAACACGATGGTAACCGCTGTGGGTGAGGTGGAGCATGACGAGATCGTCAAATGGGCCGAGTGCCACTTCCAGGTTTGAATCTAGAGATGAGTATTGATCGCAAAACTGTTCAGGACTACGCAAGAGGCGACGCGGCCGAGGCACCTCCTGCCATTTGGAAGCATGAATATGTTAGGATGTATTATCGAATCGTTAGCTCATCTTCACACTTTAGTGCGTGTGCTTCACTCCAGTAACGGACTGCTTCTTTGGCGAGCTTGCAGTGCAAGGTAAGCTATTTAATGCGAGAAATTCTCGAAAAATAGCCACATTATTCAATATTTGAGGCCCAACTGGCTTGGATTTCGTCAGCAGCGAGGAAGGACTCATCCTGCAACTCTTCAACTACGTCAGTGAATCTTTCTTTCTGGGAATCCAGAGCCGTCACGAAATTAAAAATTAAGTGGTTTCAGACGTCGTTTCCCTCATATCCTGATGATGAAGAGCACTTCAATGAGACGATGTCCCTGCTTGCTTACAAGGTACTATTCACTCGCTTGTAAGATTGAGAAAATACTTATCTTTTTTTTAAATTCGAGTTTTCGTCTTCAGGAATTTTCGAGTGTGAGCCAGTGCTTCTTCACTTTGCGAGGTCTGCACCTCATCATACAGAGATGGCGATATCTCGCGTACCGTGCGTTGCACTTCATCATTAATTTTGTAACAGCAGTTGTTGTTATATATGGGTGCCCAAAAAGATTGAAGGATGAGTCCTTCTTCGCTACTGACGAAATCCAAGAGACGCCTAGTTCGCTTTCTTGATAATAGCGGAAATCACTAAACAATACACAGGCATCTCTGAAGCGGTGCTGGAGTCGACCAAGGAGTACTACAAGAGCATCAATCGAGAAAAGGAGCAAAACCTCGGCAGAGCCTCTATGATGGTGTGCAAGTACATAAACTGTTTTTCAAGTAGATGCAATAATAACGATGTGAATCGACACGTTTCCAGCTGAATCTGCACATGCTCAACGCTGGTCGTCCTGCTACTCGCGACGAGCTGTGGTCGCGAGTTCAGGCAAGGGAATTTTAAGGGGCCATTTTGAACAAATTTGTGAAATTATTTGATGAATTTCTTTGAATATAAATGCTCAGGCCATTTCGCTCGATCGATTCCGCGCAGTCGCCAAGCGAATACTGATTGATGGACGCTTCACTCTGGTCGGATACGGTTAGATTATATTTGCGGTTCTGCTTGGGTATCTCCAAGCATGTTAAAATAACTAGGAACTTATCAAGTTACGTGCTAAGCCCCGCTCTTGACTCCTCCTTTGATTATGGACGCACATGTGAAAGGCTAAGCTGAAAAGCCAAGACATAGCCTAAGCAACCTAATGATGAGATTCCTAACCATTCATTTAGGGTCCGCCCCTATAGGGTGCCAAGGGGCGGGGCTTGGGACGGAACTAGATAGAAAAATGCAAATAGTTTTTTTTCCAGCTCCAGACACGCGATCGCGTCGCATCCCGACGATGAGGGAAGTCTTCTACTTTCTGCACAGGTGAGAACGTCAAAGAGAGAAATCCCTTCAGCATAGGTGTCCACGCCGGTTGCGAGTGACCTTTTTGCAGAGTGCCCAACATAATTATTATGTTGGGAACCGTGCGAAAAGGTCGTCGCCGCCACTACTGGACACCCGTGCCCTTCATGTCATTTTGAAATAAGATGCCACTTGAATTCACTTTGCAGATCCCCAGATGGTCCGTTTGCAAGTAACGCCAAGTCATGCGTCTAGAAAGGAAATCAAGACAAAAGCAGCCCAGCTTTTCTTCCATTCATTGAATAAATAACCATCTTTGCATTTTC
This sequence comes from Pristionchus maxplancki, assembly GCA_900490775.1. NCBI lineage: Eukaryota > Metazoa > Nematoda > Chromadorea > Rhabditida > Neodiplogasteridae > Pristionchus > Pristionchus maxplancki. The sequence continues at coordinate 452,479 of LS539459.1, forward strand.
GTCGATTCTTTTTAAAGTTCGCGCATATTTTTTAAGCGATTTCAGTACATGAATCACAGTACTAATTCAGTTCCCGATCACCCAGAGTGATAGTGACCATCATGGTTGTACTGTAGAGAAGGCGCGGCACTCTTATCTTCTCGCACACACTTGGCCGGTACTACCCCGTTTTGTAAATTTTTTTTGGGAAATTCGTTTTTGGAAATATTTTTTTAGAAATTTTATTTTGTAATGTGTTTATGGCACCACCTTTTTAGTGAAGAACATTGTAGAAAAAAATTCCCAAAAAGACGTTTACAAAAAACGAATTTCTTAAGTGAAATTTACAGAAAAAAATTTACAAAACGGGGTAGTACCACTTGGCCATTCGACTTTCCTTTCATGCTCCGCTCCATTTCGTCTTGTTCGTTCTTTTTATGTAACTTTCGCACCAAATGTGTTCTATTTCAGATGCCTATCCCTTCTCTCTTCTCAGCGAGCTGCTGAAGATGAACTGCCAACTGAATAAATGGATCCTCTTCAGTGTGTCATCTTGCTGTCAGTGAAATTTCGGGTAGACGTGACGTGACCGCCGTCAAATTTTGGCCCTAAAGCCATTTTCTTGAAATTTTAGTGCAATCGGGTAAGTCGAAATAAAATTAAAACGGTTTTCGACGTGACGCCGTCTGAAGCCAACGGAGGCTCATTGTGCAAAATGAACATGTCTATCGTCATCAGCACCCTCGAGAACCTTAAAACCTGGAGTTTGAGAGAATCGACCTTTTTGGTCTGTGCCAACGATTCTGTCCGATTCTCAGGCGAACGGGCTCATAGTGGATGCAATGTCATCAACAAATGTGCAATTGCAGCCGTTCTGAAGCAAATACGCCAAAAAAGCACAGCAACTGTAAGATAATCATAATCGAGATTAGTCAACATGGAAATGAATTCGGTTACGGAAGAGATGAAACGTTCATTTATGGAATGTAAAAGTAATGAGTTCGCCTCAATAAGAGCATCGCTCGGAGCAATTCACGGAGGATTTTGAGAATAAACTTGTTTGCTAAATCGTATTCGATCGAGCGCATCACAAAAGCTTGTCAATCCAAGTGAAGGAAAAAAACTATGGCCATACCGCAACCTACAATGTACCTCAGGAATTTTCCTGGGGAAAAACAAAAACAAAAACCCATTGTGGGCGGGGCCTCGAGAGCGTTTTGTTCATGTCGGTGTTTCTCTTGAAGTGTCAGACTGTGAAGGGATCGCTTTGTGTGTCTATCATAGGGATGGTTTCGCAAGAAATCGTTTCTTCATTTCGCGTACTCACTCACCGGTCAGAGAGGCGAGAGAACGTAAAAAACGAAGAGAGTCAGTTCAAGCCAAGCCATCCCTAGTCTATCAGTCACCTATCAGTAACGCGTCGCCAGTCTCTTTCTCTCCAGCTATTCTTTCGCTCTGCGAGTCGACAAAGAGACCCTATTGATGTCTCCTTGTTTGCTACTATATTTTCATATTTATTTGTAATGTTTTGCAGAAGTCTACGCCTTCTCGATCTCAATGACATAACGGAGAAATGATTCAATAAATCCGTCAACTCATCACTTTTCGAGCCTTGTAAGGCTAACCAATCGATCAAGACGACACCCCATGCTGCTTCTTTTGCAAATGTTGCAAGTGGCGCTGAAACGTGCATGAAACCATGAGTGAATAGCTGATTGAGTTCCAAATAAACACAATTTCGGGTCGTTAAGGAACCTCATACAACATGACGGTGAAGCTTCAATGTAGCAATATTCAGTTAACTAAATGCCGCTATAGTAATTGCGGTTAGTATCGATTGGTTTTTAAAAAAAAATTGAACCCCCCTTTCAGGATTTCCCAGAAGAAAAAAAGCGATGCCGGTGCTAGACATAGCCAATATTTTTGAGATATCAAACCGAATTCCAGCTGACTGATGCAGAAAATGATTATGAATTGTATCGCGAATAAAAGTATTATCTTGTTGTTTGTTCTCAATCTGTACGCAGTGTGACACACGAATGAGATGATGAGCTGGGAATAACGTTAGCGTTTTCTTCGTTCTCTCTAGGGTTGACGAAACGAAACGGAATTCGGAATTTCCGAAAAACTAATCCAATTATCTCCACTTTTCCGGAAAAAAGAGTCGAACAATGGACCTTTCCGAAACTATTCCGGAAAACTTCATTTTCCGACTCGTGAATTTGTCGAGCGGTGTGAGCTGGCGTAGAGTTACGTTTCAGAGATAGAATTAATGTCCGATATCTAGTCGAAAAGGGTTCCTTTACTTCTGACTATGAGGCAAAAGGGTTGAAATTCATTCTATCTATGAAACATAACCATTTCGCAGTCATTTCCCACCGCACTTTTCAATCTCAATTCGGAAAATGAAATTTTTCGGAAAAGTCTCGGAAAGATCTATTGTTCGACTCGGTTTTCCGGAAAACTGGAGATAATTGGATCAGTTTTTCGGATATTCCGAATTCCGAATGGGTCAACCCTAGTTCTCTCTCACTTTTCTGCCCAACTAGGTCTTTTTCGTGCAGAATGAAGAGAGCAGTTATCATCTTCCGACAGATGTCACCTCTCACTCTCACTCTTTTCCTCTCTCTCTCTCTCTTGACACATCATTCTTCTTGCTCGCTCCTTCGCTCTCTTTCTTCGTACTTTTTTGCATGATTTTGCGATTTACCGACTCATTTCAGAAGTCTATCTCTTCTCTTAACTCAATCTGTTATCTGCTTGAAGCACGCCGATGGGAAAACCGTATCCAACCCGTGAGTTTAGTGTGCGCTTTCGTGTAACTAATTAATAAATTTCAGATTTTCCGTGATTGAATGAGCTTCCAAGCATGCTTATGTCGCGAAGAAAACTGCCCGTGAAGGCTAAATAGAAGATGGGCTATTTCTTCCAGCTGCACGAAAGCACTTCGTGTCAAGAAGAAATGGAAGAAGTATCCGACTCTACATGGATGACAGTGTGTTGAATGCTGTTCCGTGAGATGCCTCGTTGTATGAAAAAAAAATGTAATAAAAAAGATTTTGAAAGATTTGTATTTATCGATTTCTTCGAATCTATCATGAAATCTCTAGTTCCGAGGACACCTTATCAATCAAAGATTGGCTTTTCATTGCGCTGTCACTTTAGTCATAGATGACACTCGCTCGTCAGGTTAATAGTTTCTTTCTTCTATTCCCATCTCTCTCGATTTACATCTCAACCCTTTCCTTTATGCTTCATTTCTCTGTCTCGAAGCTCCTGATTCTCTTGTTCGATTTATTGGCATATTTCAGAAGTCTACGTCTTCTCTTTATCATTTCTTTTGAAACACGGACTAAGGCTTCAATCAGTACATCTTGATCAATACTTTCCCAAAAACGGAATTCTTCCAGAACAATGACCACTAATTCTTCAAAGTTACCCAACAAGAATGGGACAATCTCATCCACTTGTCAGTGTACGAGAGACAAAAGTTTTTAGAGAGGTGAGCGCCTTCCCTGACCGCAGATTTTTGATCTTTGATCTTTCAGGATGTGCATACTCTCGACGACAATAAATGGAGATCAACAAGCAAGTGAAGTTATGAAGACGAGCCTCAAAAAAGGAAAAGAAATGTCTGCAAAAGCTGTTCGGTTGAATGACTTCTAATATGATAAAGCCCTGTTTATGTGCAATTGATCGACAAAGCAATTGATACTTGATAACGGAATCGTGTACAGAAACACACACTCTTCTCCGAGGAATGTGCACTAGAAATCAGAAACGCAATGAGAAAGAAGGATGATAATCACGCTTAGTTTCCTCATCGCGAGCTTGAATACACTCCCTAGAGCTCTTAGCAACATGTCTCTGGTAGTATAGTGGTTAGTATCCGCGCCTGTCACGTGCGAGACCCGGGTTCAATTCCCGGCCAGAGAGAATCTTTTGCACCTTGTTCAAATGATCGATTTACATGAATTCTATTCAAAGAAGTCGATTAGCATTCGCCCTCGTCGCCTCTCTCGGATCATTTCGCTGCTTTGCTCTCGCCCCTCTCGGTCGGTTCGCTCGTTCCCTTTCATTTCTTGACCATTTTCGCTGGCTTTTCCCAATAAAAAGTGCCGTTCAGTATGGAGTCTACCACTGCTGCTGCTGCAGCCGATCAAGTTGCTGCAACTGCTGCAGCTGCAGCTCCTGCAGCACCGCCGCCGGTCGCAGAAGCGGAGAAGCCGCCCTCGACGCCGCGATTCGCCAGCCTCGCGCAGCGCCGGTGAGTTGTGATCTTTGATCTTTGGTATTTGCTGATGTCTCTAGCGACGAATGAGATTACGGAGATCTTCCGAGAACACCAGTGAACCCATAGTTACCGTACTTTGTCACCTACCGTAACCCCCTGATTCAGGCAACTCCTCAGCCTCAAGCCAGTCGCCATCGTCACGCCGCACCACCGCATGGGAGGCACCGCACGACCCGCGAGGTACGGTAGTGGTAGGATTGGTAGTACGGTAGCTCACGATTGTCATTGGCTTCATCCTTGCAGACCCGAGTTGCTCTGGTATTGCCCACCTAATAGGCCACCTAATAAATCACCTAATAGGCCACAAGTTAGGTGGGCTATTAGGTGAACCATTAGGTGGCCTATTAGGTGGGTGAGTACTATTGGGTGGCCTATTAGGTGAGAGAGGCGGGAAGAGGGGGTTCCTTATTAGGTGTGCGGCTTACTGTAAGAAAAATAGTGTCCAGTTTGCAATTCGCTTATTGGCAGATATTCATTTCTTTCTTTATCAACAATAACCAAAACAACGTAGCTAGATACCACAAGGAGAAAAAATGAAGAGACAGCGATTTTGAATTGCGATGTTGAAGAGTAGATATCTCGAACTTCGTCATGACTGCTCTTTGACAAAATAGCAACTGCTGGAATATGTTCGAATTAGTTAGGTAGACAGAATCAAACCTCGATGTCGATGATATGAACATTCACGATCGAATAAGATGGAACTGCCGTGAGTGATACTCTGAAAATAAAACGCGAGTGCAAATAAATAAGAACTAACCGTTTATTTGGGAGATCTTTATCTAGATTTGGTGCTTTGAATAGTTGGCGGCGGAGGTAGAAATGAGGAGTCATTGGTCATCTCCAACCTACCTAGAAGATCATATGTGACAGAAATTGCAATAAAAATAGGCATAAAACATCGACAAATCAATAAATGACTCAAAAGTATGCACTGACTCCATTGCGTAGGACACACAAGGGTCGCGCGTTTGGTGTATTAGGTGGCCTATTAGGAATTGTTTATTGGTGGCCTATTAGGTAAATAGACGCTCCTTCGGAGCTTTTATAGGTGACCTATTAGGTAGGCGTGCTGAGCCAATTTCCGTTAGGTAGCCTATTAGGTAGGCCTATTAGGTGCCCTATTAGGTAGGATGGGGCTCTCATGGGCATGGGCAGATGTTAGGTAGCCTATTAGGTGAGGGCTCGGGTACCCCCCTATATTAGGTAGCCTATTAGGTGGGCAATACCAGAGTGGTCGAGCCGCGCCGCATGGTCGGCAAGGCCGCCGCCGGTTCTGCAGCCGCCGCAGCTGCTGCACGGGCTGCAGTCAAGAGGTACTCTGGGGTTACGGTATATCGATAAACCACAGTTCCTTTCCAGACCCGCGCTGGTCGAGCCGCACCACGGCCGGGACGCGGCGCGCCGCGGCGGGCCGACTGTGGCTGCTGCACCGGGCGCAGCTGGTGAGGCTGCAGCTGCTGCAGCTGCAGCCAGCGACGCGGTCTGGCTGCGCTGCGCGCAGTGCAACCGCCGCTTCGACACCCAGCAGGTACGGTAATCTTAGAATACTGTAACCTACCGTATCCGCTCAGGGTCTGGTCACTCACGCGTTCCGCGCGCACGGCGTCCGCAAGCGGCTCGAGGAGCGCGGCAAGCTGATGGCCATCGAGACGAACCACCAGAAATCGGTAAGAGACTACCGTAATCCTATTGTATCATTTCTGTAGAAGGACTACTGTAGATTACGGTGCCAGGAATCGGTAGATGAAGATAACTACAGACATAGTAGCTAGGCCTGATTATTGATCCCTACCGTACTCCAACTACCGTGCCTTGCAGTACTACCGTACCCTGATCACTACTATAGGATTACGGTATCAGGTAACGGTACCGTACTAATCGATTACCGTACCTTGCAGTACTACCGTACCCTGATCACTACTTTAGGATTACGGAATCAGGTTACGGTAATCGATTACCGTAATCTTCAGTACTACCGTGTCCCGCAGTGCGACCAGGGCGAGAAGTGTCCTCTGTGCGCGGAGCGATTCATCGGCCCGAGCTCGCTCTCGAGACACCTCCTCAGGGACCACAAGGTATACGGTAGGCCTATCGATCGATTGATCGATACCGTAATCTTATTGGGGCACCGTAGCAGTCGAGGCCACAGTAGGATGAAGCATACCGTAGTTATCGATTGATCGATTCCGTTATTCTATTTGTGCATCGTACCAGTCGATGGGTACAGCAGTATGAACCGCAAATACCGTAACTCGAACGATCGATACCGTAACCCCTGATCTTCCGCTCAGGACGAGCGGCAGTTCCACTTCAAGTGCGACGAGTGCCCGCGCGCCTACCGCAGCTACGACGGCCTGCAGAAGCACCTGCGCATCGTGAGTACTGTAGGGTTACGATAGGGGTACGGTAGGGATACGGAAGAGTACGGTATGGGTACGGTAGTCGCTACAGTAACCCTAATACAACCATTTCAGGACCACAAGCGCGGCGAGGTGTCGTCGGGACTGTCGGGCGACTGGGAAGGTACCGTATACCATATTCCAGCTAAAGTGACTCTCTCCTATCGCCAACTGACTCCATTCCAGTCTCGGGCGTAACCAAGCACGTGTGCCCGATCTGCGCGGCGCCCTTCCGCACGCAGCACCGCCTGAGCATGCACATGCTCGCCGAGCATCGGGTTTGAATGTTTGAAATTCGCGCCAATTTATCGGAAAAATGGCTCCGCTGTCGAAATTTCGACAGGACAGACATTTTGTCCAGAATTTTGGCGCCAACTTCAAAAATTCAAAAAAAAAAGGTTCAAAGATCAAGTTCAGGACACGCCGCTGCGCCACTTCCGCTGCGACGAGTGCGGCCTCGGGTTCAGGACGCTCGAGATACTCAGGAAGCACCTGAAGAAGGTACGGTAGGGTACGGTAGGATTAGTGAAGGACTATACTTACTGTGGTTAGCAGCGCCCCGATTCTGCAGCACAACACATTTTGCAGCACGTGATGCGTGCCAACCTGCCGTTCCCGTGCGACGCGTGCTGCATGCGCTTCGCCACCTGGAACGGCGCCATCACGCACCAGGTTCAGGTACGGTAGCTTGGGAAATTCAAATTTGAATTTAGCGCCGGAATGTTCGAGTTGTTGAAAGTCTCAACACTAAAAGCTCGAAAAATGTGAAAAGTAAAATAGGAGTGCAAAAAGGTTCTCTCTGGCCGGGAATTGAACCCGGGTCTCGCACGTGACACGCGCGGATACTAACCACTATACTACCAGAGAAGTGGGATTGAGAGCGCTAGTGGGCAGCGAATTGAGATGATTGGAGGTCGAAGGGAAAGACCAAAGATCAAAGTTCACTGTCTTCAGAGCCACGGCAAGATCTCGGACAAGGTGCGCAGCCTCAAGCCGGATCGAGAGAAGGTGAGAGGAGGGATTACGGTAGCGGATTGAATACTGTAGTTTCGATTATCGATTGGGTACGGTATCTTCAAACTCCCGAATCTGGATACGGTACTTGCAGACGGTGCCCTGCCCTCGGTGTGCGGAGAGCTTCGACAGCAAGCGCACGCTGTCCGACCACATCGTCTCCGCCCCAGGGCACGAGGATCTGAAGATATTCCAGGCAAGAATTTGAATATTTTTGTTTCGCGCCATTTTGTTCGTACTTTTGAAAGTCTCTACACAAAAGGCCCAAATTTTTGAGTAATTTTAAAGATCAAAGACCAAAGATCATCTTCAGTGTGATATCTGCAAGGAGCGCTACCGCTCGTTCGTCTCGATGAAGTGCCATCGTCGCATTACGGTAAGCGTGGAGTACGGTAGCCAGTTATCGATCGATTACGGTAGCCGATTATCGATTTTGCAGCACTTCCGGTCCCGCGACGCCGCATTCAAGTTCGACTGCGACGTGTGCTCGAGGCGCTTCAGGAAGTGGGAGGGACTGAGGAGTCACCAGAAGATGGTACGGTAGGGTACAGTACGGTAGAAGATGGTACGGTAGTCCGGGATACTGTAGCATCGATTTTGTCTCGTAAATGCACAGGGGAAAGACTGAGCAGACATCAGAAGATGGTTTGGTAAGGGGGTACGATACATAGGAGATGGTACGGTAAGGGGTACGGTAATCTGGGATACGGTAGCTCGAGATTACGGTAGCATTATCGATTGGCTACCGTATTCAGATGCACGGTACGGTCACGGACGCGACGCAGATGCAGATGTACGATCGGGACTACGGCGAGCAGTGCCCGCTGTGCAAGATGTACTATCAGGTATACGGTAGGGTACGGTAGGGTTCGAATATCGATTGATTGGAGTAATACCGTATTAGGTATACGGTAGCGCGTGGGTACGGTAGGATGGAGTATTGATTGATTCATTCTCAGGGCACGCACTCGCTGTCGGAGCACATCATGACGGCGCACGCCGACTTTGAGGGTGAGTGTACGGTAGGGTACGGTATTCGAAAAATCGATAATCAATCGATAATCAGGCAAGCTGTTCGACTGCGACGAGTGCGACAAGAGCTACCGCCACTACGCCCATCTGCGCGCCCACAAGCATACGGTAGGTTACGGTTACGGTAGGAGTTCGGTAGGACGGGGTACGGTAGATTACGGTAGGATTACTGTAATAATCGATCTGCAGAAGCACCAGATGCCGATGAAGTTCAAGCGGCGCGCGACCGCGCTGCCGGGCGGCCGCAAGCCGATGCAGGTACCGTATCCCTCCCTGCCCCTACCGTACCTTCCATCCTACCGTAACCACTCCAGACCCTCGCGGCTGCCGCTCCGACCACCCAGGAGGCTGCAGCACAGCCGGCAGGAGGAGAGGAGAAGGAAGAGGTCGGATACCGTAACACCCAATCGATTACCTACCGTAATTCAGGTTCCCGTTCAATCGAAGCAGGGCGCCGAACCAGCAGACGAATTGGAGGAGGGAGAACTGGCCAGCGAAGATGAGAGGTGAGAAAGGAGTTAGATGTCGATCCAAAACCGTAACCTGATCATCGATTGGCTACCGTAATCTGATTTTTATCTCTGCAGTGATTCCTACGTGGAAGATGTGATGATGAGCGATATCGATTCGGAGGATGAAGAGGAGGAAGAGGTCAAGGAGGAGAAGGAGGAGGGAGAGTGCACGAGTGATGAGGTATTGATCTTTGATCTTTGGACTCTGTCAAATAAATTCTGAATCAGGACGAACCAACGACGTCGAAGTGACGCCGCTAATCAAGCATCTATGAAGATATAGAAGATGCCCAATTTGATGGGATAGAAGTTATGTTCTTTTGTGATTATGTTTTGCTGAATAAAGCATTTATTAATAATGGCTGTGGATGGAAAAGATAGCATAAAAAACCAGTTCACAAAGCGCTACCGTAATCTCATTTTGAATTGGTGTACTGTAAGAGATGAAATTTCAGTCGATACAGTGACAATTTCGTAAATAGAACTTGTTTTTCTTGAAATTTAGGGTTTCTATTCTGTTTTATGAGATGCATAATATCTTCCTAGACACTGAGTTGACTTGATCAAGCATTTGCTCTGTTAAAATCGTCTTTTCTTGTTTCTTTTCACTGAAACTCATCCGTATTATTTGTCATCCATGTGCTGATTAGCATAATCTTTATTCGGTCTGTTGTTATCTAACAGTTTTTTTACTCTCAAATATGAATTAAAGGTATGGGCCGGAGCAAGAGGAAGGACAAGCCATGCTATTTCAACCATGATCCAAATGTAAGTGATAATTGTCATCTTTTTTCTTATTCTCGTGAATAATTGACAATTTTCATGGTTCAAAATAAATACGTTATTCGAATTACAGGGCACAGCGACTCGCACCAAGTCGCAGAGGTTGCAGCGGCGCGTCAGCTTTCCCAATTACACAGTAAGTTGAGCTCGAGCATTTTAGGATGAGGATAGGAGCCTGACCGTATTATCGGTCTGTGCACCTAATTTGATACGATTTTACACTTGTAAATCGATTCAAATTCCAGTTGGAACTCTCGACTTCGGAAAGTGAAAGTGAAAGGGAGCATGTCTCGCCATTTATCAAGAGGAAGGTCAGTCGTTTTAATTGTTTATTTATTAATTGTGCCTTCCAGAAAGAAATCGAGTCGGATTCCGAGCGGGACGAGAAGAATCGAAGAAAGAACTCGATTCTGCCGCGAGGAGTGCGTTTGTTATTTAACGATTTCAGAGTCCTTGGATGAATAAATTTTCCTACTAATAATTTGATTTCTTTCAGAAAGGGATCGAATCCGATTCTGAGGCGAACGAAAATAGTGGAAGGACTACGCAGATTCTGCCGGCAAAACTCTTTGCGCCAAGAGTGCGTCTTTTATCGTATTTCTTTTATTGATAAAGAATACATTGTTAATTTTTCATTTTTCCGTTCAGAAGACTGAAAGCTACGGAAAGGAAAAGAAAATAAGAAGAGCGAGAAGCTCGGAATCGGAAGATGCGGATGAGAAGGAGGAAAAGAAGATCGATCAACTCGTTCAATCGGCGGTGTGGATTTTATTGATTTATTTTATTTAATAACTGAATGTTTACTAAATAAATTGTGGTTTCAGGCCACGAAGGCTGTCGCTGAGGCACTACAGATGGTCCCTGGACTACAGCAGTTTATGGAGGTAAGTATTTTAAATATTTTTAGGTGCTTATTTTTATTTCTTTTCGCAGAATCAGAAGAAGAGATCGTCTGTTGGCAGAGGGAATCCCCCGAAGAAGAGAAGAGTGTCCTGCGATGTAATTGTTTTCTAAATCTTGTTTATTTGTTAGTTTTATATTTTGGAAATATAATTATTTTTCTTCAGGGACCCAGAAGGAGACTCACATCGGCTGCTTCAATCCATGTATGATGTTTTTTTATGATGTTATGATGTTTTTTTTTAATTGGTTAATCAACTTTCAATTTCAGCTAAATGGAGATGATTCGGATAGAGAGGTGCAGCCTCGCGAGCACAAGGTTGTTGTTTAAATTTTTTTTGTTATTCATAATTTAATTAATTAATTAATTAAGCTAATTCAGACGAATCGCGGGCACGCGCGTGACGTCCTCGCCGCTGTCCGATCAATGATGCCGCAGCAGGCACACAACGGCCGACCCTTCACGCCCACTCTGCTGAAAGTGGCCAAGCTTTGGGTAAGTCAGGCGCATTTGGGACCACCCAGAAGGAAAGAATGACTTCAATCACTCTCTTGTTGCAGATAGGAGATAGCTCGGGACCGAGCAAACGATCTACAAGTGGTGGAAGCTACCTGAGCGGAACCAGCCGATACTATATGGAATCGACGAGAAACAAGGTGAGCGGCTCTCCTGGAATATGTCCCTCCTTTTCGCCTTTTTCCCCTTATTCATTTTCGAATAGCCTAATGGACAGTTTGCATTGATAAATATTGCGATTATTCGCTCAATAACAGGTCGATACATTCACTCGATTCGCGATGGTGATCAACAGTTCGTTCCGCGACGGAATCTCGACTGAGGCATTTTTCGCCGCATTGGAGAGACCGAACACCACTGATGATTTGTTAGTTTGTTGTCATTAATTAATTATTAATTAATTAAATCAATGTTAATTAAAGGAAGAGCACTCTCCTCATTGGGGCGCTGCACATTCTCAAGACTCTCTCTGAAATCAAGGACGAGCAGGAGAGGAGCGAACGATTCTACGAGTATGGAAGGGAATCCGTTTACTATCTCATTGCGTCCGTCGGGTATCTCAGGTACGTAATCATGTTCAGCGTCTAGAATTGAGAGTAAATAGTTGCGGAACGTATAGTTTTACTAGAAAGTTATCCGATTCGCATAGGTTGGACACTGTTAAAACCGGATGGATATTGTTGATACAATGATTCAGATATGCCGTGATAAAGTTATTATTTTATGAATATATCGTAATTACAGCACTTCTAACCCGTTCCTTCTCTCGGAGCGTCTCGACTCATCCTGCTTCCTTCCTCCACTGGCTGGTTCCGTGGAGTGGTGCCCGTTCGCGACAAGGGTAGGTTTTAAATTATTAATTTAATTATTTAAATAAATATTAATATGAATACTGTTTCAGGTGAGAAGTGACGTCATCTTCCTCTTCGAGACGAACAGAAGGGGTTCCAAGCTGAGCAAGCAGTACTCGGATCAGTGCGTTTTATTTATTATTTAAATTGTTATTAATAATTAAATTTTATGTAATTATTAAAATAAATCGTCAGGTACATCGAGGCGGTCAGTCGGCGCGTGACCTACGCGGACGTCGACCGGGCGGGCATCTGGGAGGAGATCGGAGACGCGTTCGAGGTCGAATCATGGGCCGAATTTCCCTGTAGCTCAGAGGTCGAAACATGTGTAGACATAGGTACGAAAATAATAACGTTTGTGTCTTTTCCAAAATTTTATGACTATGATTTTCATCCTTCCATGTTGCAAAGAAGTCGAACACTAGAAATTTATTTTTTCTGAATGTTTTTAAAGACTTTTACATGTAGTAATAAAATAATATTGATGGGAAAAATAATGTCAGAAGTGTTTTTGCCAGGTCTACGATGACTTCGCCCGTGCTGCTCCCTATGACGAGGAAGAGGAGCTGGAAGAGGCGGTGGATGGGCTGATGATGGGGGAGGGAGGAGGAGGGGAGGAAGGATTAGGAGAGGAGCAGGGAGAAGTGTATCCGGAAGAGGTGGGATTTTGATCAATTATATTATCTAAAAGATGTAAGCGACTGAAAAATGCGTGCGCTGGTCTAAAGCTCATAGCGTAGCTCAAATAGTAGACATAGGAAGCGAGGGAGGGTGGAGGAGGGAGAAGTGTATTCGGTGGCCCACCGTGGACGGCTGTTGAATTTGGATATAAATTGTGAAATGCGCCCGACGGTTTGAAAATTATAGCGTTCGTGGTAATAATTCAATAAAAAACATTTTTCTTCAAGGTGTATGACGAATTCGCGCTCGTCCCGTTCCCGCCGTTCCCTGCCGAAAGAGAGGAGCAGGTAAGTCGAGCAGAAATAACGTTATTTTTCATTGGCACTAGGCCGGATGATCATCGTCGGACTGAATGAGAATCAAATTTGTTTACAAGTTGTAGAACTTTTTCAGTATGTGAGTGCTTCAAAAATGATTTTTCAAAAATTAGCGGTTATCATCCAGTCGGTTATCATCCGTCCTAGTGCCTTTTTATTAACCTGGTTTTCGAACAATGTGCCACAATGTATTGGATATTTGCAGATGGAAGGGGAAGTGATGGAGGAAGAATTGATTGAGGAAGAGATCGTGGAAGAAGAGATGATAGTGGGGCGCGTGGCGTACAAGAGAATGGAGGTGAATTCTGAATTTCTCTGATTTTAGAAAATGAGCTTTTTTATTTTACTTCTGACATCTGATTCGTTGTAGGAAGTGGAAGAAGATGCGTACGACGAGGAAGGAATGGACGAATCGATGCTGCTGGGAGGAATGGAGGGAGGCACCTACGATCAGGAGGTTCGGTGCCTTCTTCCATTTCTCCCTCGTTTTAAATTCAGTCTTAATTTGTTGAAAAAGTACAGTCAACTTCCCACAATGACGTTATGAGCTATATAATTTGACTGTAACCGGGTTTGCATTGCTGCTAACAACAAATCTGCCCGGTTGCATGCTCATTGTAATAATGTTTTCTATTTTTTAGAATATTTTTATATTATTGTTGTTAGAATTATATTAATTTTGTTACAGATCGACTTCACGATGGGCGACGAGGAGACACTCGCTGCTGCAACTGCTTTCGCGTCCTTCATGGAGGTCGGTTTTGTTAATTTAAATTTATTTATCCTATAAAACAGTTTTAACTTTGGCATTAAAATTTGGCATCTTTTTTTACATGAGACACTAAAATGATTTTTAAAAAAATATTTAATATGAATATAATTCTGCAGAACGACGTCTCCTGGAATGACGTGGCAATCGAGGAGGAGCCGGCTGAGGCAGACTATGTCGCTGTGGAGACTACCTATGACGTCATCGATGATGCTGCAGCAGAAGACGTCAACAGCAACGTGATGAAGACTACTGGCGACGTCATCGTCGAGACTGCAGCAGATGACGCCAACGTTGAGAAGATGATGGATGATGTCATCGACGATCCTGCAGCTGCGGCAGATGACAGCAGCGTCGAGGTGCTGTCGGACGGCGCCAGCGACGAGAATTCGGCCGAAGACGTGACTCCTGCGGCCGCGGAGATGGCGGATCACGATTACGGAAGGGTAAGGTTGTTGTTGTTGTTGTTGTTGTTGATATTATTATTGTTATTGTTATGGTTATTGTTATGGTTATGGTTATGGTTATGGTTATGGTTATGGTTATGGTTATGGTTATTACTATTGTTATTGTTATTGTCATTGCAGAACCCGCGCGAGGCGGAGGGCGTGCGCGCGCTTGTCGCGCTGCTCGCGGCGCCCGTTCGCGTGCTCGAGGCCTCGACGCAGTTTGGCGCGAGGGAGTGGAGGGAAGGAAAGGTGAGAATAGTCTGACCTCACACGATCTACGCCGCGAAAGCGTAATAAAGACTAGGTTTTCCATTAATTAACGTAGATTGATAACAGAAAGCCTCAATAAACAATAAACCTCATCAGACAAGCATCGGTCTCTGAACACCTTCTATCAATTGCTGAACCCTAACTTCAATCTTTAATGTTCTATCGGTGAAACTCGCATTCTCCAGGGTTCGGCGTTCCTCGATGCGCTGGCGGCGGCGCATCTTCATCCTTCTCCGCCGCCGTCAGGTCGGGTCTGAATCCATTGCTGTTTCAGTACTGACGTTCTGATGTAGACGGCGACTCGTTCAAAATGACAAATTCATTCTTCCCATAGAAAAAAAGCAAGATTTTATAGTATGAAATGGGGAGATCTTTCCAGACACCGCCCATGGCGAGCTCACCGTCGACGACGACGGCTTCAGTCTGAGTGTGAATGACGACGATGACGTCATCCGCATCGACCACCACGACCTCCTCGCGCGCAACGTCCAGGTGCCGCTGGAGCGGCCCGTCGCGGTGAGGCAATCATGACCATTGTGTTGGTAAAAATTGACAAAAAATAAGAGCAGAACGCCTTGTTGCATTATAAACTTGAACTATGAGCTGTACAACAACTAAGAAACCATATTCCCATTCACTAGCCAACACGCGCTTACGTAGAGGATGAGGCTGTTGTTTTAGAATTATTAAAGTATTTAAAAAAATTATTATTTATTCCCAGGTCTGCCAAGTGGTGATGAAGCGACGCGAGGCGGCGTTCCTGCTGGCCATTCGAGCCATCGCCTTCGTCGAGCAGGGCAACATGGGCATGGTGGGTATTAATTATTCGAAAACAGTTTGTTGTTATTGTTGTTGTTGTTTTTGTTGTTGTTGTAGTTGTTTTGACGATTATTTTATCATAAACGACTCCAGGTGCGACAAGTGATGGCGATCGCGGCGGTGTCCGGCGCCCTGGGCGACTGCGCCAATCTGTCGCATGAGGTTTGTTTCCCGATTTTCGAAATTAGAAAATCGCCCTTTCAATACTGATTGAATCCATTCGCATGCTAGATACTGATGCGGGTGCTTGTTTCTTGGATTATGAATCGTGAATTATGATCAGTGATGAGCGACATCCCCTATGTTGTACCCGCGCACGGGAACCATCTCTATGTACCCGAACCCGCGAAAAAAAACGTTGGGGGGGGGAGTGCACTCATTAGTGATTCTCTGCAGGTGATACAATCTCGACTGAAGAAGGAGGCGAACCGATGGCACAGCAGAGGATGCGGAGTGGTAGGAGAGGCGCTGCGGAGGGCGGGCATCTATGAGCGAGTGGTCAGTATTTTAAAGTTTTGAGACGTGGAACATTATAGGAAAAAATATTTTTTGCTAGCTGTGTAAGGGTAAGATTGGGTGGAGATTTATGAGCGAGTGGTGAGCTGATCATTCCAGAGTTGAAAATTGCATTACCAAAAAGCACTTTTATTAGTTTTTTGGTTAGATAGTGGTTAGGTTCTCTAGGATTAGACAGTGGAAGAGGCGCTGCGGAGGGCGGGCATTTATGAGCGAGTGGTAAGGAACTATTTCTTTTATTTTAAAAGCCATCATAGTATAACAGTGCGTTCGCCTAAGAATCGCCACTTTCCGTTAAAATCCGTACAGCAAAATAAAACACTCTGGTGTTTTGGCTGATAATAGTAGACCTTGCCACCCTACATCGATTTCCGTCAAGATGGAATCCATTCTGACTCAATTGGCATAGATAATGAAGGTCAAAAGTATGCATATTTTAGGCGTTTTTAAATGCTACACACGACAAAAACATCCGATTCTTATAAAAACCGAGTTCTAGGGTCAGTTTTAGGCGCTGAACACGCCTGT
>LS539468.1:0-15573 GCA_900490775.1 Pristionchus maxplancki
CGGCGCGCATGATAGATGCCACGGAGGCCATCTCTAACTTTCAAGTGAGCTTTTCTTCTTGTTATTCAGTCTTTTAATGGGAAAATGGACAAGAAATGTTCTAGTCTCAAGAAATGGTATCTTCATTTCGCGTACTCTCTCATCGGTTAGAGAGTCGAGAGAGCGTGCAGAATGAAGAGAGTCATTTCTTGCCAAGCCATCCCTAGTGTGTTCTTTTCTCCGCTCACTACCCTATTGGGAGCAATGACTCAATGCTCTCTCTCAATTGGCAATGCTCTCTCATCAGTCAGACAGTGCGAGAGAGCGCGCGGAATGGAGAGGGTCAGACACTTAGAGAGCAATTCTTTCGTAACCAATAGCGTTCTCTGGTCAATTCGGCTCTCTCCGTTCCTATCCATCTCTGGAAGTGTTTAACTGATGAGAGAGCACTCAAAAATAAGTGAGTCCGAATGTTCCCCTCCCCGGGGAGCATTGAGAAATTGACCGAAACACGTCTCGTTTTCCCGCCAGAATAATCTCTGACAATTTCGAAATTGTGAGTAAAAAAGCAAGCATCATCCAACAAATCCCAAGGGAGAATACTTGAATATGGAAAGAAAAAAGTCTGAAGGAATTACCCAAAAACCGATTGCTAGCAAGAAAATGTATCTGTGAAACCTATCCAAACCCAGAACTTTGCATTTCGACAAAATCCTCTGAGGCTGATCCGTTTAGCACTCGTAGGTAAAAGTGAGGTTGTAATTTAAAATTTACGAATAAATACTTGTAAAAATGTAGAATTGCGCGATCCAATGCAGCCGTGATTCGTATTTCATCCATAGAACCCAACGCATGAAATATACATATTTCCTAGAGATGACGTAATCGATGATAATTCTAGAGAATGTACTCCCTCCCGATCACTGGTCAAGTAGATGAGAGGACAGCCAGGATAATGAGGACACCACGTTGCGGCATTCCGGATGTCGGAGAGTTTGTGGATATGTAAGTATTAGGTAAATGCGGCAACATCAAGCGATTTTACAGTCGAAATTCGACTACGCTAGGTGGTGCTCGTCGGTGGGCCGCCTTGCTGTAAGTATTAGGCAGAGCTCAAACAACGAGTGTTTCATCATTTCACCCACTCTCTCACGGCGTTTTCCTGATGTCGTTCCTGTAATTCCGAGCAATTGAGAGGAATTTTGATGAAAAACAACAACAATAAGCTGTTAATAAGGATGTAATTCCAGAAAAAACTCTTTCCAGACCGCTCAACAACGGCAGGCGCGCGAGGCGATCAGTCTTCAGCAAGTGGCAGAAGACGAATCTGACTTATTTGTGAGGTGTTTTTGTTATTGTTATTGTTATTGTTGTTGTTGTTGTTTATGTTATTGTTTTCCAGCATTCTCGACCGTCCCTCTTACATGGATGCTCGGCTGGTAGACGGCACGATCTGGCAGTCATTTCAGGTACTTTTTAGTTTTGTTTTTTAAATTTTTATTTATTATCTTCTTTTTCACTTATTCACCAATATATTCATATTTATCCTCGCTCAGCAGTCTAAATCTCTCCATTTGACGTACTAAGTCGCTCTTTCGCGATCTTCGATATTAGTACTGCAGAAAGAAGGTTTTTACTGCACGAGATATGTGATGGGGGGACACGATTTACACACTTATGAGCGCTCGGAATTGATGTGGCCCATTGAATTCCGACAGATGGTGCGAGCAGGCACAGCCCATCGGTTTATCAAAGGGAAATTCCGGAAAAAGCTCCTACTCGAGTCGTACTCTCTCACTTTCTTGTGCTCTCTCGCTTCTCTGACCGACGAGAGAGCATTATGAAACGAGAGAGTCAGATCATTCTTCCCGCATGATATCAACGCATAACCTAGCTACTAATGCAGCTTGCGAGTCGAAGTAGGTAATTCCCAAGCCTATGATCAGAGGTATTATTGAGATGAGATCACGAATGGCTAAATAAAAAAAAAAAAATAATAACAATTCCAGCAATGGATGAACATCTCCACTCTGCAATTCCGACCGGCGAGGACGGAGAAAGATGCGGATATTGTCATCTCGTTTCCGGTAATATTATTATTTATAATAATCTATTTTTCAATATTTAATCGAAAATATGCAAATGAATGCCTTGAGAATCGCTAGTTAGTTTGAGGCCTGAGAGAGAAGCGGATTTTGTCATTTCATAATATCTGATTGTAAATGTTTACTCGACAAACCGAATACTAACAAATTATTACATTTTTTTATTTTGTTGGCTTCTCACTCAATTTGGTGAGAAGGAGCCTAAATTCATCTTCGATTGCATTCCGGTTTATTATTTTTTGTGACAACATCATCTGGGATTGGCGCTTCACCTTTTTGTTCGATACGTGCGCACCTTGAAACATATCTGACAACATTTTTATATGTCTCTCTCAAGATGTGCTTTCAGATATGTTTCAATGTTTGTTTGTATGTATCGAACAAAACTGTTAGGTGCCAATGTACAAGTACTTCTCCTTAGAATAGAACAGAATTTATCAGTATCGCAACCGGGCGAGAGAGTGTGGAGAATGGAGAGACGGTGATCAACTCGAGACTACACTCTAGTCCCGTATTTCAGCACCCGCAAATTCACGCCAACTGCTCTTCGCGCTTCGCTCAGGCGG
This sequence comes from Pristionchus maxplancki, assembly GCA_900490775.1. NCBI lineage: Eukaryota > Metazoa > Nematoda > Chromadorea > Rhabditida > Neodiplogasteridae > Pristionchus > Pristionchus maxplancki. The sequence goes on from LS539468.1 coordinate 2,651, forward strand.
ATCTAGCACACGCCTTCTTTCCGGAGACTGGGCGGGTTCGTTATTATTCGTAATTTTTTTTTAATTTTTTCTTCTAAATTTTTATTTGATGGGCACTTATGTTTCAAATTGTCTTCAAAGGTTTGAGTTTTGTAAGTTCATCAATACGTGACGAGTATGATTTCTGTTTGGAAACAACAAATAAAACTAAAAAAACTTTTAAAAAATAAATAAATAAAAACAATCTTTAAAAATCAGGTGCACTTCAACATGGACTGGCGCTGGGACACGCGTGAGTCAACTCTTTGTTATTTATTTGTCGTCTCTCCATTTCACATGATCTCTCGCCAGTCAGTGTAAGCGAGAGAGTGCGTGAAACGAAGAGAGCGCTCATTCCTTTCCTACACCTTGAAAGTAGGGATGGCTTAAAGAAATGACTCTCCTCTTTCTGCACGCTCTTTCGCCACTCTGACCGGTGAGAGAGTGCGTGAAACGAAGAGAGCTAGCATCACTCATTCGTTTCGTACACCTTGAAAGAGCGCATTCGCGCGCAAATTGCAGCACAAGAGAGACGCCGCAGCAAGAGTAATGGGTGCTCATTAGTATGCGACGAGCTCAATTTCGAATACATAGATGCTTACCTCCGATAGTCTCGTATTTGGAATTCCACTACAGTATTCTCTGCTACAGTAACCCACTAGTCAGCCGCTACTCATTACTATGCTCAATCTCGAACGGACCCACTCAACTAATCAATTAGCTCGACCGGGCGAGAGAGTGTGTGAAATGTTGCGACAGTACCAACTCGAGACTACACTCTAGTCCCGTATTTCAGCTAATCGTCTCGCCTCCGTAACTGTGCACGAGCTGGGCCATGCAATAGGGCTGAAGCACTCGCCTGACGCCAAGAGGTTTGATCTTTGATCTTTTATCTTTGATTCTTCTAACTGCTGACCCTCGTTCACGCTCATCTCACATTTCCATATTATTTGACGCTGGGAATTATTTGACGTTTCGAAAGTTAATAAAACCATTTAAATTTTATCTTTGATCTCTGATCTTTGATCCTTGATCTTTGATCTATGGATCAAAATTATAGTGTGATGTACGCACTCAACACGCCCGACACCAAGCACATCACTACCGTGGAGATCAACGAGTTGAGGGAGAGCTACGGTAAGCTGGTTACTGTAGATTACGGTAGGTTTGGGCTGGTCTGAGATACGGTAGATTCAAACGACAGTGGAGATCACCGAGTTGCGGTTACGGTAACTTGGATACGGTTGATTACGGTAGGTTTGGGCTACGGTAGATTTGATTATATCGGTTGGTGAAGATAACGAAGAGTTCGAGCAGCAATCTAGTGCTAAATCTCACGATCTCTTAATTTTGCATGTTTTCTCGCTGCCTCTGACCGGAGAGAGAGCATTGCGAAATGAGAGACCGTCTTTTTTGCACATACGTGATTCCAAATCTATTGCAGGTGTCAAGCCGGGCATCGGGTGGATCGAGGAGGACTTCATACGGAGAGAGACGCCGGATGAGGTGCATTTAAATTTTTTTCTCAAAAATAGGTTTCACGATCACTTAAATATCCCTGTACTCTGAAATCGATAGTGGAGTTGTCGTTGCTCGTAGAAAATAAAAATATCGTCCCGAATCGACAGGCAAACACGCTTCGCGACACTAGGCGAAGCCTATCCACTTATCATCATTTTTCAATTCAATTCAGTTCAATTCAATATTTATTCCGTTATGGAGACGGTATTACAGGGAATAGCATGATGGGTGGGCATGGAAACGGAGGTTCGTCGACGTTGTCGAATCGATTGGGGGTGCAGCAGGGGTAGGGGGAGGAGGTTTTCATTTTTTATTTTATCATTTTTCAATACGTCGTGAACCATTAAAACACAGACTCTATTTATTGAATCCACAGGTGAACACGCCTCCCGACCCGTGCAAGTCGACTGTGGACGCGGCTTTCCGGAGGCGAGGACAGTACATCTTTTTCAAGGTTAGCTAATTTTTTTAGATTTTAGATCTTATTTTTTTAGATTTTAGATCTTATTTTTTTAGATTTTAGATCTTATTTTTTTAGATTTTTGATCTTGTTGAATGGATCTTACGCCTTTCAGAGAGATTAATCCAATTGTGTCGCACAGAAAAGAGGCGTTAAGAAGTAAAATGAGGCTCCAGGGCGGCTGGATGCGGCACTTTAATGTAACAATAAGCTGACGTATCGTTATTTTATAGCTAGGTTGCGACGGTCGTCTGAAATTAAATTAAAAATATAATAAAGATTGTTCCAGGGCGGCTGGATGTGGCGGTTCTCCTCGGACACCCGCACGATGGTAGGAGTGAACAGGATTGAGCAATTCTATCGGGGAGTCGAGAGGGTGGACGCGGCTGTGGAAGTGGATGACCAAGTGTATCTGTTCTCTGGTGAGCTAAATCAATATCCGGATTATTGATAGCATTATCAAAAGTCGCAAGGACATGAACTGGAAAATAGTGAAAAATATGGAGTAATCTTACTTATTCTTAGCGTTAAATATTATAGTTCAGAGCAACATCAACTTTTTAAAGCAAATGGTCATCACGAGGAATGATCTGACTCTCTCACTTTTACATGCTCTCTCGCTTCTCTACCAGACGAGAGAGCATTGCGAAATGAGAGAGTCAGAAGATTGCTCGTCATCTCATTTCTACGAATTCCAGGCACTGATGTCTACATCGAAGTGAACGGCCGTCTGTCGGGAGCGATGTCGCTCAGGCAGCTGGGCATACGGTACAATTTGATTCCCATCTTGATTGTTTCTTAAACCACCGGACAACGCCATACGGTACAATTTGCTGGCGACTCCGCTGTTTAGGGGGACCCCACCATTCTATATTATACACTTAACTAGCGTTCTTCGAACGCTATGGCCTCCGGCGGCCCCTGCCGGGGGCTGGGGGCTCGCTTCGCTCGCCCCCGTTTCGCTCCGCCGTCGGCTTGCGCCCTTCGGGCGCGCGCCGACCGCTTCGCTAACGGCGCGAGACGTAAAATGACCGAGCAAATCGAATCACTCTCCCCTCTAAATCGGATTAGCCCTCTCGCCCCTCCCTTGTCCCTCGCTAATGGGATTAAAATCCCGAGAATCTGACCACAAGAAAATATGCTCTCTCTCCTAGTTATATGGATAGGGCACGCCAAGTCAAAGGGGGGAAAAAACTTCATTTGCGTGGCGGGATTTTCCCTCGCTAATCCCCATTATTCTGCGCCGATCGAGACGTCCGAGCGGCGTGAAATGACTCATTTTTCGCAGGTTTTCGGGACGTTTGTTAATGTAGCTACTGAATTAGGTCGAAATCGAAAAATCGAAAAGGATCACCTTGTGAGCAAATAGTTTGTCTAGGAGCCTGCATCGGTTGCACATTTATATCTCTTTTCTCCGAAGCGTTGATAGAGTTAGAGTGGGCAAAAGAGTCGATTTTGTCAATTTTCACCAGATTTTCGGGACTTTTGTTCATGTAGCTACTGAATTAGGTCGAATTCGAAAAATCGAAAAGGATCACCTTGTGGGCAAACGATTTGTCTAGGAGCCTGCACCGGTTGGACATTGATATCTCTTTTCTCCGAAGCGTTGATAGAGTTAGAGTGGGCAAAAAAGTCGATTTGGTTTGTTGTTGAGCACTTTCAAATGTGTTCCACGGCGAGGTGATTATGAAACGAGCTTTTTGAGAGAGAATGACGGGGAAATAGACCATTTCTCTGCCAACCGAGTCGGGGATTCTAGAAGCGTCAAAGTGAGAGGGCGGATTAGAGCAAAACTATCTCCGCCACGCAAATGAACCTTTTTCCCCCGTCTGACTTGCTGTGTAGGGGGTATCATGGTGATATAGGATGACACAGCGTGTCAGAGGGCCCAGATAATCCAATTATCGCGGCGGATCATTCCCCATGACTCGCGCGCCGCGAAGCGGTGCGAGAGAGTGAGGGGAAATGAGAGATTTTTTAGAATAAAAGCACGTTTTCAAGCGCTGCTTCAAGGAAAATCAAAAATTGAAAATTCTGCCAATACCAATTGTCCACAGAGGTATTACTCACAGACCTGCGTTAGCAGAATGTTTCTATCTCAACCCAGTCACTAGAAAAGCTTTGATTTGAGCTTGATGTGGCCTATTTACACTGTAAATTCAAGTTTTATTGCACGTTTTCAAGCGCTGCATCAAGGAAAATCAAAAATTGAAAATTCTGCCAATACCAACTGCCCACAGAGGTATTACCCACTGACCTGCGTTTACAGAATGTTCCTATCTCAACCCAGTCCCTAGAAAAACTTTGATTTGTACTCTACGACGTGACACCGCACAGAATAACAGAGTAGACGAAATGTTTCGGATATGTTTCAATTAGATTGTAAAACGAATTCGATCGATTTCGATCCACTCCCTCTCATTTCTTCATATCCGGCCGCGCGTTTCACTTGGGAGGGGCGAAAATAAAAGGGAGGGGAAGAGAGTCGCACGCATCCCTCTCCGCCGCGATAATTGGATTATCTGGGCCCTCTGACACGCTGCACAGCGTGTCAGACAGGCCAAACTCCTTTGTTCTCCGCGTCCGGATCACTTTCCATGGTCATTCGAACTCAATATTTAAGAAATACCTGTGAAGCATATGCCATAATTCACTGATAAGAAAAGATAAGCGAATCTAAAATGACAGACCTATCAGGGGTGATCAAATAAGCCTTATTCTTAATTCTGGCGCATTCAGATATTGTGTAAACTCCTCATGAAGGACCTTATCAGTTCAATTTTACATTTTAAGTGGTATCGAAAATTTCTCAATTATGGCTTAAGGGAACCCCCACACCAATATCCGTTTTGGAATCCTCATGGAATTATCTACAATCGATCTAGAGGGAATTGTTTGAAATTTCTTCATATTCGGAATTATGAATGAAACTCGAATACTATTAAATTTCAAACAATTCCGTCTAGAGCGATTGTATAAAATTCCATGAGGATTCCAAAACGGATATTGGTGTGGGGGTTCCCTTAAGCCATTATTGAGAAATTTTCGAAACCGTCCGCACAGGGTGGTATTTTTTTCCGAAATCTCAATAGTCAAAATGAAATACGTTTCAACGAAACAATATATGAAACTGAACGATTTTTGTTTCAAATTCTTCGAATCTAACTCTTATTCTTCATTGTGACCGCGCATCTCACTCGGTTAGAGTGAGAATGATAGGGTAACACGCATTGGGCCTCGGACGCGATAATTGGATTATCTACCCCCTCTGACACGCTGTGCGCTGTGGATGACAGAAATTGTGTTTTATTACTATCGCGAAATCACTGTAGTACCTCCTGTCCCTATCATTGCTTGCGTACAGGTAGAGACCTCCTGAACAAATGAACGGCCGGCTGTCGGGAGCGATGCCGCTGAGGGCATACGGTAGAGTTCGAAATAGAGGAATGGTCTGACTCTCACATTTCGTAATGCTCTCTCGTCGGTCAGAGAAGCGAGAGAGTACGCGAAAGTAGATACAAATGTACTCAGTTAGCAGTTTTAAAAAAAACATCTCTAGACCCGTCTCTCTCAAACCGCTAACTGAGTACATTAGTATCTACTCGCGAAAGTGAGAGAGGCAGACTATTGCTCTCGAAATTCGAGTAATCGTCTCTTCATTCCGCGTGCTCTCTCAGACAGCTGAGAGAGGGTGTGCTAAATGAAGAGACATTTACCCGTATTTCAAAACACTAGCATACGGTAAAATTTGTTTTCCATCTTGACGCAAATTATTTTTATTATTATACCGCCTGACAACTTGCTCGAATTACAATTAGAGCGGTAGAACAGATTATGAATGATTTGTGAAACATATGAAGTATGGCTCACTTTTCCTCACAAGCAAACTGAAAAATCTCCTAGAAAAAGTTTGAAACTTCTTCATTTTCCCAGGGACTCGGACAGGATCGACTCCGCCTTTATCTGGCATGCGACGAACTTTGAGGGGCATCCGGGAGTCTATCTGATGGACGAGAGCAATGGGGTAATTATTATTCTGATAAATAAAAAAATAAGAAAAGATTACGATGAATATTTTGAACGTAATAATGAGACTATCTCGGAGTCTATCTGATGGACGAGAGCAATGGTGTACGTCTAAAAGCATCACAAATTTATGATTCAGATAAATAAAAAAAATAATTATCATTCTCCGATAATCAATCATCATTTTTCCAGCTCTACTACCGCTTCGACGCGCGCCACCGCCGCATCGTGCCGCATTACCCGAAGAAGAGGAATCTCCAGTGGGGATCCATCCCGAAAGCTGATGCTGCGCTGTCTTTCGGGCCCAAGAATGGTGGGTTTGGAGCCTAAGAAGGGTGGGTTTGGTGCCCTAAAACGGCAAGATAAATTTGTTGAGCAACAGCTGTTTGGACCGTTTTCAAACCTTTCAGACCTTAAAAAATAATATTTTAATATATTATAGACCTCCTCTTCATTCGCGGTGACGAGGCGCTGATTCTCAATCAGACGGAGAGTGGCGGGTGCGTTTTTATTTATTTATTTATTTGTTATTTTTTTTATTTGTTATTTTTTAAATAATTACCGTTCTGGGTGTTTTAAGGGTTAAAAAGTCGAGCAATTTGTGTATTGACGGGTTGTGCTTTTTTCTCATATTTGGTCTAATAGCAGGCCTAGCCTGAAGACTAGAATAATTGGAACGCAATAAACTCAGAGGGGTGCGTTTCACAATTCCCTTTCGAATATGCTTCACGATCATTGTATCTTCCTTTGCGCATCCACTATTTTGATTTCTTGCCTTTTCGTCATTCAGAAACCAATAAATTCTTATAATAAATATCAACAACAAGATTGAGGGTCACGGGAGGTTTCAAAATTTATTTTAATTATTTAAATAATAGTTAAAAATAATTTTCCAGAGTGCGCGTCCGCGAGGGCTATCCTCGCGAGCTCTGGTCGCTGTTCGAATACTGCAAGTGGAAGGAGGGCATCGTTGACATTCCGGCGAAAAGGTTTCTTTTTTTAAACTTTATTTTTATTTTTTAAAACTCTTGCGAGCCTGCTGGATTACTAGTAGCATGGCAAGTCCAGTTGGTTGACTAGAAATACGGCAAGAAAAATAAGAGTTGGGCAGAAGGAATTGTGGACATTCCAGCCAAGATTTGCCCCATAGATCAAAGAGCCTTGATCTTTGATCTATGGGGCAAATTGCTGACTACTTGACCGCTTTGAGTACTGTAGCTAAGACTTGATGGGTAGTCTTGCCACGTTAGATGTGCGAAAGATTAGAGTCAGTAGGCAAGCATCTTTATCCAATGATCGACCCCTATCATACCAGCAATGGGCTTTTACCCCGAACGATCCTTCTGCGTTGAAATGATGACGGTGTGATAATGAATGATGAAACAATCTCAATCTCTTCCAAAAGAAAAACAAACAAACAAAATCTCTTGCAGAGAGGTCCACCACGATCACCACCACCGGGCCCTGCGACACAAGGATCATTCCTCTTCCTCCTCAGCTTATCGATCCTTTGCCTTCATTGTTACCGTTCTAGCCTACCTATAGTTGTGAATAGAAAGGCGGCGAAACAACTCGGAACAACATAAAAGTTTTTTACTCTATGTCTCCATTGTTATCACCCTACTAGCCAACCTATTGTGAATGGTAGCAAAATAGGTAGCAAAATAACATGCGAATCACGCCTCATTCTCCACCAATCATCTACTCCATTGTTATCGCTAAGCTGTCGTTGTGAACCCAACTTTGTGCTTCTTTTCTCGTTTTCTGTACCCTTTTCATTCAATACGAGTGCGCGTCACGATGACTCAACGACGATAAATGATCTCATCTTAATGTTTTATTTTTTTTACAAATTTAGAATATTTTTTGCTTCAAATCAGTTTATCGTAATCATTCTCGTATGCTATAGCTATGACAATCAGTAGGCGAGTACAGGGAAATCTATTGGATGCATGCTACAGTAGTCAGGTAGGTCAACGAGTGGGTCACGAGGATACGGTAGTCAGGTAGGTCACAGGGTACGGTAGGTCAGACAGGTATTCTGGTAGGTCACAGCATCCTCTGAGCGATCTGCTCGAGTAATTCTCTCGGCACTCGTCCACTCTTCTGCGTTGCGATCGACGAGAGATGCGAGAGGGAGGAGAATCTGAGCAAATCGAGACTAGAGTGCAGTCACGATAAATCGAAAAAGCCAGAAACCGAACCTGTGCGGGTTCCTGATCAGTCGGAAGCGCTCATTTGCCCTCCAGGTATTGTGCTGGCCGATCACTCGACTCGTTCCGACTGAGTACGTCTGAAATGGCGGCACAGTCGTTTGATCTTTGATATTTGAGCTCAATTCACAATATTCGCTGCCTAAATATCTTGATTTACCTTCGACGCGAGCACGAAGTGCCCATTGCCCAGCGGAATGATCGAAGAGATCGATGACGTCGAGTTGGAAGGACGTCGGCTGCTCCTCTGAAGCGCGATCGTCACCGAGTGGCGGTTCGGGCTGAATATACGGTAGGAGTACGGTAGGATTATCGATTGATCGATTGATTGACTGCTTTATTGATTGGTAGATCAAACTCACTGTCTGATTTCCTACAATGAAGACGAATCGGCCGTTGGGAGAGCCGGCGTACTTCGGAGCACTCAGAGGAGCGAGACCGTCGTAGAGGACGACCGAATCCTGGAAGAGATCAGAGATCGTGAAAGTTCAAAGATCAGGACAGACCAAAGATTAGAAGGGGGACTACGGAATCCTGGTTGAGGAGAGGAGTTTATAGGGGTAAAGATCAAAGATCAGGAAGATCAAAGATCAAAGATCAACCATACCCGGACTGGACTGCTCCGCAATAGCTTGCTCGAGTTGGCTCCCATCGAGACGTAGGGTAAGGGAAGAGGGAGAAGGAGGGGAGGAACCACTCGGAAGGAGGGGAAGGAGGGAGAATGAGAGGAGAATGAAAGGAGACAGTCGAGAAGAGGAGAGGTCAGAGGCAAATGGGGGTTCAGTGATAATATTTGTAGCTAAATTATCACGTTTGTTTTGTAATCGTTCTTTGCTATTTGGCTTTACCCTTTTGACCCCAGTTGTTCTCAGAGTGCACTTTTGGGTCCCCTTGCCCATGCACATTATCTCAACCGTGGGAATGCCACCCAATAAAGAGAGTCCGAACACTAATTGACCGTGAGAGTTGCGCCGCGTTGCACGGAGTAATAACAAGAGTCCACTCGAATTGTAGGAAGTCCATTGACGGGTACAGTAATCTTGATTCTCAAGCCATACTCATCGGTCCAAGATGGTGAAGATGCCAGTTAGAGATCAACCAACCTCCTCTTAATCCATCCTAATTTCCATCTCAAAAAGTCATCCTTCCCCCTTTCCCCTTCACATAATGCTCAACAGCCAAATGAGAAATAGCGTCTTTATTCGGTCATCAATGAGCAAAGACACTGTGGATAAGGAGGATCTGAGGGACATACTCGAGACTACACTCTAGTCCCGTGTTCTCTTACTCGTCGACGTCGTCATCGGAGGTGGACGAACCGTAGAAGACCTCGAGCGAGCAATCGTCTTCCGAAGCCGAGCCGCCCCACTCGACTTCATCATCTTCCTCTTCGTCGACCTCTTCATTGGCGGAGAAGTACTCCTCTTCATCCTCATTTCCTTCATCATCATCTCCTTCTTCTTCGTTGAGGAAATCCTTGTCCTCTTCATCCTCCTGGTTGGAGTCCGATCCCGGCTCCTCTCTCTCCTCGATCTTACCATCGAGATCTTCGGTCTGAAAGATATGACTTGGATTGGAACTCATACTTGCACACAAGTAGACGTATGTAGTGCTAGATCAATCGACATTCAATTGACATTGATCCTAGGTTGAGCCCAATCCTTAAGTTTTTAAAGGGATTGATCGCTCACCGAGTAGTACAGGGACTTGACCGACGATCTCTCCGTCTCGTCCACCACTTCCATCTCAAGATCATCCACAACGTATCCGAGCTGAAAAGGCATTGTGAAAAGTATTTCACCAGACAGAGAAGCGAGAGAACGTGCAAAATGAACAGAGTCAGTTCTAGTTCCACAACTATTGAAGAATGGGCATCGACCTATTGGCACTCAACTCACCGGATGGATTGGATGGATGGATCCCACCGTCTCGTCCACTATCTCCACGCTGAGAAATGGACTGGCGACTAGCTTCACAGGAAGTCGACTCTTCACCTCGCGCACTCTCTCACCGGAAGCGAGAGAGCGTGCGGGATGAGGAGAGTCAGTTCTAGCCAGGTCATTCCTGATGGCCGCCTCGATGTCGTGGAGTTGAATCAATCTTCTGCTGGCTTGGATGCGATTCCGGGTCAGATTGGCCTGGAATACCGGCTAGAGCCTATCTATTTCTATCTATCTTCTCTCGCTCTCTTCTCTCTTGTCTATCAGTCCACTGAACGGTCCACCACTGAACGTCCACTGAACCACTGAACAATGTCCACTGTCCACAATGTCCAATGTCCACTGAACGGTTGCCACCGATTTACCTGGTTACGCTGCTGTTCTCCTCTTCTCCACTGCTTGAGCTTCGTTTCGAAGTCGTCTTCCGACCGACAGCATCGCTTCTGAAATAGTTTGGATCATACCAGCTATATGTGGATCAATTTCCGTCTCAGCCACCAATAAGCCCCCTTCAACTTTCCACTAAGAGGGCAACTGGTTACTACGAGGAATCAAAATATGGGATGGTAAGAATGGAATGTGATTTGAGGGGGGGGGGGCGGAAACCGAAGATGTAAAAAAAACACGAACCATTCTCTTGGTACATGCACAGATCACGCACAGAAGCACGAAGGCTGCGAGAATGGAGGAGGGGAGAATGTAGATCCAAAGAGTCATGGGAGACTTAAATGGCATTTGATCATGACATCACATCATCTTAAGAAGGTATATCCCCAGATTGGGTTCACGTGAAGACACTACTAGGCCATCAGGCATATTCATCGAGGTCTGCCTCTCTCAACACTCTCGACGATCAGAGAAGCGAGAGAGCATGCAAACGTGAGATGGTCAGACGATTTCTCCATTCATCTTACAGTTAGGCCAATGAAACGTTTCGGACTAGGAATAAGAAAATGCTCAATTAACATACCTGCTCTCCAGTCACCATGGTTGATTCCTTGATCTCAACTACCTCAAGTGTCGAGTCCCCTTCTTATATACCCTCGCGCATTATTGGAAGCGTGGGAATTTCGAGAACAAGGACAGACACCCTCTCGCCTTCCCACGCTCTCTCGCTGCTCTAATTGAGGAGAGAGCAGGGTGAGATGAGAGAGACCTCGTGCGGTTATTGTCGTGAGAAAAGGTGGCCGAAGTTGAGGATGCATGTAGGAAGATTGTACTTTTTCGTCAATGAATCATGAATCTTCTCAAACTTGAAATATGGAGAGTAAACAGTTTCCGCTATGGCAGATTTCAGGTCTCTAACTTCGTTCTGCATTTTTTATATTTAGAAAAGTAGTATGACATTCAGCTAGGCTAATCAATCTCGAAACAGCAAACATGGTAATAGACTATCACATCGAGATCAAATATCATCACAGAGATCATCATCTAACAACAATAACAACAACAATAAACAACAATAATAACAATAACAAAAGCAGCTAGTCATGCCGAGTAATAACGTCAACGTAGTCGTCGTGAGGCGATAACTGAAATTGATAAAATTGGAATGGCTCACCCGTATCCCATCCTAACAGCAATAACAAACAACAATAACATGAGAACAAAAAACAATAATACAAACAACAACGAGAATGGCTCACCCGCTTCCTCTGTTCTCCCAGCCTCCTTCTGATGTTCGAGAAATCCGGCCGGATTGAAGGGTCGGCCAGCCAACAGTCGACCATCAGTGCGTACCTGAAGAAATGTGGGACTATCCAATCTGATAATATATCTTTTTTGAGTGCATGCAATTATGCAAATTACATAGGATGACAGGAACATGACAACAACATATAAGACAAGAAAAACTGATAAGACAAGAAAAACCACATACATTTCCTCATCACAGCTCTCCACCGGTCGTGCCATCCTCTCTCCGTCCTTCAGCCTCGACAGTAGTTCCGAAACGGGCCAATCGGAGTAGGGATCGTCTCCGAAAGTGCAAATCTCGTACAGAACCACCCCGAAGGACCAACTGAGAGGGAAATTTAACTCAGAAAGCTGGAAAAGGGATGTCAGAGCCGCATAGAGTAGAATATGGAAGATTACTTACACGTCACTGGCGGAATTGAACAAATTCTGCTCCAGACCCTCGAGACTCGTCCATTTGTAAGGAAGTTGGCCTCCCTGACATGAATTGGTTCTGGATAATAGAAAAACGAAGAGGTTGCAAACTTTGATTTCATGACGGTTTAATTGAAATATCAGTAGGAACTCACTTGAGATACATAATGCTCAATATCCTCATCTATTTCTCGGCAAAATCCGAAATCGGATATCTGCGATGTTTTTTAAAAAATTATTTGAGTAATAAATATATGAGGCCGTTTGCGTTAGGATCAACAAGGATCAACGGGGGTTTGGAACAGGCCAAAAAATTGAGATGTCTGAAAAGTTGGCCCTAGGGGTTATTTTTGACCCGGAACACGTTGGTGAGGTCAATTTCGCAATATGTCCCCTCCGCGCTCCAGGAGGAGCACCCCCCATTTTTGCCCAAAACACGTTTTTGTTTGTTTTTTCGTCCGGGAGTGGTCAAAATGGCCTGAAATCACACGCATATAGTCAGAATTTGGAGCTCTGTCATTTGAAATTATTTTCACAAAATGAAAAAATTTCGTTTTCGAGGAAAAAATGAAAAATTAAAGGAGAAAAAAGTGCGCCCCATCATGTCTACAGTAGAAAGAGCATGCTCCCCCGATC
>LS539468.1:16039-40230 GCA_900490775.1 Pristionchus maxplancki
CTCTGTCATTTGAAATTATTTTCACAAAATGAAAAAATTTCGTTTTCGAGGAAAAAATGAAAAATTAAAGGAGAAAAAAGTGCGCCCCATCATGTCTACAGTAGAAAGAGCATGCTCCCCCGATCATTTTGCGCTATTGGAAAATTTTTTAAGATGAGAATAAAGTTATTTTTTATCGATTTTAGTGAAAAGTCGAAAATAAAATTTTCAGAATACCATCATTATGGTGCTCATTTTGTAGAGCTCGTCAAACTGATCATTTCTTATATTGAACATTTTTCCTGAAAACCTCTCTATCAAAAGTTATGATCGATGAAAGTTTCCATTTTCACTAAACGGTCTAGGACCGTTTTTTCGATACCTGTAACTTTTGACAGAGAGGTTTTCAGGAAAAATGTTCAATATAATAAATGATCAGTTTGACGAGCTCTACAAAATGAGTACCATAATGATGGTATTCTGAAAATTTTATTTTTCGACTTTTCACTAAAATCGATAAAAAATAACTTTATTCTCATCTTAAAAAATTTTCCAATAGCGCAAAATGATCGGGGGAGCATGCTCTTTCTACTGTAGACATGATGGGGCGCACTTTTTTCTCCTTTAATTTTTCATTTTTTCCACGAAAACGAAATTTTTTCATTTTGTGAAAATAATTTCAAATGATAGAGCTCCAAATTCTGACTATATACGTGGGATTTCAGGCCATTTTGACCACTCCCGGACGAAAAAAACAAACAAAAACGCGTTTTGGGCAAAAATGGGGGGTGCCCCTCCTGGAGCGCGGAGGGGACATATTGCGAAATTGACCTCACCAGCGTGTTTCGGGTCAAAAATAACCCCTAGGGCCAACTTTTTAGACATTTCGATTTTTGGCCTGTTCCAGTCACTTGTTGAACCTTACGCAAACAGCCTCATATTAAACTCACCTTACAAATATTCTGTCCATCTAGCAGTACATTTCTCGCGGCCAAGTCGCGGTGAACAAAATGGCGAGAACTTAGGAATTCCTGACAATGAATTCCATTTGAGATGAATTTGCTAGATATTTCAGAAACTTTCTTTGAACACAACACCTTACCATTCCGTTGGCGATTTGCATCGCAAAAGTTAGTTTTTCTTCCTGGGAAATGGCTGGCTCTTCATCGGATGAAGTCCCTTCAGCTTCGCTTTGTTTCGGCCTCCTGCAATGCACAGTGCTTTAGGCGGATGTTTCCTTCGACGAATTGATTTAGTACCTTTCCCTCATGTATTTCAACAAGCTCCCTTTCTCGCAAAATTGCATTATCATTAGTGCGGGGGTGTCCGTGACGCATCCCAGAAATGTGACTGCAAATTGATCGATGAATTCTTCGAACGACGTGTTTATTCGAACGACGTTGTGAATCATTGACGATCAGATGCAAGGAAAACACATTCCTAATGCATTTGTGAGAAGGTAGATACATTTCAAGATTCAGGATTTGAAACCCACCAATATTTTCATGATATTCAATGCGTTTAACAATATCAATTTCTTCTTTGAACTGCTCTTCCATTTCTTTGGTGGCATTCTCTGCGAAATTAAGTTTTAAAAATAACTTTCAAATGTGTAGATAAATTTTGACCTACCATGCATCCTTTTTACTGCCACGACACTATCCCGCTCAAAAGGAACGAAGTTTTCCCTTCGGTAGATTCGAGTATTAAATCGTTCCTGTAAGGGTTTGAAGAAATATTACTGAAATAAAGTAATTGCTGAATACCTTGAAAGACTTCACCAGCGTAGCCTCTTCCTAGTTTTTTGTTTTCATGGATAAAAACGAGAGATCGATCCAGTTCATAACAATCTTCTATTTCGAGCTCTTTATCTCCTTCTTCCTCATTTCGTTTTCCATCTTCGATGGAGTTTTCTCTATTGTATGGACCCTTCAAATTCGAAAATATCCGTATGAAAGACAACTGAAACTATACCTGCATCTTTTCCTTTAGATTTCGAATTTGAATTCTGAATTTAATAGCAGCAATGATAACAATAAGTAGGATAATCGCCATTACTGGGATAGGCCAGTCGACATGAGTTGAACTGATGAAATTAAAATTGCGAATTTAAATAATGAGAGTTGTTAAAGAGCCACGTTGTAGCATTAAAGAAAATCTGAGTCGGCAAGAAAATGAACAAACCTCTTAGACGGCTGAACTGGATGCGCTCTTAAAAATACTGAAGTTCAACGTATGATGAAATAATATCGTACCTTCTCATACAGAGGATTGATTTGAGCAGAAAATCAGATTCCATCGCTTTGACTACAATTCCATCATCCGTCTCAATAAATGCGAAGTTTGTGTTCGAATTAGAGCACGATTCAGGGATCGAGAGGTCAGTGAACAGTTCACTTGAGTTTTTTCGAAACTCCCGCCATTAGTACCATTTTTATAAAAGCGATAGCACCAGAACTCTCCCTGCTCTTCAATCGACAAATATTTTTTGGGACAAGCGGAAACTGTAAAGAACATTAAAACAATGGTATATTTCACTGCTTACCAGTTCCTTTGTGCGATTTCTCCTATGTAGCAAAAGTAATTAGAACGATTGCGAGTTGGAGGTTGAAGATCATTTTGATCGATTTGACAAAAATGGTCGATTCTTTCCCAACAAACGCGTAAAGGTTGCAATGATTCAGCAACAATGATATTTTCTACCTCTCAATTTACGTTGGAATAACATCTCACCACACGTTCTCCTTTATTTGTGTGTTAACGATGAACAAGGAAGTGAAAACTTGAAACTAATTTTTCTGTAGGGTTAGAACAACCGTAACAAATGTATATCTACTATGAATAAAGCGCAAGCGTGCGTGTGTGTGTCCCCCTCCCGGGTCAAGTAAAGAAGTCGCGCCGCATAGGATTGCGAAACATGATGAAATGAGTGACGAAATCAGTAAGAGTGACGAAATCACCGCCGTAGGCGGGGGACGACGCTCTCCTGGTTGTGTTATAGAATGAAACTGTCCAAATCGGTCCCTTCGACGGTTTTCGATGGACCGTTTCTTGATCTGTATGAAATCTTTTTGCGTCGATTAGACGGTATCTTGCTTACTTTCGAGCAATAAATTGTTTTATCGCTCACACCCAGGGAAGAAGGAATCTTTCGGGTTCATTATAGCAGAAATGAGCTGTTTCTTTGCGGAATTCTTCTCTTTCCTTTTCCGAAAACGAAAAAAGATGAGCACACAGTGAGGAGCACACTTTTAGAGTTTGATCGAGCATGAAGGATGCGGAAACACAACTAGAAAGTTTAAAATATTTACATTAAACACCTTCATAAAATACTGACTTGTTGACACAGCCTTTCTTGCTCTTGATCATAGAAAGTTTACAATCTTCAAAGTCAGGAGTGATGGTACGATTCTAAATAAATTCAAGTTAACAGTAAAAACGCATTTTAGCAAAAAATATGTGCTATTTATATTGAAGAAATCTTACGTTGGCAGGATTCCATTGTTTTGGGAAATTTTTGCATTCTTTTCTGCATCCGATTCGGTCTTCAAAGTGACAGTAGACATAGATGCACCTTAAATGATTTCATTGAATTAAAAAAATCTGGTCTGAAAAATTCGGGGTTTTCATTAATAGACAATGTTGGCATTGGGAGGAGGCTTTTCTACAAAAACGAGACCCGTATGTTGTTTTAGGGTTCATCAAATGGAGAATAGTCTACTCGTTTCTGTTATCATATCACCAAAATACTAATCACTCATTATTGACTTACTGGGTGCGAAACATCTTCAACAACACGAGCGATAAAACATACCCCATTGTGATTTTATGGTCCCGGTACATTTTCACCCGTTCTTGTCTTGGTTTATCCAAATGCTGATGCCTTTGATAATCCTGCGCAACAAAATTCGCCATCAACTGAAATTTTTAAATATCCTTTTCTCGGATTTCAAGACAAATCATGCGTTTTTCTTCGAAAAATTCCGTAAAAAATAGGCAAACCTGATGCATCTTGCCCATGAATGGGGAAGGTACCCATTGAGCATAGCTGAAGATGAGGACGGAAAGAAGAAGAAGAAGAAGAAACTTCATTTCTCTCTGAAACTGTATCTCATGCAATATTTCGTATTCGAAAGGCGTAGTTTGAGCTAAAAATAGCCAACGATGAAATGAAAAAAAAACGAGAAAAGGAGAACGAACCACTCAGTGAGGTCGGATGAGTGAGGAATGGCAGAAATTAGAGAGAAAAATTCAAAGTAGAATACAAGTAAACAGACAAACAAGATTCAATTTGCATGTAATTATCTGAGCGGTGTGGTTGCGAGCTTCCATTATAGAAAAAAGTTATTGCAAGTATGTTTTCGTTTGAAATGGCTTTATTGCTCAGAGCCAGGGGAGAAGGAATCTTTCGGATTCATTGTAGCAGAAATAGGCCGTTTCTTTGCGAAAATCTTCTCTTTCCTTCTCGGAAAACGAAAAAAGATGAGCACACAGTGAGGAGCACACTTTTACAGTTCGATCGAGTTTGAACGAAGCGGAAACACAACTGGAAAGTTTGATTTAATTTTGAAAAGTTGACTTTTTAGAACAAAAACTCACTCATTTGCGCAGCTTTTCTCATTCTTAATCACAGCAAGTTTACAGTCTTCAAAGTCGGGAGTGATGATACGATTCTAAACGAATTAACTTAACTTGATTTGTCAAACTGTACGTTTTATAACCCAATATTTTTAAAGTAATGTCAAAGAAAACCTACGTTGACGGGATTCCATTGTTTTGGAAAGTTTTTGCATTCTTTTCTGCATCCGATTCGGTCTTCAAAGTGGCAATAGACATAGATGCACCTCAAATATTTTGAATGCATTTTAAATTGTAACATAGGAAAATGAGGAATTGCATTATATATATTTTTTTCTTTTATTACTTCACAGAAACAACGCCACTGGCATAATTCATCAGCAAATGACGTTAGATGCATATCAGGAGGGCTTGCAAAATGTTACTACACTCTCATTTCTTAATGCTCTCTCGCCGGTCAGAGAAGACGAGAGAGCATGCGAGAATGAGAGAGTCGTAAATGTGTTGCACAGTCCTAAGGCATACCCGATTGTGAGCTTGAAGGCTCGCCACAACTTTCCCTGTTCTTCTCTCGTTTTGTACATACGATCCTCAATCTTGTAGTATTCCGTAGCGTAATCCGCAATCAACTTAACTCATTGTTTCAATTATTCCCCAGAGAAGGAATAAAAAACCTGGATCATTTTACCCATGAAGGGAGACGATTTCACCCAGGTAAAGGTTCGGCCACATCAAGCAATTTTACGCTAGGTAATGCTCGTCGGTGGGCCGAGTTGCTCGCGGGGAATACGATACCCTTGCTTTCCCAATGCTTCTAGGGCACGTTACCTTTTGCAACCAATTTACCGACCCCGGAGGGATGGAGAGAGATAGATGGTTTTCCTGGGTGGGGGATCGAACTCATGACCCTTCGATTGCGAGCAGCGCCTCACACCACTGCGCTTGCAGCAGGTTATATTTTCGATATATTTTCCCACACTGCATAAACAAGATGCACTATTGAATACTCCTTTTCCAAACAATGCAAATGTGGATGCATACAACATGAATAAATAAAAGAACGACCGGAAAAAAAGAGAACGAATAAGTGAACCGAGATGGGCACAAATGCCGGGGAGACCACGTAAGTGATGGAGAGATACAGGGATATACAAATCATTATCACGATATACTAGGCAGATGGAGAAGGTCCAAAAAAGAAGATCTACTTCTAACAACAAAAATCGTAGTCTCTTATTCTAAAAATAATTAAGTCTAGAACGACTGCATGCTCACTAGAGCGTGTGGCTGCCGGGAGGATCAGGAGTTGCTCAGTAGAACATCAGGATGAGGACTCCCAAGTTTCCTTCCATTCTCCTCCAACTGCAAGCAAATTGTTGAATCACTTGTTTCGATATATCTTATATATTTCCACGGAGTTTTTAGACGCTGCTCTTCGAACGATGAAATCATTATCTGATAAAATTTTGGAGAAAAAAAGAAGAGTGTACCGCCTCTGGGAGTCTCTTTGAGCTAGGCAGAGCGAGCTTTTCATACTTACGTATAGCGGTAATTGCGGGCCGTCTCGGCTTTCATGAGCCAGTCTTGGATCGCGCCTGTTCCAGTCGAGGCGAACAGGAGACGAGGCAGACGATCAGCTGCAATCCAAATTGAATCATTATCACCGTTCTTTTTGATATTATGCCGAATAAGCAAAAAAATGCCGAATACCTCTGATCTCCACCGCACGCTCTCTGAACATCTCCTGTGCCATTTCCAGAGGAGCGCGGTGTGCTTCAAAGACATCGATGAACTGCACTGACATCCAGGCATCCATCTGCGCTCGCATCAAACTCCGGATGCGATGCTGAAATTAAACAATCGCCTAAGATATATGCTAATTTCTAAACGTACATCACCATTAGTTCGAAAGGGATCATCAAAGAGTGACTGCATCACCGCACAATGCCGTTCATATGTCTGCAATTCAATTAGGTTTATAACCTTTAATTCTCAGAAAGTATTACCATTGCAGCTGCTCCTCCGATTAGGAAAGTCATGAGGTTGATGGGGAAGAAACCATTAGTCCATGGTCTGTAGGCGGCCATGTGGGCTCTCGCCTGCACTGGGTGGTGACGACTCTCGGCGATGCTGTAAAACACAAACACTGAATGCGTTAAACCACGATTTCGCATACTTCACATATTTCTCGACGCCATCGATATAAGGAATATCAAGATATATGTTCGTGCTCTTTACGTGACACTTGAATTCTCTCGTTTAGTCTTGATCTAATCAACTGGTCTTATGCGGTGTCCTTTACCTCGGTCCATCGATCGAGTCCAGACGAGCATCATCTTTCGGGCGATTCTCAGAATCTTCTCTCGCCCGGATCTGTAAGATTCCGTATATTGCAGGATGGAATGTTGCAATCTGTTTTCAACGAGCTACTCTCGTCATGTCTAGTGCAATCCGTCAAGTGATAAGAAGTGGAGCTCACTCAGCGCGTGCTCTCTCGCGTCTCCAGAATGAGAGATAGCATGAGGAATAAAGAGAAAAATGCTTCCTCCGCATCAACGATGTCTTATCAAGCGATGGAAGAGATTGTCTCTTTATGTCGCGTACTCTCTTACGGTCAGAGACGAGCGAAAGCGTGCATTTTTCACAGACGCATCTCATCTTACCAAGCCATCCCAGGTTTTATCGATGCTTGATTCACTTCCCTCTCAATTCAGCATCTCTCACACAAGGATGATCTAATCGTGCACTTCTCAAATATACCAATGTGAGTGTATTTTTCAATTTCTTAGAAAAATATTTATAATTTTAGGAATGTCCCCTGTCCGACAATGTGTTCATCTGCCAGGATTCCAAACATTTGGTCATATCCTACGTCATACTGGTGAGTGATTATTGATTTTTGGCACTCCTGGTGGTGGTACGGTATAGAACTCGGAAAACGAAACCCGATTTTCCGGAAATATACGATTAGGAATTTTCATATTGAAACAAATCTTTTAAAACTTTCTTTGCGTAACAATTATTTCGGAGTCCTACTCTGAGAACTGATCTATTGGAACTATGGTAATGGAATGATTGATGATAGAACAAGGGACTCGTAATCCTCGAGATGTAAAACGTGTCTCAGAACGTCTCTTTCAAAACCTACGTTTGGGAACCACCGTTTCGGAACCGAAAAATTCAGATGCTAGGATGCTCAAAGTGAAGTTTAGTAGTGCATATGACCACTCTAATCACATAAGATTGTATGGAAATTGGTTCTCAGACATTTGTTCCAGACTGTCGGATTTGCATCCATTGTTCCCACTCGAGAATTCTCAAAGATCAGTTTCCCTAATCGATCGTTCCATTACCATAGTTTCCAACGACCGATTCCCAGATTAGAGTTCCAAAGAAATAATTTTCAATCTCGGAGTTACAAAGCGTACCATCACCCATTTTATTTAGGGAATTACTGAAACTCATTTCACGTTCACTTATTTGTACGGGAAAGTGCAGGAGCGCCATTTTTTTGCCCATTTATTATTGCGTCAGGAGTAAAAATAAGTCGAACATTTTCGATCCCAACGATCACAGATTAACTTATGGGGTCAAATTTATGGCTAACGTATGTCTCTCAACACCACCACGAAAGATAAACCTCCGGAGACCTTTTTGAGCTACTGTTCTACTTGCCCACCGGAGTTCGACCTAAGAACTAGGCGTTTTATCCGGGTTCTCTACTATACCTGTTATCTTATTATTTATTTTTGTTTATCATATATATCATATTTTTATCATATTTTTGATATTTTTATTATAATATTTTTGTTTTCAGACTATCACGGATGATCTGAAGCAGGATCAGAAGGAAAACTCTCATAGTCTAAGGAGAATAATCACTTTAGTGCCCGGTAAGCAGAGTGAAGGTACTGTATGCTGACGCAACAATGAATATGCCTAGATCTGCCAAAAACAAAACCCTTTGAATCACTTTTGTGTGTCATAAACGGAGCGCGTGATGATGAAATAGTCTCTCTCTCTCTGCTTCTCTTCGTTTCGAAAGCACTCTCGTGTGCGAGAGAAACGAGAAATCGCAGACTTGATCAAGCAGAATTTGAGTGGCGTGACTTTAGCAGCCTGAAAAGACACTCAGGCTATCATAAAGATAAGGCGTTGTGAGTGACGAGGAAATAGGTCTCTGCTTCTCTTCGTTTCGAAAGCACTCTCGTGTGTGAGAGAAATGAGAAATCGCACACCGCCCTTTTTAATGAGTCACACAATGCAGGATTGACATGAAGGAGGGATTGTGTCGACATAATCGCTTTCTTCCATCCGATAAGACATTGGTTGACGCCAAAGTGATGCGCTTGACACCGTACTAAATAGCTCAACTAAGCAAAGATGGCACAACGGGATATTCGAAATTGTCCGATGATTAGTACGAGGATTGTAGTGCAAATAGAAAATAATGTTTCGTTTATTGGTGTCACTGTGACGAGAGAATTGAGCTAGGGATGGAAATGAAGAAAATATCTCATTGCTTTTAAAAGCGTTCTGAATCCTAGAGCATTTCCTAACAACACTCAAGCAACCTCTGCACTCAAAAGTGCCACAAAGCCGAGAATAAACGCCAGTGAAGTTCGAGAACAGAATAGAGTTCTCTTAACGGAAACCTCCAAATGGAATTCCATTAGAGTCCCGCCAGCTTATTCGCTTAATAATTTCTGCACAATCACCATTTGGGGACTGCGTCCTGTGATATGTCCTGTTATTCCCAAAACTAGCAAAACAAACAATTCATTTCCATCCCAAGCTCGAATCACAAGGAGTTTAATAGACGGAATCGTTTTTCTATTCATACAAAATCCTCGCACTGATCATCATAATTTCGAATATCCCGTTGTGCCATCTTTGCTTAGTAGAGCAATTCAGTAAGGTGTCAAGCGCATCACTTTGGCGTCAACTAATGCCTTATCGGATGGAAGAAAGCGATTATGTCGACACAATCCCATAGTCATGTCATTCCTGCGCCATTCTGTGACTCATTTAAGAGGGCGGTGTGTTATCTATCAGTTCTCCAACCGAGAGTGCTTGCGAAACAGAGAGGCAGGTTCCATTTTCGTCATCCCTCACTCCGCCTTATTTTATGAAAGACTGATAAGATAGAATGATGGTATATCCAGGCCATTGAAGTCACGCTATTCAAATTTTGCTGGCTCAAGTCTCTAGATTTATGGATGCTATATTCAATTGGACAAACTATTGGCATCGGATTCACGTTAGTTGTGTTTCATAATTTGGTGGACCCCTGCTACTGTATCGATTTAGTGGATCCATGCTGTAATCTTTTGGTGGGCCCATAAAAATTTGGTGGACCCCTGTTGCTGTTTCGATTCAGTGGACCCATACTGTAATGATTTGATGGACCCATGGTGTATCGATTCGGTGGACCCATAAAAATTTGGTGGATCCATGCTGCTGTATCGATTTCAGGTGGTCAACTTGGTAGTCGGTTTGCAAGTCCACAACACACCAAGTCAGAAGGGGGAAGAGGGCTCATTTGCGTGGCCCAGACAATTTTCGCCCTCTTCCGTCCCCTCATTCTCATTCTATTCCACCCTTTGTGTTGGTTGGTGGAGAATTGACCGTCTCGCTCTCGTTCATTCCTCATTTTCACTCTCGAACGCGCGGTGTCTCTCAAAATCTCGCACTCTTTTCACCCCCCCACTTGTGAAACACATCTGAATTCTCAGAATTCTTTTTTTTCTTCGGATTTCCTACATATTTTGCATTGTGTTTCACTGAAATGTAGTAAGGAAAATTCATAAACCACTCTGAGGCTATCAACCTTTTTCTTGTGCAGCGCCCTCCCCAAACCCTTTCCGCACCACGCCAAGATCGCGGATTGTTAAATTTCAATCTCGTTCGGTAGCAGCATTAGCAAACGTGCGTAAAACCCGGTAAAAAGCCTCATTTCACACCGCTTCTCTCTCTCGCTCGACGCGGAATGACTCGACGCGACTGGGCCACGCAAATGAGGTTTTCCCCCTCTTTGACTTGGCGTGCACAATAAATAATGGGACCACCAAATCATTACAGCATTTTGATGTACCGACCCAAAATCGCCAAATCAAAATAACTTAAACAATAAGGTTGATCCAAATATCGATAAATGTTTGGTTGCAAATAAAAATGCGTGATATAGCCAAAAATGTTAGATATTTAACATCATTTCCCGCACGTACCGGTCCATCCCACTATAGTGGCGGAAATTGAAAGCATTAAGAATCACTATTTATTTTCAAGATCGTCTCTGACTGTTTCTAAAAACTCGTCTCTATCAGCGCATATAAGGCACACGAAAGGTCGGGGAGGGGTATGGAGTAGGGTTGACGAAACGAAACGGAAAACGGAAAATCCGAACTTTTGATTCAATTATCCCCTCATTCCGGAATGGGGAGAGTCGAATAATGGCCGTTCCGGAACGATCATTCTTCAAATTTTGAGAACAGAAAGCGGTGTGACCACAAATCTCAGGTTGAGTTTCACAAGAAGATGTGGTCATAAGTTACATAGAAAAGTCAAAATTGACCCCCACTTTTGAGTTTCAAATATGTTTCACTCTCGCAAATCCGTTCCGGAACGAGAGTCGATCCGACCCCGTTCCGTAGGGGATAATTGGATTTATTCCGGAACGAAGGTATTTTCACCTATTCTCCGTCGGCCATTCCGTAGGCCGAATGGTTAACCCTAGTGTGGAGGCGGAGTCTTTCTCGCCCACCCATCTCTCGCTACCGCACTCTCTTGAAAACCACGCCCACCCCCAATTTCCACATAAATACAATAAAAGGGGGGTTCCTATCCCCACCCTTCTTCAGAGTCAACACGGTGCGTCTCATCAACCGGGTTTTCTCTCGCTTTCTCATCGCCTTCACGGATCGCTGTGGAGCGTCGAAGACGATTTCGCAGCCAGTCCACGGTGTGGCAAGTCCATTTTTTTCATTGCGACATTTCATCTTCAAACTCGTGTTGACTTACCAATCAAGAGATAGGATGACGCAATACTATCCAATATAGAGTTGTCTTATTCAGTGGAATTCAACACAAATTTGTTTTTTTAGGTTCCAATAGATATTAGATCAAATCGTAAGTTAGGTTTTAATATTTTCCAAAGTCTTGCATAATAATGACGCAATTTAACTGGATTTTATCATGATTGGAACCTTTCCACTGAACAGTTTGGTGTGAATTTCGTTCTGGCATCTCTATATTGCTTAGTATTGTATCACCTTTAGGTAATATAACCTAATGACGGCGCAGCTTTTAAATTGGCATTAAAACATTTATGGGGCCAACGAAATCTCATGGGGCTAACATATCCGCGCAGAGTAGGGTTGGCAAAATGAATCTCTATCGACCGATTCGGCGAGCAAAGTGAAGAGTGGAATGAATCTGAGGGACAGGGAGAGCGCAGAATGAAGATTCAATTGAATCTTTGAGAGATTCTGTTGAATTTTTGCTTTCACGGGCATATGTTTAGGTGCATTTTCACAGGTTTTTATCACTCCCATGAGTAAAAATGTTATTCTCTTCGAGATTAACCAGAATTGCTGTAACTTGCTGAAGTTTGGAAGTGTCGTTCGTTAGATGGCACTCATCTTCAGGCATTGTGAAGTGTGTCGCAGCTAATCGTGGGTTAGAGATATTGCTTCCGGAGAAGGATTTTAGAGTTCTACATGAAAAAGTACCCCTAATTATGTCTATTTGGTCAGCAAAAGGTCAACAATCACCAAAGGCCCTATATAAACTCTCTTAGAAAATCTCTGCGATCATGATAAACGCATCACACGAAACAGGCTTGAAAAACTACATTGGACTATTTTTGTTGTTGGTCGAAAAATCGATCCTATGTGGCTGATTCTCAAACAAAGATTCAAATGAATCTGGATTCAAACGAATCGATTCATTTGAATCTCTAGACCGCGCGATTCGGCGACGAATGATTCAGATTCAATGAGGAGATTCATTTTGCCATCCCTAGCGCAGAGCTCTTCCATACGGCAAATCGCGTTAGTTAAACGATCTATAGTGAAACCTATTGCAAAACTGGGTCACACCTCCAATGGTCTATTTCTACGGAAGAATGAAATGACTTGTTACTGACTTTCGAAAATGATATGTCGCTTTCCATCATTCGTGTCAAGTTGTTTGTTATTCGACTGGTCCAAAGCGATTTGCCATTAAGAAATATTCGTGACAAGTCGATCATTTCAACTGTCCCTCCTCTGCTCTAATAGATGTCCTCTCTTAGGATCCTAGAGTATCCACCTCTTATGTGAAACTCGGTCGTTCTTTCCTCGGGTCCTATTCAGTATCTAATTAATCTGCCGTATTCGAGATCCTTCCTTATACTTTAACCACTTTAACGATATCACTCCCATCTTTACCTCTAGTTTCTCCCCTACTGATCATCTACAGCAAAGCTAGTCCATCATCCACTGTCAAACACATAGAAGTTTGCTCAGTCTTTCCCTGTTCCCTGTCTTTCCTATCTATTGTGCTTTCCCTGATCTAGTACGCTCTCCTTGCGGTGCTAGCGCAAGTGAGAAGTGAGGTTGTATCAGTTCGCATAGAATTCATTGTCAGGGACAAGGCACAGGGTCACTCGCCCGTAAAGTGGAGTAAGATGTTCAGAATGCACCACCCTGTTATCGCCTAAATTTGGTGTAGCCTCAAATTGAAGGAACGGGTGGCGCATGCGAGTCGAAAGTTACGAGTTCGACTCCCCGCGCGTCCTCAGATCCGCCCAAACCAAGGAGGTTAAGAAATGTTGGAAGTTGATCCAACCACGGTAAAGAAATTCCCACCACGCGCACACCATACGAGCGGTTATAGCATCACTACAGTCACTAGTCGTTCCAGGATAGGTTTTAGTTGCTAACAGGCGATGGGGTGGCGATCGTGACGGGAGAGACGGTTTGTGAGGCCGCCCAATAGATGAGGGAGAGAGAGAAGAGAGAAAGAATATGCTTAGCGGACGAGCGCAAGTGACTAATCCACATAGATACGGTAACTGCCCGAAAGCTTTCTAAACATACAGAACATACAGGCGTATTCTAATCACCAGTAATTAGGGATTGGAAGTCTCTATTCATAAACAAATAGGGTTGTGCGCAAAGAAAGATGATCAAATTGAAAAAAAATCAGCGTACATGATTTATGGATTGCGATCAACAGCACAGGCAGCACGGAAATCAATTCATACAAGGATTGATGATAACGGCGTGGTTCATCTACTACATGTTGAAAAGAGTGGCTAGTTCGCTTGAGATTAGAAATGATATAGGCCGCGTCATACCACTGAGTAACTACTAGTAGAGCTCGAAATACGAGTCGCCGTCTCTTCATTTCACACGCTCTCTCGCCAGTTGACCCGGCGAGAGAATGTGTGAAATGAAGAGACGGTGACACGTATTTTGAGCTCTAGAACTAGTTCATAAGTGTACCAGTAGTTCCCGATCCTCCTCGACGACCGGCGGACGGATGACGGGCGACTTATCGAGCATCGTCTTAGAGAAGTAGACGTTGCACTGAAAATGAATTACAGTACACAAAAACCCGAGAACATTCGCAGCAGAACACGGTGAGGAAATGGCAAGGCTGTGGGGAGAAGCGCAGAGACTGTAGAAGAAAGAGAGCATGGTGAGAGAGCGCGCGGTAAACGGAGGGCGCAGGTACGACGCATGACGTCGTCTCTTCATTCCGCGCCTCTTCATTTCTCGCAATCTCTGTACGGTCAGAGAATCGAGAGTGCGCAATGCAACTGTCCGTAGAAGAGAAGCAGAGAAGGAGGCGGATGCAAGTATGGTGAAATTAAATACTGGCGCCAATTCAAAATTTTAATTTCATCCTTTTGATTTTTTGCATCTGTTTTCTCTTCTCTTTCCTCCACCCAATTTTACAACAGCATTAATTAAACTTCACAAAGAATAATGAAACCACAACTAAATCTCATATTAAATAGAAGCAGTTTTCATACTTTTCGCACCATATTTACCATGAACCATTGTCCTACCGGTCCCTATCGCCTCCGGCGCTTTTGCCTTCTTGTTTGTTGCCAAGGGTCGGTTGTAGGATGTTCAGACCGCAGAACCGCGGCTCTATCGCTCCAAATCCATTTGTCCTATCTTGTGGACTCATTGCGCTTTCCGTTTTAGTTCCTTCCTGGACCGAGCCTCGCAATTTAGTTGCATCCCGAATCTTTGCGTATTCCGTTTTCGATTCCGTAACACTAGTAATCATCATTCAAAGCGCCCCAAAGGTTAGGTTAAGTCCTTTCGATACATTACATGTCATTTTGTTTCTCAGATATGCTCTGTCTGTCTTCTTCTATCTCTATCTCACCCTCCTCTCGATTACGGTATCTCGCATACTATGTGTAATCGTCCTTCTTGGAACCATATTCGGTGACTCAATATTGGAGGTTGCTAGGCAGCAGATAGTGAGAGGGGGAGAAGGGTCGAATCTTATCGGGGAAGTTTGTATTCCATTCGCAGTGAATCTGTGAAATAAAGAAATCGATACGGTGTAGAGCGAGTATTGAACAGAGGGCCTAATATGTGTCGCGAGCTTTCCAGTTCATTACGCATGATCCGGCGTATGTCTTGCTGTTAGCGATCTCTGCGAGGGCAAAGTGCCGGCTCCGTTTTAGCAGCCTGGCCCCGATAGGCTATCGCGATAGTATGAGGTTACTAACGAGCCACTTCTGAATCACCCTTACCACCATATCAATTGACTTTTACATCGTTACACAGGGGCATGTATTCAAGATCCAGGACATCAGACCTCAGGGATGAAATTGCAGGGTTTGAAGGCTGAACGTCATCGCTCGTTTCCAACTCCCGCGCGATCGAGACAGCGCACGCTTGGAAGAGACGACAGAGTCAGGTAAGCAGCTAGAGGAAGGTTCTGATCTCTACTTGTATTTCCATATGCTCTATTGTCGATTCTTGCCAAATGAAGGTTTCGTATCGATCGATGACTTGCAAAACCACATTGTAATGAAGATGGGACAGGGGGAGAAGGGAAAGGGTCGAAACACACGTGCTTCTGAGTCACTCACAGATTTGATCGCGTCTGAAATCGTAGACAATCGCATAAAAGATAACCGACAGAAGTCTGACAACAGATGTTTGTGGGAAGATAAGACGTTGAGGCGATAGCTAACACTGACATTTATTGTGCTCATAGCTTCAATATGTTCTGGATTGCAATCACATACATTTCACTACACTTGTTGTTTCATTTGTCATTCATTGAGACTGCTATTAGCTTCGCTTCCGTGTTCTCCCTTCCTGTTTGCTTGCCCCTCCCTCTTTCCCAGCACATACGGTATCGAGAGAAAATACCGAAGGCAAGAAGAAGACGCTTGTCAGGTTGTGCAATCAGCGCGGGAATTTTTGTGAATCATAGGAGGGATAGTTTGTCACTTTCTTGTTTCTCTGATCGACGATAGAGGGTGCCGAAGACTGATAACGAGGTGTCAGGGACCAACTATGGGCGGGGTGATTTTATCTCAGGGCGAAGTGGGGGGAGGGGGCAGCCAACAAACAGGGAAAATGAATTTGAGAAGGTAGAACATCCAACCATCTGCATATAGGTACCTGATCCCTGACTCCCCTAATCTCTGATGGTACCCCTGATTGAAAACCATGATCAGCTCGTATCACATTGAATCGAACTTCTCTCTATCTCTCTTTCCTCTCACAATCACTTCGCCTCATTGATTTACAAAAAAACAGATAATTCCATTGCGCAACAACGGCTGATAAGGAGAGACCACTTTGTTCTCCCCTACGCGTTGTCATCCTTGCCTTCCCGCCAGTTCGCTGGAGGACATGAAAGGGATGATGAAGTGAAGGGGGGGGGGGGAGTGTTGACAATGGGAGGAAGGAGGGGATGCTCACGCCATCGGGCCAATCTCCGTGCCGCTGAAGATTATGCGTCGTTCCAAATTGATTGACGAAGGTCGTGAAGTGTCCGTGGAGGTTCTGAACGCGAACACTAGCCTAGAAAGCCCATGGGATGTCCAAAAATGCTTTAATTATTTGTTGTCACCATGGGCGATTACAGTGAGCGTGGCGCAGCCCTTTTCATTTATCTCAGTTCCCTTGAGATGTTCGATTACGGAACAGTATGAAATCGGTAGCATGTCTTCACAGATCAGTTCGACTGGACAAGTGTGCCCCTTCTGTGTTTCCGACATAGTCGTCTCTGCATACCGATGGAGATAAGAATGGAGCGAGCAGATGGGAAGGAGAGTGGGAAGAAGAGGGGAGCAGAAGGGACTGTCCGATCAGTTCCTACTCTTTTGGCCCTTTCCTGAGGTCATCACGGGGTAGAGCAGGAGTAAGAGACCACACTGTAATGAAGATGGGGCAGGTGCAGAAGGGAAAGGGAAGAAATACACGTGCTTTCTGAGTCACTCAAAGATTTGATCGCGTCTGAAATCGTGACAATCACATAAAATATAACCGACAAAAGTCTAAGAGGATGAGCATTGATCTATGTTGAGCACATTGTTCCCACAGTTTCCTTGAGTGTAATCACACACATTTCCGTACACTTGTTGCTTCATTTGTCTTCCATTCAATCTGCTGTTCTGAAATCATCTCTACCGTGTTCTCTCTTCTTGTTTACTCACCCCACCCTCTTCCCCGCGCACATACGGTATCGACAGAAAAGAGAAGAAGGGGAAGGAAGGCGCGTGTCAGGTTGTGCAATCAGTGCGCGAATTATTGTGAATCATAGGGATGGCCATGGATGGTTCTATCTCCTTTCTCTGATCGACGATAGAGCATGGAGAATCGAGAGATTCAGACAATCGCTGAAGAGTGCCGTCGGCTGATAACGAGGTGTCAGGGACCGTGCACAACTATAGGCGGGGTGTTTTCTTGTCAGTACGAATCGGGGGAGGGAAGGAGCGAACAGGGGAAAGGGAATCTGAGAATCTGAGAAGGAGGAACTTCCGACCATCTGCATATAGTCCCTGGTAGCATCCCTGACTGAAAACCATGATCAGCTTGTATCACATCGAATCGATCCAAGATCCCCATTTCCCTCACACCATCGAATGAATATTCGACCCGATTTACAAATAACAGATAATTCCATTGCGCAACAACGGCTAATAAGGAGAGACCACTTCGTTCTCCCCTACGCTTCGTCATCCTTGCCAGCCCGCTGAGAGGCAGGGAAGTGATGACGAAGCGAAGAAGTGAGGAGAGTGGAAAATGGGAGGAAGGGAGGATGCTCACGTCATCGGACCAAGCTTCATGCCGCTGAAGATTATGTGATGCGTCATTCCAAATTGATTGACGATGGAAGGTCGTGAAGTGTTCGTGTGTGTATGGGAGCCCACAGTGAGCGTGACGTAGCCCTCTTCATCCATTTGAGATTCCCTTGAGAAGTTTGATTACGGAACAGTATGAAAACGGTAGCATGTCTTCACAGATAAGTTGTGCCCCTTCTGTGTGTTTTCCGACATAGTCGTCTCTGCATACCGTGAGATGGAGATAAGAAGGGACGAGCGGCAGGTGAGAGGGAAGGAGAGGGGGGGGGAGAAGGGACTCTCCGATCAGTTGCTCACTCGTTTGGCTCTTTCCTGAGGTCATCACGGGGTAGAGCAGGAGTAAGAGTTCTTGAATCACACAACTAAATGGTGATGGGACTTTGAGGAACCCCTTTCCGCACGTCGCGCGTACCTAAATGCGGGTTCCTAAACGTCCCATCACCCAAATGAACAAATTCGAATCAATTGACACGCAGAGGATGGGAACATCACAGATCATTTTCTTTTTTTCGGTGATGATGATAAACTCAAGAAATTCGAGGAGGACTCCTTCTGTCACTAGTTCGAAACACAAAAGAGTACATCCAGTTAGTACCTCAGGACTTTGCTTGTACTTTGCTCATTGTTGGGTTTGAAATGAGACGTCGACTCTCGAGTCCGCACATTCTTTCAATAAGTCTCTCACTCATATTTTGAATCCTTGTCTCAAACAACCAAAGAATCATCCGCGTAAGAAATGAATCTAATTCTATCCTGAGATGTCATAGAAACGGGCGCAAAAACATCAAATCTTCCTCAGTCGCTTCTCTATTTTCATCCAGCCAGAATATTCTCTCACTGTGCATCTTCCATATTCAGAACTGTTACAAGTCTTGGTCGACTCTATGTAACTCTTATCATCCGATAGACGTATCGCGTTGTTTTTGATTTACTTTTATGAAAAAAGTCTTCAAAGAGGACATCTCTAGTCGCTTCTTTCCATCATGGACTCCCACGGCGTCTACCTCCTCCTCAAGATTCTCTTCCAAATCCTCGCTTTGGCTCTGGAGGTCTTCGCTGTTGTTATCGTGAGTAGTTGTTGTTTTTCTATTTGTTGTTGTTGTTTTCAAGATCGTCACCAATGCCCAACTGCGGAAGTCACCAATCCTCATCTTCATTCTTCTCGCTCTTCTCACTGACTGCATCGAAATAGCCATCGTGTTCGTATTGCACGACATGAGGATCGCCCTCAACAGTGAGGCCGACGCTTTCGGTAAGTTATCGTTGATTTCCGAGGCTTCTGAGCGGTAGAGACTGATACTCAGTGGATACTTGGAAGGTAGACGGACTGCTAGAGACCAGACAAGACTCTACTAGAGACCGGGCTTCTTGGAGGTCACAAAAATCAATAATCCCTCCTCTACAGTACCCCGCTCGGTCGTGCTCTTCATCTCGATATCTCGATGGAACTGTCATATGCTAGTCCTTCTGTCGATGTCGTCCCTCTTCACCATCATGCTGTATGCTAGGACACTCTATGTGGAGAAGATCACGCCAGCCCGATATTGTATTGGTAAGTGTTCAAGACTCCTTACTAGTTTTGACAAATCGGCATTCGTCTCTCCTCATTTGGTGTAGTCTCTCGTCTCTCTGACCACCGAGAGATCATTCCGAATTGTCATCACCTCACCGGGACTTGAACCTACTAATTCCACACAGAACCTGGAGCGAGTATCGTGGATATTTCACGAGAAAAAGAACGACGAAAGTCTCAACCACTCCATTTTAGCCTCCGTTGTCCTCCTTCTCTCCCTGATTCTCGGCATTCCTCACCTGACGAATTTCGGCGAGTTCGGTTTCCGGTAAATTGGAATTTTAATCTTTTTCCAATTATGCTTTCAGGTTCGAGGTGGACAGTCTATCTTGGACAGTGGACATGACCAAGCCCATTACGATTGTCTACGATTGGATTTTCCGGGCGTTTTTGGTGAGGGCTCCAATTGGTTTGAATCTTTTATCTCTCTCACTTTCTCGTGCTATCTCGCTTCTCAGACCGACGAAAGAGCATTACGAAATGGGAGAGTCTTTTATTGGTCTGAATCTTCTTTTCAGGGCCTCTTGACTCTTATCATCGTCTTCTCTGGAGTGAATGTAATTATTTGTATAAGGAAATTTTGGAAGAAGAATCAAGTAGCGAACATTGCTATGTATGCTACTGCTAACAATAAGGTTATTATGGTCTTTTTCTCTTTTCTCGTTTCTTAATTTCACATTATCTCTCTCCCATGATTTTAGAAAAAAGATTACTTTCAGAAAAGACAATATGATCACCTCGTTCAAATCTTAGTATTCTTCTTAGTCGGTATCTCCTACTATCCCACTCTCGTCATGTTCAACCGCTCGCCACAGTATGCATCTCTTTTATTAGTACAGTAGTCAAGCGACCTAAAGAACGATGGCGCAATGACCTAAAAAGGAGGATTGGTTCTGACTGGTGGAGTATAGATAACGAAGAATGGCTTTCCCGCTTATCCTGATCAGCGCCCAGAAAGCGACACTGATAAATTCATTCAGTCATTCTAGCGTTCTACCGTAACCCTGATTACCGTAATCGTCCTACCGTAACCCTACCGTAATCCTATTCCAGGGCCTACGCAGCCGACCCGCTCTTCTACGGTTCGTGGCAGGTCGTCAACGTCATCGTTGAGGGCTGCAAATGGTTCCTCTACGCGTTGAGCTTCTCGGAGTTCAGATCGGCTTGTGCATTCTGGAGAAGACAGGAATAAATTTGTGTGAAAAAATGCCCTTGCATCAAATCATATATCTGAGCGCTAGAACACGCTAAAGAAACGTGAAACAAAGTAGAATTTGAGTAATGATAGATCAGGAATAGACTCATGTGAATTCGTTCTTGTTTATTGCAAAGACAACAAGACCTCACTGATGATACAGATACAGATTTATCTAATATGTCAGGTCGTGGGCCTATTGAATGATGTCCATTCTGGAGATGGCAGGAATAAAATTGTGTATAAAAATGTCCTTGCATCAAATTACATATCTGGGCACTAGAACACGCTAAAGAAACGTGAAACAAAGTAGAATCTGAGTAATGATAGATCAGGAATAGACTCATGTGAATTCCTTCTTGTTTATTGCAAAGACAACTAGGTCTCATTGATGAAACGTGAGCAAATTAGACCTGAGTGAAGATAGGCCAGGAATAACGAATTGGTTCATGTTGGTTGAAATGACGACTAGAACCATATTCATTTGGATTATTTGGTCCATCTGACCACTTCCACTGAAAGAACTATGGACGTCCACTTACCAGATTCGGGAAATCTGGTTGAAACAAGGTTGAAAGATCTTCGTCACAACCTTGTTTTGATAATCTCTCCTCCTCCCCGCGGAATGAGCTGACATTTACAACAAAAGAGTCGGGGGTGAAGATGAATGACGAATTATCAGGAATTCAGAGAGATTATGAGCGTCTGATGATAATGATATAACAACAAGGAAGTTTAACTTCATCAATTCTCAGATCCGACTGGGGCTAAATATTTCCCGAATCTGGTAACATCAATGAACATAATCCTCTGCAATATTGAATTCATAATCTCCTCCCATTTCTCTGTCATCTCTTAATCTTACCTCATCTCTCGCCTCTCTATTAGGCGTAATAGCATCAGGAATGGAGGAGCAATCGTCTGTCTCTCTCATCAGTGCTCTCTCACCGGTCAGAGAAGCAAGAGAGCATGCAAAAATGAGAGAGTCACACCATTCATCGAATGGAGAGATTCTTTCTCAGATTCCCTCCGGATTTTCTTCTTATTGAATTCTCTCCTTCTCGCTGTTACCACGGTAATCACCTCGCCATTGAAACATTATCTACCGTTAGGAACTCCGCGCGTCCTTGTTTTTGCTTTCAAAGTCTTCTCTTTTTCATAATTTCTTTCATTGGCGTATTAATCCATTGCTTAACCGAATATGAATCGATTCTTCTCAATTTTTCAGCAATATCATGGAGGAGTCCAGAGTACCCGACCCCGCCAATCCTAAGCCCACCCCCGCCGTCTCTACCATGGTTAGAGCCCCTTCTCTTTCTTAATTCCTTTAAAATCTTCTTCATTCGGTCTCAAGCTCATCCTATTATTTCGCCTTCCAGAGGCACGCTGGCACACATATATTGTATCAAAGATACACTGCCATCAAGATGACTTCCTCCAATCCTACTGCGGACTCTACTGACTCTACCACTTCCAACGCTGCTCGAATGGTGATAAATCTCAAAAATCTTATTAGATAGATTAGAATGCGAGTTTTTTATCTGTCACAACGCACAACGAGAAACCTAAGGAAGAATTGCTTCCAATCGATTGCAAACCTATGAGCAATCGTCTGTCTCTCTCACTTTCCCGTACTCTCTCGCTTCTCTGACCGGCGAGAGAGCATTACGAAATGAGAGAATCAAACCATTGCTCAAATCTATTCCGGTACACGTAGCTCTTTTGAACGAGCCAATACGCTATATTTTCATACCTACGGAACTTTTCCTCTTTAGTCCTGGCATCATGTTCAACATCATTATAGCCGGTGCACGATCCGAACGAGACCGTCAAGATGAATCCGTCCAAGCCGCAACCAGTCATTCGCGAATTCCCTCCGAAATTCGGGCCGGATCGCTTGATTCAAGAGCTCGCAGGTATCTACTATTAGTAAAGCACAGTCACTGATGAAATATTGTTTTGCAGCGCTCCCGGATTCCAGCAGTGTCGAGACACAGAAAAAATCCAATCGATTTGCGATGTTCAGCCGCTTTCGTGACACTCGGCTGGAAAATTCGATGAATTCTCGCCCCTTGAAGACCCCTGCCACACCGACCTTGAATGATAGCCCGAACTATCCCAATAAGTCCCCATACCAAAATACAACTACCACAGGTGGACCATGCACCTCGAACACTCCTAAGACTCCTATTTTCTTAACTCCTCAAGAGCACCTCAATCCCATCCCAAACTAATCGTAAATTAGGTCCCTAGCCGCATCAGAACCCACACCACTCTCAGAGAGCAACTTTTTAGATTGAAATCCATATCCTGAATAATATGAAATCTCACTGACTCATAACCCCACATTTCCCGCATCCGGAAAAATATCACGGAAGATAGGCTTATGTCTTTGTTTCCAGATTATTTTCCTCAGCAATTTGTATGCACCAGTATTGCACTTATAAGCATACGAGCTGTCGAGGAGTTTGAATAAACGTTCTTCCGATTTCAAACGAGTCTGAAAATCCATACCATTATCACTCCTATAAACATACAATTGGCAGTCGACATCGGCATCCTTGAATAGAAGTCGCAAGCTGGCAATCGTTCGACAATGGAGGAGATGGAGTATATAAGCAGGGGCATCCGCTGAAGAGAAACATATCGTTTTAAACTTTCATTTCGGAATCTTGCCTTCGTTGCAGGTAAAATGCTGATATTCTTACTGGTGGCTTCAGGACTAGCGGCTCCTGCACTAAAGGCGAGTTAGACTCATCCTTAATCTTGAAAGGGGCGGGATTAGGGGCGCGTCACGCGATGCCCATCAAGACAAATAATGCGTCATAGTGAAAAGTATTATGAATACGTCATCTTCGATTCCGGTCGTACTCTGCATGTATACGACAACTGGAATATCGCATAAATTTCATTGCAGAACGATGCTCTCGTCCTCTTCGAGGCCGCCCTCGGAGGTCCCGAGGCCCTGGAGCGCCATAAGGCCGTAATTTTCGATTCGATACACACCAAAACTTGACGTCCATCATTTATCATTCATTCATCAATCTACTCAATATCAGATGCTCCGCTCAGTCTTTGGCGATCCGGAAGTAGTAGATGAACCGATAAAGTCGTCTATGGCTGTGAGTCCTAATCATTAGAGAAAATGCGGTTTTCGCAGCATCGATGTTGTATGGGGGGATGTTAATGATATTCAGGCCTCCAACGAATTGACTGGCCGCAGACTGACCGAGGCTGAGATCAACGAGCCCATCGCCGAGTTCCTCTACCAGGTGAGATTCGGGGCTACTGGAAAGAAAAAATCTCAAATACAAGAGCAATGAAAAATATCTCTATTACCGTCAAGCGGACGGAAAACGTTACAAGTACGGGATTGTACGGTAAAGTCCGGTACTTTACCGGACAGGCTCGCAAATGCGTCAGAGTTGATAAAAAGTCGTAATTTTTGGAGTATAAGCCCTTGAGGTGATTACCTAAAATGCGTTTTCTTAGTTTTTTGATAGGGCTCTTCTAAACCCTAGAACTCGGGTACG
>LS539468.1:47510-80470 GCA_900490775.1 Pristionchus maxplancki
AGTAGGCAACACGGACGACAAGAGCTTGCACTGGATCTCGTACAATCAAGGCTGCGAGAGCGTGAGTAGATTGCCATATCTGAGAGCTCTAGCCGCGCCGGGTTTGACGAGGAAACGACCCGAGAAGATATGAGTAGGCAACACGGACGACAAGAGCTTGCACTGGATCTCGTACAATCAAGGCTGCGAGAGCGTGAGTGGGGTGCGGTCTAGTCGCGCCGGGTTAGACAGTACTAGCTCGTTTTGATAGGCCAAAACTGAGAAATGAGTGGATAGCTACATTTGAGAGCTCTAGTCGCTCCGGGTTTGATGGTACTATCTCATTTCGATTGAGGGCTTTGACAGGCTCATTTCAACAACGAAAACTCATTTTTTTCTCATTTCGATAGACAACAACTGCGAAATGTGTGAATAGCTCAATCAGAAAACTCTAGCCTCGCCGGGTTAGTACTAGTTCAAAGACAAAAACTGCCAGCTGATTGAATAGCATGTGTGAGCTCTAGTCGCACCGGGTTAGAGAAATAGAAGATAAAAACATTTTTCAGAACCCAGCTCAGATCACACACGAAATCTTCCATGCTCTCGGTCTCGGGCATACGGTTTCGAGGTAATCACTCTCTTCATTCTGCACGCTCTTTCTCAGACCTGTAAAGAGTACGCGAAATGATGAGACAATTTCTTGCGAGGCCATCTTTTATCGTTTGACGCTTCAAGGGCTTATTTTGTACAAGCCTGAAATCTGACATAGCAGGGTTCTCCCTCGAGCCGAGTTTCGAAATAAGAAATTCGGGATCTACCTTCTTCCTTATTCAGATATGACCGTGACTTGTACGTGACTGTGCACAAGGACCGCATTCAGGCTGGCAAAGAACACAACTTCGACCAGGTTCGAATTCTCGGCATCTCATTTCGTAATACTCTCAAGAAAGAATTGCAAAATATGATAGATCGATCTCTTTGACTTGGATGAAATATGACTGCTGAATCGACTGATATGGCAAACATAATTTACAGTATACCAAAGAGCAGAACAACAACTTCGGCGTTCCCTACGACTACGGAAGCATGATGCACTATGGGGCGAGTCAGTGCTCTTTTCCTACCCTAACATTCGCACATTCGGCACCCTGCCGCCCAGAAATATCAAATCGGTGGCAAGTCTGAATTACGTACTTGTAGGTGAGGACGCGTGCTAGACGCGTTCAGTTAGATATTACCTCTCAAAAGCATGCAAAAGCTCTCTCCACATTTTGAATACTCGTTAGTCGACCGGGTGAGAGAGTGTGGAGAGACGGCGACCAATTCGAAACTACACTCTAGTCCCGTATTTCGAGCTCTACACTTCAGCATCCTACGCTACCGTCGATGGCCAGATCGTGATTGAGCCCAAGTCCGAGTACTACTACGAGGTTATGGGACAAGTAAGTGATTAAACGAACTATTAATAGGCTGAAAGGCATAATAAAAATAAGTCGAGAAATGACACTATGTCGTCTAGTATGACGCTGGGTGGAGCATGTACGTGCGATGGATGGAATCTAATTACTCTATTCCGGCCTGACTAAGTATCACATTTCGCAGCGTTCCGAGGTCACCTACAACGACTACCGGCTGATCAATATGCTCTACAACTGCTCTTGTAAGCTTAATAATTAATAATTAATTATTAATAATTTTAATTAAATACCATTACTCAGCCCACTGCCCGAAGCAGATGGCTTGCCAGAACGGTGGATATCCCTCGCCAAAGGATTGCAATGCGTAAGACGAGGGCTTTGATGTTATTTTATCCAACATAGGCCATTTTAAATTCTAAAAATGTAATATTCAAGCTGCGTTTGCCCTGAATTCTTCACGGGCGCCAACTGCCAGACGGCCAAGAACCTCATCTCGCTTACGGCATCTACTGTGAGCAATGAGATATAGATTGCACGTCCTGGATGTGATTATTAGCACCCTTCTATTTTTTCGAAAAAAAACAAGCCTAAAATAACGATTGCAGCCCACCGGCCAGACCACTTTCCACCAAGAATTCGACCAGAAAACCATCGGCAGCTATAAACGGGAGCTGTACGGGAAGGATGGTCCGAAAGTGATCAGGGTGAGTGCAGTTCAGCCATATCCGGAACATCCAGAGCCGGAAGGCGGAGCCGGCGTTTGTCACGCATCCGTAAATGCCTATTTCCAGGTTCCCGAGGGCCGTAAGATCCGCGTGACTTTCTCCAGAATGTCCATTCAACAGGGCAGGATCAAGGTAGGACGACTTTATTTTCCAGGCTTTCATTCACCAGTTATGATTTTAAATTATCTGTTAGACCAGTCCTTTTCACGACATGAAAACACACTAATCGATAGCTCCTAAGCAACGGTCGAATGCAAAAGTTTATTCCAGAAGGGCTTCTGCGGCCTCATCGACATCGAGATTCGTGACACCGCAGGAGGAGAATTGACGACTCTAGGCAAACAGTGAGTTGAAATAAATGCATTCGTTTTTCATAGACAGACAGGCACTTTGTAATTAACAATTAGTGCTACTAGTCTCGCACACATTATTCCTATGTATTGCAGTTTTTTCGTAGTAGTGCCAATGTGGGGACGAGGTGAGAAATGGGTAGATGAGTGATCTTTTTATCCCCCCCCCCAGTACTTCATCTTCATGACGAGCATTACCGAGCATTTCCTATTGATAACAAATGTATTGCAGTTTCTGCGATCCGAGTAAGCTCGAGGGATTCTCCTTCGTGTCGCAGAGCAACGTGATTGGGTATGAATTAGTGATGACAATTCGGCACGCGCCTCTCTCGTTTCGAATGATCTCTCGCCGGTCAGAGAGACGAGAGAGTACGCAAAATGAGGAGAGACGTATGCCGATTTGTCAACGCTAGTATGAATGTTCATCTATTAGTCTATATAGTAGCTAATTCTTCTGCTGTAACATCCCAATGAATGTATGCACCTTTCACTTGATTAGTGAAACCACCATCTAGTTCCCAATCAGGTCCTGACTAGGGTTGAAATTAGTGATGACAATTCGGCACGCGCCTCTCTCGTTTAGAATGATCTCTCGCCCGTCAGAGAGACGAGAGAGTACGCAAAATGAGGAGAGACGAGTGCCGACTTGTCAACACTAGTTGAAATGGTCTACTTAATCATCTGAGGGATGATCTATTGAGTAACATGTTTCTTCCAGATACAAAGCCTCCACCAGTCCCGGATTTGACGTGGACATTGAAGTGAAGTACAGTCTCGTCTGAGCTTTCTTTTTCGCAGAACTGATTTTTAAAGATTATGATAAATGATTCTCTGAGCCGTCTTGTTTGTGTTTGCACAGAACCGTTCTTCAAAATGTGGATCAGAGCCAGTCTCAATTTCATGCCCACAAAAAAAGATGCTGAGAGATCGGATAACTTTTATGTTGCACATAAAAAGATAGATAAATTGATGGATCGACAATAGCAGGAACGATGTGCGACATAGTCGATGTGACTGTCAGCTACAGGAGCCAGCACGGGTGGCACCATAACCTGAGGTCAATGGTTCAGTAGTGGGAAGGGTGCGAGGACAACAGCGGAGGGACTAATAAGATTATTATTATTATTATTACTATTATTAATGCCGGAGGGTATAGATCTCTGTGGGGATGCCGCCGACTGTCCACCGGCATTCGACCACGGGCTAGATGTCGATGTAAGACACAAGTCGATCAAGAAACCGGGCCATACAATGGGCATCTCCAGTCGAGAGCCTGCAAAGTGTTCGTTATGATCGATTATGCTATAGTTTTTGGCTCCCAGTATAGGTACAGGAAACCTCATGTCAAACACTATAAGCCTTAACAAGAATCACCGACCATTATCGATGTTACTCAATTTGGGGGGGGGGGGACTGTGCGAAGAGGAAGCACAAACATTGCTCAGAGATAAGATGTTGCGGTTCATTGGGTGTCCATTAGTCGCCCAATCGCCTCATTAAAGTTGGAATACGACAACTAACCTTTCTCAGTGGATAATTGTCGACTGGACGTCTTGATGTCTCTGCTCACAGATGAAAGTGAACCGCTTTGAACGCGAAGGGAAGTCCGAATATAGGCCGGACAATCTGCAAAGAGGGAATTGAGTGTATGGCAGCCTGAATTGAATACGAAGTAACACAACAAAATAATGGGCCGGATTGTAGGATGCCTCAGACGAGAGAACTGTCCTACCCTATCTTCCTCCCTCCTTTATACCCCTTCTGCCTCCTGTCTGCACTCTCCCCATGACGCCTCATTCTCCCCGCTAACAACCACGAAGCCCAGCTGTCCATTAATGGTGTTGCAATTAGCAGGTATTGAGAGAACAGGGACAAAAGGAATGTCCATGAAAT
This sequence comes from Pristionchus maxplancki, assembly GCA_900490775.1. Taxonomy (NCBI): domain Eukaryota; kingdom Metazoa; phylum Nematoda; class Chromadorea; order Rhabditida; family Neodiplogasteridae; genus Pristionchus; species Pristionchus maxplancki. The sequence continues at coordinate 51,876 of LS539468.1, forward strand.
GGCATTCACTTAATCTTTCTTTATCAGTAGGCGAGTACTAGGTCGATAGGTTGAAGTGAGTGTCTAACATCTATCCTACCCCGATCAACAACCCTGCGTTTGCCAATATCATTTCAAGGTAATGTGTCACCCATCTCCAAGCCATCTGTGTATTCCTTTATCGTACATAAGAACAAGAGAAAGCAATGATTGTCTAGATTCAAAGAGAGTCGGAGAGGTTCTAGCCGTGGGGTTTGTGTGGGCACAATGCAGGGTATTTGTCTCGTTTTTGAGGTCACAAGTGATCGGCTGGTATGTATCAACAAGCAAAAAGGGGCAACATAGGTATAGGCACTCCTAGGCACAAACAGTTGTAGCAAGTGAAGTTGAGCTCATCGGTGCATTAGCAAGAAGGACTCCCGGTTGATGGGTTGTACCGAAAGGAGGTCGCGGGGGTGAAAGACGGTAGTGGCAAAACGCATTTTGCGAACAAATATTAATACATAATATGTACAGGAGAGTGCAACTATGTACAGATACTCCGACGGGGGAGTATCAGAAGGGTGATGGGGTACGGGTTAGTTGATCCACCCGAGGAGATGGGCGGTGACATCCCTAGGGAGGCCGAAGGCGATCACGCGGTCGGGCGTGAACGGCTTCAGGGTGCGTCTGATGTAGAGGCGGACGAGGTTCTGCAGGGTGGGAGGCGACCTGGAATGGGCACGGTTGTTTCATCTTGTCGTATTATCATTAACCTTTGCTATCTCTAATGAAATTATACCTTGAGCCTACTCGGCTATGACTAGAGTAATCACTCAGATCAAATTCAGTTCAATCGTATTATCAACACTCCAGAATGCCAATTGACTGTATACAATAGCAGCTAGCTAAATAACACCACAGTAGACCTCGAAATACGAGTCACCGTCTCTTCATTTTGCACACTCACTCGCCCTGTGTACAGACGAGAGAGTACGGAGAATGAAGAGACGGTGACTCATATTTCCACAGATACTCACTTCGCCCTCTCCACGATGGCCTTCTTCAGATCTTCGGGAAAGGAGATCCTCTCGATGGCGTTGATGTCGTGCTCCTCGCCCAGCGCCAGCATGCTCTCGACGATCTGGAAGGACAACGTCAATGTTGATCTCTGATCTTTGATCTTTGGTCTTTAATCTTTGATCTCTATTTACGGGGTTTAAGGACAATTCAACGATTCTTATTTATCACTTAATCCTTCGTAGGATTCGTGAAACTCAAATGGTTCCCCCATTTTCAATTGTTGAATTGATTTTTCACCTCAGGCTGTTGCTTGTTCACGGCAAGTCGCATGATATTTCGCAGTTGACCGCGACTGTCCTGGAATGGATGAGATTATTACTATCTGTACACTTTAGTCAACGATTTATGCTGCCTAGTGATGACGCAATCACCAACCTGCAACGGCGACTTCATAATAACTCTTCCTCCATAGGCGGTGAACAGCGAGACGATCACAGGGTCGATCTGGAAGGGCTAGACGGTGTGGGGATAGGGAAGGATTCATCCTATAGGACATGCAGCTACGGCATGCGGTCCGCCACCCAGCTAATCATCCACCATGGGGGACTTCAGGAGCTATCTCATGTTCCCAGATACCGCCATTCTTAAGAAATTCAATCTGCATGCCCGGAATGTCTACCATGCTCTTCAATCCAGTTGCCTCTCACCTTGTCCCGGGACCGGAAGTACTCCACCATCGGCGACTTCAACGCGGCCCCATCCTCGAACGTCTTCTGCATGTTGCAGTCCGAGCCGGCGTCCATCAGTCTCCTTAGAATTTTTTTGATATACGAGAGCAATATCCTCAACAATGCATTAGCTCACATTACAAACGTCAAATGATGACTGTGAAACATAGTCCATCTGTATCTGACCCAAGACCGCACTGGCTATCGCTATTACGCCAGACGTCAAACTGCGGCATAAGATCCTAAGCTGAGACTATGTTCCTACTACCAAGTACCGCTCAGCAACTCACTTGATGATATCGTACTGATTATCCAGCAGCAAGATCTACATCTACCCTACGCGCGCTAAGACCCCTAGTTGAAGCAATGACCCTAATGGACGATGACTTTACTATGTACTAAGTTACACTATGTACTCACTTGATGATGTCGTACTGGTTGTCCAGTTGCGACTAAACCATATGTCAAACCACACTTGATTCTTATAGAACCCTAGCTCAAGGTATGATCCCATGTGCCACTCAGCGACTCACTTGATGATATCGTACTGGTTATCCAGCAGGGAGCAGCAGGCCAGATGGAGAGGAGTGCCGATGTGCGTGTGCACTGCCTGGGGAGAGGCACCGGCGTCGATGATGATCTGGAATGAACACGGGATTTTAATGGATACAAGTTTCCCGCGCTGCATATCCCACGTTGGATTCCGTACAACAAGAAACGTCCCCAAGGACAGCCGCGAACTAGATGGAGGGACGACCTAAGGCGCGAGATCGGAATGCGTTGGTGTAACGCATTCACACAAAAAAAATTCCGTAAACCGAAATTCGGCAATTTATAACGGATTCAAATCCGCAATTCAATTCCGCTGATATTTACGGATCTTTTTTGTGTGATTCAAAGAAGAATATAGACACATCATTCATCTGAGCGATTAACGCCTGACTTGATAAATTGATTGATATCTCGAAGCATTGAAAAATCTATGGTAGAACTGAGACATTTCAAGTATTTACCTGCAGCAACGCCGGATCGTCCTTCAACACAGCAATGTCCAGCACGGACGGCTTGCCGTAGTCCTCGGGCATGTTCAGCTCGGCGCCATTCTGCATTTTTATTTATTTTTTTCTGTTTTTAGTAGTATTTCATCATCACTAGGCAATTCCTGTTGCCACTCTTGTGCAGAGAGAAGAGCAGTACCTTGATCAGGAATCTGACCAGCTCGTGGTTTCCACTCAGCACAGCGTAGTGCATTGCGGTTCTGCAACAAACGGATATAAATCTGGTCACCGTCTCTCCATTTCACACACTCTCTCGCTCGTCATTTCGTAATGCTCTCTCGCTTCTCTGACCGACGAGAGAGCATGGAGAAATGAGAGAGTCAGACCATTCCTGCATGAGAGGGTGTATGAAGAGACGACGACCTACCTGTTGTCAGCACGTGACTCGGCCTGAGTAGTATATTACACTAAAATGAAATATTGCGAAATACTTCAACGTGATATTGCGAAATATCTCGATTATTATCATGCGTATTCTCTACTGATGCTTATCTCAGTTTATTGATTTTATCTAAGCTTATTGATTTATCTCAAATGTGATCGATTATTAATTTATTACAGTTCATTGACATTTATCAGCGTATGTGAAAATTTTTGCATTTTTTCAGGAAATTCCCAGCGCCTTAGACCACTACATTGTCTATCCCTTCCATAGGTCCTTTCAATTGGTATATGGTTACCTTACGAAATTTTTGCAATTTTCAGGAAATTTCCAGCGCCTTAGACCACTACACTACCTATCCCTTCCTATAGGTCCTTTCAATAGGTATATGGTTACCTTACGAAATTTTTGCAATTTTTCAGCGCCTTAGACCACTACCTTGTCTATCCCTTCCATAGGTCCTTTCAATTGGTATATGGTTACCTTACGAAATTTTTGCAATTTTTCAGGAAATTCACAGCGCCTTAGACCACTACACTACCTATCTTTTCCATAGGTTCTTCTTTCTATAGGTATATGGTTACCTTACAATTTTTGCAATTCCCAGCGCCTTAGACCACTACATTACCTTGCTTATTCTTTCTATAGATATCTTTTTTTTTTGAAGCTCTGTGTTGATGTGCAACAAATTTGAGATAATTTATCGATACCAAAAGTCAAATTGAATAGGATCATTAAATCTTATAATCCGGTCTTTTCGGGCAAGTCGTTCCGTGAAACAAAGTACAGTCTCTCCAGGGTCTGTTTGTGGATTAAGGTTAATGAATAATGGGTCCTCATCATTAAGAACAGAATGAAACATAACTAACGTTACATTTTTTACAGTGTAATCGACTTGAAGACGAGTAAAAATAACATCATGAATGAAATCATTGATAGTAAACTTTAGTGTTCTAGCTCCTCCTCCTTTGGAATCTAATATATTTCTAAATTTAAATCCTACCACCGTATATTTGGTGCCTTTGGATATTTTTCCAACCACATCACGTTGAGTTGCTGTTTCTTCACGGAAGTGTTCCAGGGGATAACCTGAAAACATAATATATATAAATGAAAAAGGAGAAAAAAAGTGGCTCACCAAACATTGTTATCTGTTCCGCTCGCGATGGATGATTGGGCCACGACACACGCTCTTCCGTTGTAGTCATTTCAGCCTACAAGGGTGTGTATTTTCTACGAAAAGGCATCAACCAAGATATTGAGTCAATGGAGGGAGATTCACAAGAATCGACCAAGTGTACCTATCATTTTCCTTCAGGAAGGAAAATGATAGGTGGGAGTCTCTGTCTGGAACTGGTCCCGTTTGTCTTATATACCACTTAAGAGTGAATCACCACATTCAACTCGTGTTTCGACGTGAAATCGCTGATTCACGCGTAATAAATGACTTCTTTTGCAACACATTGATGATTCAACTCGTGTTTCGACGTGAAATCACTGATTCACGCGTAATAATTGACTTCTTTTGCAAACAAATTGCTGACTGATGTGTGTGTTTTAGACCCATTGTACCGAATCACCCAGTGAAACTGAACACTTCTTCAATGAAAGTAATTACTTACAAGATCAATGAATCACAGGTGACCTTGACTACTCCCGTTCCCCTAGATTCACCGGATCTGTTTGTATTTGGGTTCCTCTCATTATATGTCAATCAGTCAGATCAATGAATCAGATCGTGCGCAAAGTTGACCGATATCATTCCTCTCGTGTCTTTTTCAATTAGTTTCACTTCTTTATCCCACTCTAACTGAGTCATCGGTACGTTTTCGGTCTTTCATTGTGTCAGTGGTTGGAATACTTATTCGGTCAGTACATCAAAAGTTTATCTTTAGGGGAATTGAATTAGAGATCAATTAAATCATGGGCCTCTTCGGTTGATCCTCCCTTTCTTCCCTTGTACCACTTGGTGACCTTGAAGATGAGGTAACCGAGAATCGTCGCACCAATCTGAAAAAATTACAGCGTCTCTTTAGAAAATGGGGAAGAAATTTTTCCGCCTAATTCAAGACGCGAAGTGAGTTTGATCCCTCTCAGTCAAATCTGTCGGGGTAGGATGATGTGAAAAGAATCAACTTACAGGAATAGATACGTAGAGTACCAGATTGATGTTAATCGTGGTGATCGAAGTGGTGGCGGTATCCAATGGAGGAGATCCAAAGCTGCCAACTGAAACAGATTAAATGGAATTTGCTCAAGATGAAATAAACTCACTTTTACATATTTCCTCTCCTCCCTCACTACCGAAACACTCGTAGTTGGTAGGACATTCACACAAGGTAGAAGGGTAACGCGTAAGTGCCGGCGCCATTTTCGTAGTTTACCCACAAGCAGTGGTAATGGGGTGAAAAATGACTCCATCATTTTTTCATCAATTCGTAAAGTATTGTGTGTTATGTAAAATGAGTAATGAAAGGAAGGATTAATGTAAATTTTTCAATTTATAATATCTTAATCTTATTTCAAGAGCAATAAGTGATAGTCGTTGAATTTCTTCAAGTGGTTCTCCTTTGGTGCAAGCTTGCTTCAAAAAAAAAAAATCAGTAGACAATGTGGTTCTTGGTGGACTTACTCTTACAGATTCATGTGCTGTGATCATGCGTTGCTTTAGTTCGATGAGATCGTTCATACTGAAATTTATCACATGAAAGCATCAATGATAGATGGATGCCCCAGTAATCGACAAATAGTGTTGTTTTTTAAAAAAAAAATTTGTTTTGCAAAAGAACAAAGTGACCGGGATAAATGGGTGAAGAGTGTTTCCGTTTGTACCTCTTTATTGAAAAATTACACTCTATCACACAGTGTGCAGTAGGAAGCGCCTGTCAGGTGATCTTTGTTTTAGTCAGTCTCGGGAATACTAATATAATGTGTGCGTAGTCTGAAGGGACTTGATTGATGCTTCTTCAAATAGCCCAGAAGGAATCCATGACTAAATTTTTGGGCTGAAGACTGGTTTATTAGCCCAGAAGGAATCCATGACTAACTTTTTGGGCTGAAGACTGGTTTATATAAGTTCTCACAAGAGGAGTATGACTCATAGTCTAGAATATTCGGGGAAAAGTGAAGATAAGCCTCTGTTATTTTCCTATCTATCTCTCTCACTTTTTTCTCTCATCAAGAAACATGACATTCGGTCAGTCATTTGTGTATATTTATTCTTATTCTCTCAGTTTGTAGGCCACCCTCTTGATTTCTTTCGGAATGATATTCAACCACGGCACGAATCAATATTTGACGGAAAAACTACTACTCATTACACCGTATTTGGGTTTACGGTAAAGGATCTCAATCGTTCTGTTCATTCATCAGAAGACTGCAATTATTGCATCAGTGAAGTTGAAACCATTGAGGCGGTGGTCAATGATTTTGTTCATGAAACAATCAATTGTACCGTAGGAAAGGATTTTATAATCAAGTCCACGGCGTTTGCTGTCTATCATTCAGAGTTGTTTGGGGAGAATAAGGAACCGTTCATGTTGATGAATGTTGACTCAGACTTGAATATAGGAAAAGAGGTGGCGGGATTGTGTGAAGAGTATGTGAACGATTATCCAAGCGGCTGTCTCATTGTGTCTGATTACCCCATCAAATTTGAACTGTGGCTGAGTTAATTGAATAAAATTTATCGAATATTGTGAGAGGAGGTTGATGGTGGTGGTGGGTTTGAGTTGAAAGAGGAATGGGTGATGGGTTTGAGTTGAATGGATGATGGGGTTGAATGAAGTGTAAATGGAAAAAATCGATAGGGTGGAGGGGTATCAAGAATCAGGAAAACGCATTTTTAGGTTGGTTTTTACACAACCCTCACATAGAAGAGCAAGGAAATCCGACTTGTTCGTTTGTCTGATGCGTTGCAAGCACGGTCCGCAAACGAAGGTGCTGATTACGTTGCGAGCGGGGATGAGTAGTTGACGAGCGGACTGAATTTATGTCAATAAATTGCTTGAATAGCGAAGAATTTAACCATAAATATTGAAGACGGGGCAAACAGATCAGTTTTTACTATCCCTCCGAAGTCTTGGTCCAAAGCTCCTTTCACTTCAGATGCAGCAGTTGTTTCGACTGTTTCCTCCTTGGGGTCCATGTTGAGGTGAGTGCTCGGGAAGAGAAACTGAGTAGTGGAGTGAAGACTGATAAAAAGTCAGGGTAAGGAGCTGATGAAGAAGGGTATATAAAGCCTCCAGCAGGATCCTTCTGGAATTGCATGACTCATTCTATTTTGATTCTTTTCCCCTTGCTGACTCATCAGCAGATCTCTTTTCTTCTTGCTGACTCAGCAAAATTGTTGCAAGACTATTCTTGTTGACTCAACAGATCTATTTTATTTCTATTCCCCTTGCAGATCTCTTCTTGCTGACTCAGCAAAGTTGTTGTATCTTGTTGACTAACCAGATCTCTTATCTTTTCGGATCCTTCTAGAATTGGATTACTCATTCTATTTTGTTTCTGCTAACTCGACAATACCAGATCTCTTATCTAAGCATTAAGTGATTGATACTCCTGACTCAACCAATTCTTATCTTATCTATCCATCAGTACTACGGTATCTCCCCTATGACACATCAATTGTTTTCGCATCTTCTTCTTCTTCTTTTATCTACCCTCAAGATCCCTTCTCTATGCAAGGAAGGAGGCCTACCGTAGGGAAGGACCCTAGACCCTAAGGGGGCTCTCGCCCCCGGGAGGAACTTTGTTCCTTGGTCCCCTTCATATCCCCTTTATCTAATCGTGGGTGGCCGACCTCACACCCGCTCCTCATCAATCATTTGTCGGGCGGTTCAATCGTACACAAACCAGACCCCCCACAAGGTTGCATCTGTTTATCGGGGAGAAGATTGGGATGAGGAGTAAAAAGAGAAGTGGTGGAGTGACAGTTGAAATAACAGATTGAAGAAGATTGGATTGGGAAAAAATAAGTGAGGAAATGGAGAAGTGGTGGAGTGACATTGAGATGCATTGATTATATTGGTGAGAAGATTGGTTTGGGATTAAATAAGTTAAAAAGAGGTTTCTAATGGATCTCAGTGGAGAATTGATGGAGTGACAAAGATTATATTTGGGAGTAAAAAGAGAAGTGGTGGAGATTGGATGAGCGGTGAATCAGTGAAAAAAGAGCTTCCTAGTGGAGGGAAATTGAAAACAGAGAAGTGGCGTGGAGTGACAATGAAATACATTGATTTTATTGGAAAAAAATTGAAAAGAGCTTCCTAGTGGAGGGAAATTGAAAAAAGAGCTTCCTAGTGGAGGGAAATTGAAAACAGGGAAGTTGTGTGGAGTGACAATGAGATACATTGATTATATTGGGAAAAGATTGGAATGAGCGGTGAATCAGTGAAAAAAAAGAGGTTTCTATGAGTGAGAAATTGAAAACAGGGAAGTTGTGTGGAGTGACAATGAAATACATTGATTATATTGGGAAAAGATTGGAATGAGCGGTGAATCAGTGAAAAAAAAAGAGGTTTCTATGAGTGAGAAATCGAAAAGAGAAGTGGTGTGGAGTGACAATGAAATACATTGATTATATTGGGAAAAGATTGGAATGAGCGGTGAATCAGTGAAAAAAAAGAGGTTTCTATGAGTGAGAAATCGAAAAGAGAAGTGGTTGAGTGACAATGAGATACATTGATTATATTGGGAAAGGATTGAAATGAGCGGTGAATCAGTGGTGTGGAGTGACAATGAAATACATTGTTTATATTGGGGAAAGATTGGAATGAGCGGTGAATCAGTTGAAAAACATATTGAATAAAAAATAGTAATGGATCTCACTGGAGTGATTAAGTGAAGTGAAGTGTAGTTATCGATTAGATTGTCTGCGAGAGAGTCTCCAGTATTCTCTGAAAGTATATGATAAAAGAAAACTAATAGAAAAATAAATAGATACCTCCATAGTATCTATCCATTCTTTCGGTGCGAGATTCTCTTTATCGTCATCTGGGGAAGGTGGAGGACCATCACTTTCTTCCTCTTCTTCTTCATCGGAAGACATGAGTATCATTTTCGTCTGTAAGAAACAGGATAAAGTGTAAACGAATAATAATAATAAACCTCACCATGTCCTCGACGAATTTGATATTGATATACTTCCAATCCACCGTATTCAAGTTTCTTGCTAACACTTGCGCAACAGTTCCGCATGGGGTCGATGAAGTGGTTATAGATCCATTTTCGTTATACATGCGAAGTATAATTACGGCATGATCATTTATACTGTGTCTAAAGAAATCAATTGAATTTTTAAAATCAGAAAAAAAAGTACCTTCTCATGATTTTTGTGAAAAACAATAGTATTTTTCCGGTAAGGGTCATGGTATTGAGTTCTTGACTGCTTGCATTTTTCCATTCGAAACTAGTCACCCTGTATCCTGCACCTTCAGTGGTCGATCCGAATCGTTGGGTCGATGCGAAAGGCTCCGGATCACATAAAAACAGTGGTCGCCCACTTAAGGATGTCATAGCAAGAGGGAAGATGAAGATAGAATCAATTAGTGAGACTGGATGCTCTTAACGAGAAGAAGATGACGATAGAAGAAATTAGTGAGACTGAATGATCTCAACTAGGGAATAGTGAGACTGGATGTCCTCCACGCCGGAGGCTATTCTTACGGTAGGTTTAGCTCCGCCCCTTTTAAATGACTCATCCATATATTCCAGTATATTCCTTGGTTAGAGCATATAACAAGGGAAGATGAAAAAAGATGGAAGCTTACTTTATTTATTTATCATTGCGTGCGCGAAAGACAAAAACATCTGTTTTTGAGTGGGTAATGAGAGCGACATAATATTTGAGTAGAGAAACACATGTGAGTCAATCATTTAGATTAGGAATTTAATGTGGGAGGTAAGGGATTGAATGATTGAAAATAAGAGAGAGAGAGAGATGATTGAATTGAATGGATGTAGGTCTAAATGTAAATCGCCATGTGTGACTGAATAAATGAGAGAGAGAGAGAAAAATCAGTGAATTTAGAGGTGTATTATCCTGGTGAGTGACTATAGGGGCATAAATTTTGAGATCAGTGAGACTAGATACCATAGGTATGTGGTCAGATTAAGTGAAAAAATTGTGTGTGTGTGGTAACATCTAAATAGATCAAGAGTAGAGGTGAATAAGTGAGTGACTATAGGGGCATAAATTTTGAGATCAGAGAGACTAGATACCATAGGTATGAGGTCAGATTAAGTGAAAAATTGTGTGTGTGTGAGGTAACATCTAAATAGATCAAGAGTAGAGGTGAATAAGTGGGTGACTGATAGAAGTAATGCCTAAATTGAGAGAGCGAGGGAAACAACTAAATAGAAGCGATGCCTAAAGGTAAATTATTGAGTGACTGATAGAAGTGATGCCTAAAGGTAAAATAGAGTGACTGCTAGAAGCGATGCCTAAAGGTAATTATTGAGTGACTGCTATAAGTGATGCCTAAAGGTAAAATTGAGTGAGGGTCAATATCTAAATAGAATGAGACTAGTGAGTAACTGATAGAAGCGATGCCTAAATGTAAATTATTGAATGAGTGAACGAGGCATCATCTAAATAGAATGAGACTAGTGAGTGTTAGATCATCTAAAGAGAATGAGACTAGTGACAATGACTAAAGGTAAAAATTGAGTGGGGGTGACTGATTCGGTGAAAGTTAGTGAAAATGAGAGGAACTGAATGAAGATAACGTGCGGAATAATTAGATGGGTGACTTGAGGAATTTGATTGAATCGGTAAGGGCATTGTTCGAACTGAAATATATGCTCCTATTTAAATTTAATCGCAAAAAAAAATTACACACCTCATTTGGAGTTTCGACATCCCGGAAGTACTGTGCTGACTGGAGGCAATACTTGTTGATTCTGAAAGGTATGTATATATATATATATATATATTTTACATTAAAAGAAAACATTATTTGATGTTGATGGTAAATTGTTATCCGTTTGCATCATAGTTGGATCACTCTGAGATAGTCTCGAGTTTGAATTCGGTGTATTAGGAATAGTGAATGATGGGCTCTGAATTAATCTGATATTCTTTTTGCAATACCCATGTATGATACCTTGGAGGAATTAGTTGTGGAGGAATGATGAACGATGATTTCTTGAGTAATCTCACCAACGAAACCCAAGTGTCTCGTGTTTTCATCGCACTAAATAAAATAAAAATAACTTTACTCTCTCTCTCTCTCATTACTTCGAGAAAGATACCAGACTGTCCTTGAATTATATCTTTACTGGGGACAAATCTAATTATAAAGCCTCCACGAGCAGATACATTGCGATATAGCTCCTAGATAAATTTATAAAAAAGAAAATGAAATGAAACAGACTGACCGTTCTTGCATAGAGACTGATTGTTGCTCTATCTAGATAACCATTCGAAGTTAGCTCAATTGCGAGGCTAGACGCGGCTCCACCCGTCATAGTACTACACCCCGATCCTATTTTATTGATGGCACAAACGGCCGTTTCTACAGCCAACATAGAACTTTTCGGGTATTTGAACCTAATAAATTTAATATATTAAAATAATGATGATGAAATCAAACTGACTGAGCTCTAATATAATCTGTATAGGAGAGTAATCCAATTGTCAGAGAACTAAGATCACCAATAGGAGAGCGTGAAACGTTGAAAAAGATAAAACTGGTGTGAACTGAGAAGGATGAGATGTCTTGTTCAATATTAACAGTGTCAAATGAAAAGGGAGGTAGATTTAGGAGAATCTTAGAATCCGGGTTCAATAGTACAATGTCTTCTTCTTGATTCATGACGAGGAAAAGAGTAGGGGACAAAATTGAAGAGGGAGACTAACACAAGAGTAAAAGAGAAAGGGGCGGCACTTTCTCTGTTTCAGTTATGGAGATAGAGATACGGAGAGGAAGAGGGTGGAAGAACTACACAAAATTTGCTCGTCTCCAAAGTAACAGCAAAGGTACACAATTTAAATAATAAATAAATAAAAATTTTGAAAAATAGATCTTGCTCTTCATTTCCACAAACAAGGCAATTTTCCATCATGGTTGGACAGATCACCGGCACCAGTGTGTGATATCATTTCGAAATATCTTGAACGCAACGATATAGTTAATCTCGTTTGCTCTTGTTCGAGTCTAAAAAGGATTCTTCTTCCAAGTTTAAAGAAGAGATTAGCACACGCGAATACCGTTTGATTTACAGAGGTAATAATTAAAAAGTGAGAAGATTAAATGTGAGAATTTATTATAGGACAGTCTATTTCTTGAACTTGATTATGAGGATTGTACTTGGCTATTCAAATCTAATGACAGATGCTGGTCACCAGAGTGTATTCAAAAAATTGAAAAGATCATAAACAGTTGTGAAATCCAAAGTCTATCTTTTGATTACGACTATGTTAGTTTAAATTTTGTGCTAACAAAGAATTTTTTTTTTAAGGCAAATTTATCGATTGACCAAATAACATCGTTGAACAACCTCTTGGTGAATATTTTTATTCCACGTCTAACAACTAACGCAGAGATAATATTGTCGCAGAGGTTTTTAAAAGAATCATCCCTGTTGGTATTAGTCATTAGTGCTAATCAATTATTGACTTTTTAGACTCATATACGTCATAAAGAAAGGAGAGGGAGAAAATCGAGACATTGTCCTAAAATTTTGTCCATACTCCTTTAACCGAAGGTCCACCAATTTAATACGAGAAGCCATTGATCAATTAGGTGAATCACCATGGAATTCTATCACCATTGATGCAAGGGTGAGAACAATAAATAATCATACAATAATAATAATTCAATTGAAGGACTTCGATGGGTTCATTGAAACATCTTTTACTGATTATCACCTATTCAAGTTGGCAACTAATTCATCATTGAGACACATAACAATTAAATTCTTCGTTATTGGAATGATCAGTGTGAACCGACTATTGGAGGTAACCTTTTTTATATGTTTAATAAATAAAAAGAAAATATAGACCATGCGAACTGAAGGAAACTTGCAAACTGCTCGTCTCTACTTTCACGACGGAATCCAATATTTTGTTCAAATGATTAATGGATTAGGAAAAATTTCGACAACCAACGAATATCGTATAATTTTTCCTCAGACATCCACACATTTCTCTGCAGTTGTTAACATAGGTAGAGTAAGAATTGTTGATAGAGGAGAAACTAATGTTGTTTCACGAACCAATTTTTCTGATTACCCGGAAGCTTATTGTCTCCAAGATATTGATTCCACTACCGTACCCGCAACTCTTATATCCATTACCGTTAAGAAACCTCTCCCAACCACAAACAAATGAACACCTATCTTTCTCACTTTGAAACAAACTTATTTCAACTCCCAAACAACTGCCCTCCTATCTTTCTCACGAATCCAATCCAACCCGAAAATAAAATAAATATTTGCAATGATGACTATAACACGCGCCAATACAAAGGCACAAATATTTATGAAATATGTAAGGTAATGTAGTGGTCTAAGGCACTGGGAATTGCAAAATTTGTAAGGTAACCATATACCTATAGTAAGAAGAACCTATGAAAGAGATATGTAGTGTAGTGGTCTAAGGCGCCGGGAATTTCCTGAAAAAATTGCAAAAATTGTAAGGTAACCATATACCTATAGAAAGAAGAACCTATGGAAGAGATAGGTAGTGTAGTGGTCTAAGGCGCTGGGAATTTCCTGAAAAATTGCAAAAATTTCGTAATGTAACCATATACCTATTGAAAGGACCTATAGGAAGGGATAGGTAGTGTAGTGGTCTAAGGCGCTGGGAATTTCCTGAAAAATTGCAAAAATTTCGTAAGGTAACCATATACCAATTGAAAGGACCTATAGGAAGGGATAGGTAGTGTAGTGGTCTAAGGCGCTGGGAATTTCCTGAAAAATTGCAAAAATTTCGTAAGGTAACCATATACCAATTGAAAGGACCTATGGAAGGGATAGACAAGGTAGTGGTCTAAGGCGCTGGAAAATTGCAAAAGTTTCATAAGGTAACCATTTACCTATTGAAAGAACCTATGGAAGAGATAGGTAGTGTAGTGGTCTAAGGCGCCGGGAATTTCCTGAAAAATTGCAAAAATTTCGTAAGGTAATGATATACCAATTGAAAGGACCTATGGAAGGGATAGGTAGTGTAGTGGTCTAAGGCGCTGGGAATTTCCTGAAAAAATTGCAAAAATTTCCACATACGCTGATAAATGTCAATGAACTGTAATAAATTAATAATCGATCACATTTGAGATAAATCAATAAGCTTAGATAAAATCAATAAACTGAGATAAGCATCAGTAGAGAATACGCATGATAATAATCGAGATATTTCGCAATATCACGTTGAAGTATTTCGCAATATTTCATTTTAGTGTAATATACTACTGGCCTGCTGGTTGATGTCCGCGCCGAGCTCCAGAAGGATCTTAACAGATTTATTATTAGAGGAGAGTCGCGTCGATAATTGTCATTTGAATTGTATCAAGGTTCTTGTAACAGTTGTGAAGCTTATCTCAATCAAAATCCACTTTCAGCTCTACTTTGCTTCCAATCTCGTTTGATTGTAACATTCTCTGACTTTAGTGAGGGTCAGAAGTGCCAATATGAGACGACTTAAGTAGAAACTACCTCAATGGCATCAATTCCCCTGTACTTCACGCCTTCATGATGGGAGTGAGCTCCTTTTGTTAGCAAACTCTGCCTATTCCCTTCCCTAGTAATCCTAATCACCAGCCCAACAAACAGAGCAATAATAATAGTTTACCTCAATGGCATCAATTCCTCTATTCTTCATTCTGCATGATTTCACAATAGGGGTTAGCTCCTTTTTGGCAAACTCTGCCTATTCCCTTCCCTAGTAATCCTAATCGCCAGTCCAAAAAAGAGCAATAATAATAGTTTACCTCAATGGCATCGATGCCTCTATTCTTCATCCGACACGCCTTCATGATGGGAGTGAGCCCCTTGCGGTCGAACACGTTGGGGTCGGCGCCGAACTCGAGCTGAAATAACAATAATTTTGAATAATTATAATAAAAAATGATAATAATAATATTAATAACCTGTACGCCAACAACCCATCAAGGTTTTTCGGAGTATATCAGTATTCTTAGAGATACATCGTAAAAAAGGATCCAAAGGTAGCTTACCAGGAGCTTGATGAAGCTCGTGTCCAGCGGAGAGACCATGCAGATCTGAGGACCCTGAATATTTAATTTGTTTGTATTTTAAATTTAATTTTATTAAAAATCACAGAACATGCCAATCGAGCATTATTCATCACATTGTGAAACATATATGCACCAATTGTTTTATTAATTACCTCGAAATAGATCGCGTTGGGGTCCGCGCCGTTCTCGAGCAGCAGACGAGCGCACTAAATAATTATTAATTATTATTTTTAATTACTAATTAATTAATTACCTCGTAGTGGCCGTTCTTGATAGCCAAATGTAGAGGCTCCTCGACCGTCTCACGGATCGGGTACCTGATAACAGAAAACTTAAGACTATTATTATTATTATTACTATTATTATGCCCTCAACCCCGTCGCATTTAGTTTAAATTAAAATAAATTTTTAGAATATTACATGTTTCGCTGGTCAGTGAGTGCGAGAGAGAAAGCGTGCGTCAAGTTAGCTACCGTGCTAGGCGGTATGGAAGACCGTCTCTGCCTACAATTTTCGTTGTCAATTATGGTTCCTATGGTTCAATTATGGTTCCTATGGTTCCATTGTGGCTCAATTATGGTCACTAAGGTGATGTTTCTCGCCTTTCTAATGCTGGTGATGCACCAATTAGTGTATCTACATTTTTCATGTTTTCGCACATCTCTAACAGATGAGAGAGCATGCAAAACGGTGAGAGTGCTCACCTGGTGCCCTTCTCCGGCTTGACCACCTTCTCGTACTGGCGCACCTCGTCGATGTACTGCAACGTTGTTTTTGTTATGCAAAAACAATAACAACAACAAAAATAATAGCAACAACAATAACAAACAAAAAAACAATACTTGCAGCAGCAGCTTCATCATGCGGAAGTGGCCGTGCTCCGCGCACAGGTGCAGGGGCGAGCAACCGATGTCGTCAACGGCGTCGGCCTACAAAAATAGTCATAACAGGTTGTTTTGATTATCAAAAACAACAACAACCTGAAACAACAACAAACCTTGGCTCCTCTAACCAGCAGCAGCTTTGCCGCAGCAAAGTAGTTGATAAAGCAAGCGTAGTGGAGGGGCGAGAGCCCACGGACCACAGGGGTGCTGGCCTGTCAAAATTTGTATTAGAACGCACGAAATTTCTGTATTTTTTCCTACAAGTGACTCCCTTGTCATAATTTGCACTACAGCTTTATTTGTTCTGATTTGTTGGCGGGAATTCAAATATTCAAATCACCTTCGCTCCCGCCACGAGCAGCATCCTGATCTCGTCGACGCTCGCGTAGTTGGTGATCTTGTCGGCGAGCTGGCGCTGCAGATTATCGATTGATTGATTATTGATTGATTTATTGATTTATTGATTTTCATTTGTGTCCCGAGTGAGTTTCACATGCTGTATAGATACTTTCATGGGACAGTTCTGGCAATATTGATTTGACGGTTCGTAGCACGCATAGGTCATTTATCGATAGAGTCAAAACAAATCTCTTCCGAGCATCCCGCAAGAGTGGATAGGTCAACTATCGATTATTAATCGCCGAACCCCCATTTCGTCATAAGAACAATGGCTTCCTTTTCCCCCAGAGATCCGCTCAGTTCGAACCACTAGGTGCGTTCTTTCGTTCGTCGTCGGAGAGGAAGGGGACAAACAAACTATTTTCCAAACACTCGGGGCCGGCTTTTCGCTCCGCCGGTCAAAGTTCGCCTTGTGCGCTCTTTCTGAAGTGTTGTCTGTCTGCCCTTTTTGTCTAGGCTTTCGAGGGTTTCTCATCCTTGTTGGTTTTGAATTGTACAGGAAATCCCGGTTAGTACTATCCAAAGGAAGCTGAACCTCTCAGTTACCGACTAGGTCACTCGCAATGATGGAAGAAGTACCAACAATAAGGCAAAAAAACCCTACCTCCCACATGAAAGGACGATGATACACTCCCGTTATTTGTCTCTGTTTTCTGTCCCAATCACTCTCGATCACCACCCATGAGGTTTCGCGACAGAGGGGGCAAAGTCTTTTTCTCGTCCTGATCCTCATGATTCACCAATCAGAAGAGGTTTCACGTGACCACTAGCGCTGAACGAGAGAAGGAACTGGTTAGAGAAAGGCGAGAGACCGAGGGAAATGGAGAGAGTTAGACGAGAAAGAGGGGAAGAGCTGTGGCGAAATCGCCTCCTGACGCGAGCAGCTCTAGTCCGATGGGAGCACGAAACGCTTGCACTTTGGCGGTCTTTCGAGATGCACTTTGATGATGAGATGGTAGGGTTAGATGACTACTAATAAACGTATCACTCAAATCCGGAATTAAATGCTGTAGCGGGAAGGTCAATGGTTGAACTACTGCGCTATGCCATGGATCAACTCCAGATCCATACAGATCATGTCCTACAGTGAACTTTAAAGGAAGAGACGCGATCAGTAACTATTGTTGACCAAACAGACTTATCTCTCGCGAGTTTCGTGCTGATTGACAAGAGGAAAAGCAGGAAATACTCCGATTCCTCAAATCAAACACCGTTTCACAAGTTAGAGAGGCGAGAGAATTCCGTGTCAAAGCTCTAGGTCGCACATATAATTCGCAATCAGTTTGAGTACAGGAAGAATAGATCGATGAGCGAAGATGCGGAAAATAAGAGGACTGAGGCACTGAAGGTCATCAACAACGATTGCAGACAACACAAAAAAATGATCAGTGAGTTGGGTGCTCTGGTTCTCGCAAGAAATAGAGAAAGATTACGAACCAGACACCAGAAAGAATCGGAAGAAGTAAAAATATTGAGATATGTTTCAAATCGCAGACAAATGCAGCAAAACATCGCTGAGAATGATGAGAACTGGATTCTGCCGGCAATACCAATTTATCACACCTGCAGGGTCGCCTGGTCCACGGGAGTATCCGTATCAAAGCCGGAGTCGGAGTCCGTATCCCCTCCGTCCGTATCCGTCGATTGGCTCTGACGCCGCAGAAACTTGGCTGTTTCGGAGTAGTCCATATTCTGGAAGGTGTTACTGCGATTATTTCGAAAATCTCGTTCACAAAATACAAGCGAACAATAAATGTGGATGGATTTCTTGATGGAATCTTAAGGTGAAGAAGCGAGAATGCAAGATGGAACTGGGCATCTTGGCAGATTTCTACTGTTATCCTAAGATTGGTGATGAAACGAGAGCAATTTGTATAGAACTGGTCATCAGAAGTAAGGGTGCTAACTGGTATCCTTGAGAGCGATAGGGAACGTTGGTTACTCGCTCAGACGAGAACAATGCGCGCGTGTCAACATAACTGGATGGTCAGTGCTGACTGGTATCCTAAGGTGCTAGGGATAGGGAAGGGGGGGGGGGCTATTCTGACGGAGAGAGGGATCCGAACCACTCGGTCCCAGCTGATTTGGCCAAACTGCGGAAAAACGAGCGGTGAGAGGGACACTGGGATGGGATCTCCGATATCTAAGAAGTTAGAGGGACCGAGGGACACCGCAAGAAGTCGAGAGCGCCAGGCGACGCGACGGTTTCTGAGGGATCTGTGAGTGGTCGGAGGCTCTGGGTCTAAGAAGTCAGAAGGGTCGAGAGACAGGAGGAAGAGGCGAGACGACAGACAAGCAGACAAGAGGAGAGAAGGTGATCAGCCGTTCTCCTCGAGCTTCCTTCCCTCATCCTCTGCGTCTCTGCCCTCCCGGATCTTCATTGTCTCTACGGCTCTCCTTCTGGCTTCTCCTCTGTCTCCTTCTCTTCCTCAGTGTCTCAGGATGATTTCGAGGCTGTCGACTCTCGCTTTGCGTTGACTCTAGCGGCCGTATGATCGTCAGGCGACGCGTCTCAGCTGTTACGGCTGATGGGGACGAAGAGTTCAGTGACGTCAACATCTGAACTATTCTCTGCTCGGGCAGTGTATAAATGCGCACTTTGAGGAGATTGGAGGCTCGAGATCGAGAGGACAGTGGCTGCTCTTGCAGCTGAGCGCGATGCACTTTTGTACTAGAAGTGCGAAGGACGAAGCGACATGATGGAGTGGTCAAGATTATGAAGGGAACCGGACAACGACATAACCTTTTGGGACATGGGTCGACTTATTGTCCGAGGTTAACACTAGAACGCAGAACACTCAGGGTGACGTCTATGTTTTGAGCAGCAGACATGACGGCAGAGCCGAAGAACGCGTTCTTGAGGCAATTCGCTTGGCAAGCAACGGCGCTCTATCCCCAATTGTGCAAAATATAGACTGCTCGATGCAGGAATCGGGGTGACATCTGCGCGCTGTTTTGTGCTTGTATTTTTCCTTCTCGCTGTTGTTTTCTCACTGTTTTCTCACCAAATCGGCCCTCGATTGCCATCCGATCGGCCGAATTGACCAGATGTGAACGATCCTATGCACAACAACAAAGGAAGGAAGGATCGGGGGGATGCCTTATTAGTCTAAGAGAAGGGCCTCTTCTCTTAGTTCCGCCCTTTTACCAATCTGACAGGTCTAATAATCATGTGAGATGAAAAGACAGGCCAGTGATCACCATTTTCACATAGTGGAAGATCGGTAGAAAGAGCGAGACAGTATAGCTTGACCATTTCACCCGTATTGGTATAGTGGACGGGATCGGGATGGTCGCCTTCAGAAGTCAGACAGAGCGAGATAGCGTGAGAAACGAAGAGAGTCAGACCAATACTCATCAGAGAAGAAGAGGAAGGGAAAGCGGATCCCCGGTGGAGGGATACGTGAGAAGTGTTCGGTTCGGGAATAATAGCAGTCACTTCGGAGGGAGTGATGAAATGTCTCTCTTGATTTTACACACTCTATCATCTCTCTGACAGACAAGAGATCATGTACAATGGGGAAACGACTTCATAACGTCCTCGAGGAGTGGACGGGAGTCAAACATTGCATCATTAGTAAGAGGCATACAGCAATCAATTGATTGCTCAGATAAGGTGATCTACCGATGATGATCTATGAGTAGATGAGAAGGAGATTCAGATGGGAGTATACTGCAAGCTAATCAGAAGTGATGGATAGAAAGAAGGCTCGATGGTGAAGGATAGAGAAATCCTCGTCTGCTACATTTCCTCAGATTTTCCGACACTCGGCACGCAAGAACGGCAAATAAATGAGTGCGTAGTAGATCGCGGAAATTGAGTGGCCGGCGTTCGTCCATTTGAGAAAGATCGAGAAGATGAAGAGGCATAACTGTACTTTTCCTTACAGCCCAGCACAGGAGGCTCCCGAACAACACTGGTGACTCATCCACAGACGCCTAATAGCCCCTGCGAGAACAACGCTCTCCTCTTTTCCCGCGCTCTCTCACCCTGTCTGATCGGTGAGAGATCACACAGATTGGAGATAGGAAGGCTATCCTAGCAAAACAGCGAGAAGCAGATTGTGAAAGCACTCGAGACGGGGGAAAAGATGTTCTCGCTCTCTTCGGTTCATGGCGATCAGAGAAGGCGAGGGAGTGTGGAATATGAAGAGATTCAGATTGGTGGATGTTGGAGAACTACGATTGCTCATCACGACTTCACGTGTCCATGCCGTGACTAGTTCAAATCAGATTCACTAAGAGTTCAACAGCACATCATAGTTGCAATGAAAGATGCGTGAAACTTAACCGAATCTATCATAACCCTAAAGCCAACTATCATAACCCCAAGAACCTCGTCGTTCCGCGTTCTATCTCACTTGTCTGAGAGACTCGTGCTGCCCGAGTGTTCACGTGGATAACAGAGATCGCCTGCTACCAAAGATCCCAGTAAGCGACATAAATCCTTCAACTTCTCGTTGGGATAGCTTCAGCTCTCCTCATTCGACGCGCTCGTTCGTTTCTCTGACAAATTAGAGGCTACTCTCGAGTTGCCTCAATGAGCGGCATCAATCTTCCTTCATCTTCCCCAGTTCCCTCCAGTCTCTACTCTGATCGGTGTTCCGCGTCGCGATGTCAACAAAACGCAGCTGATTTCGTGACTTCTTGTGATTAGCCAACCTATGGAGGTGTAGGAGCTATAGGCGATTGGCGCCAGATCATATGATATCGAAGTAGTCTATCTACTTTGATCCACCGCCACCCGGTGTCAACATGACCTCACAACTTCCTCGGTGATTAGCGATCATATGATGAACTCGTCCCAGCCTCTTCCCTGACCACAGCCATTCACTCTCGAAATACATCAGTCAACGAGGCGAGAGAGTACTCGAACTGAAGAGACGGCAACCTGCATTTCGATATTTATCCCGGTGTCAACATGACCTCGCGACTTCCTCAGATGATTGTCAGATGTTCGCAGAGTGCCCACGGTAAAGATCCGTCCCGGAACTTCTGATGTTGTCCGCTCGTTCCTCCATCAAAGCCCGCTCCAGACAATAGGGGACACTACCAACGCGACTTGGAGAAAGGTATTTGGCCTAGGGCTTCTGCGTTTCTTTATCCGTTCCACAACCACACAAATACTCGAGCTCGAAACCCGGATGGAGAAACGCGGTCATTGCTCTCGAGATGACACTTGAAAAAGCAGGTCAGCAAAACAATGACCAAAGATCCACGAAGGAACACCCGATCGCATTTCAGGGGTTCTTCGTCCCTTCGGTTTTTCTATCTCCAATTTCACGAAGAAATCTGCGTTCCAGCTTTCAACAATCTATGTGGCACGTCAGTGTTCCGAATTGCTGGGGTTTTGTATTTTCATTTGCTCAAGGGACATATGGGTAAAAGTTCCCGATCACTTCTCACTTCTCACTTCTTCTTCATCAGGACACTTTGGTCTGACTTCTCGAGCAATCGTCTGACTCTCTCATTTCGCAATGCTCTCTCGTCGGCAAGAGATGCGAGTGAGTATGGAAAATGAGAGAGTGAGATCATTCCTCCTTCTCACGTACTCTCGACAATTGACCGATCACGCGCTTGCTAGCACGCTTGCTCTTTATCAGCTGGGGAGCAACGAGTAGATCATGAGAGGACGAGGGACAAACGCGATGGAGAGATCCCAGAGCGTCAGGAGATCGGAGGGACTAGAGACTCCAAGGGATGAGGATGCACTCGACAACTGCACTCGGGTTGACAGATTGAGACCCGTCTCCTCATTTTCCTCGTTCTCTTCCCGATGAGATTCCTGAGGGATCAAGAGAAATGAAGATACGAGTCCTCCTGACACACTTAACGTGCACCTTTTGACCAGGAAGCCTCAAGATTGTACTTTATTCGCCTTTCAGCCCCACTAAACTCGAGGTGGAGAAATGAGGCACGGGGGTCGGCTACTTAGTCATAAGATGGTCAGGATGATGTCATGATTGAAGTATTGGGCATCGTGACTCATGCGGGTGATTTCATAATCGTGTTTTGGGCCTAGGATTGAACTCGAGGTGAGAAGGGACAGAAGATGAGTCTTGTTAGCAACGTCGTCATAATAAAGTCGTTACTATGAAAAAGAGCTCAACAAAACTAATTTCGTAATCGTGTTTGGCTACTAGGGTAGAACTAAAGGTTGGGACATAAATGATTTCATAATCGTTCACAAACACTCCACCTCCTTCAGGAAATTACACAGATACACGTTTACGAATTCCAATAACCTTTATCAAGAAAGACATGATCAAACAAGATCGACATGATCACAAGATAATTGGCGAGTCGGAAAATGAAGTTTTTCGGAATAGTTTCGGAATGGGTATTGTTCGATTCCCTTTTCCGGAAAACTGGAGATAATTGAATTAGTTTTTCGAAAATTCCGAATTCCGTTTCGTTTCGTCAACCCTAATGTACACTCAAGAAAGGCATCAATGAATTTGTTTATCTACTGTTTGGGCGCCAATCTTGATTCTCAGATTGCGAACACTTTTTCATTGGCTTCCTCATCGATTTTCTTGCTCGATTCACAATTCGACGCTCGATCAGCACTCGATAGAGATGATGGAAGGCTGAATAATTACAATGACAAAACAAAAACAACAACGAAAACATACCGTGTTCCTCGCCGCACACTCGCTTTTCTTCTGGTCACGCTCTTGTCCGATTGACGAGAAGTTCGACGCGAATTTGCGTATTTTTTCGAGCCAACCGACGCGCTAAACTGCCTTTTCGTGGTCTTGCCCTTGTTGCCGCGGATCTTGTCGTATATTCTGATAATTATGGCTTCAAAGTGAAATTAACCAAGAAAAAAGCATAGATAGCAAAAATTCGCTCACATTACGGGCAGCCAGCCATAGCCCACGGCTCGAACAATAATCGTCGCCATAATGATGGAAATGAGGAAAAGACTCCCAAAGGCCATTGTAAGTAATGCGCCCACGCCCAAACCGCCTTGCTTGGCCGCCTCTACCGGTACTGTAAATGATGTTATGCATAGTCAAAACATATGAGGCCGTTTGCCTATAACAATTGAGCAAGTGTTGGCATAATAAAAAAAATCGAATCTCTGAAACTCGGTGATTCGGGGTCATTTTTCATATTCGTCGGCTCCAGATGGCATCACGTCGAAAACGGTTTTTGCCTTATTTCTCCACTCCTAAGAGTGCTAAATTTAAGCCGTTGTGGCTCCAAGGTCAGAATTTGATGGCGATCACGATTGTCAACTTTATTTATTTTGAAAAAAATTAATAAATTAGTAAAATCAAACTTTTCAAGTGATCATTAGTACACCAGAAGAGCGTCGTTCCCCGCCTACGGCGGTGATTTCGTCACTCGAACGATTTCGCACGTTTCACTAATTTCGTCACATTTCGCAATCGCTATGGTGAGGGGATGCTCTGCTGCTCTCGCTCCTCTGCGTCTCTGCCCGAGAGAGTTTCTCTGGCGCTCTCGCCTGGGGACATCCCATGGACAGACGCTTGCGCTTTATTAATAGTAGATAGCGCAAGTAGGCTAGAGAGACTCACGGTAGATCAAAAGAGTGAAAACAAGGGAGAAGATGGCCAGATTTACTTACAAGGTAGTTGCACTGTAAGTTGATTTTCCACGATTTGCGACTCTTTAGGGAAACAAAAAGTAAATTTTTTAATCGCATCGATATTCCGGTCCGATCTAGCCTACTTGCGCTATGTACTAATGATCACACGAAAAGTTTGATTTTACTAATTTAATATTTTTTCAAAATAAATAAAGTTGACAATCGTGATCGCCATCAAATTCTGACCTTGGAGCAACAACGGCTTAAATTTAGCACTCTTAGGAGTGGAGAAATAAGGCAAAAACCCGCTTTCGACGTGATGCCATCTGGAGCCGATGAATATGAAAAATGAGTTTGCCCATCGTCATGAGCACCCTCGAGAACACCGAATCGCCGAGTTTCAGAGATTCGGCGTTTTTTTTATTATGCCAGATCAAGTCAGATTTGCTCGGTTCTTAGGCAAACAGCATTATATGTAATAACAATAACAATAATAATAACTGGGCAATATAACCCACCATATCTGCATCTCGCTTGAAAGTCGTAGTCGCGTCTTATGTCATGGACAACAATACTGCCAGCCCGGCACTCGAGTTCGCTTGCATTGTTTAGTATCTGCCATTTTCCATCCGTTCGTTGGCGATACCTAAATATATTTTTGATTTAAAAAAACAAAAACAAAAACAAAAACGAGTCGAACCAGAAAACGGCCGGCGGCGTGCAGTTGTATTTGATGCCATACCGTTCGTACTGAAAAAAAATCTTAGAGATTGGACAAAAATAGAGAAAAAACAGGAAGATTCCATAAAATGGAGTGCAAAAAACGGGTATAGTCTTTCCATTTTCGGGCCCTAGAGGCGAGATAGTGTGTAAAATGGAGAGACCATTAGTCGTATTTCGAAATATAATCACTGACATCTTTGCAGTATTTATCATCGTCGCTACACGACGGGAAAATGTGCGATTCGTCGCAGTGACCTACAATTAGAATTATTGATTTTTCGAGGAACGACTCTCTCACTTTTGCGTGCTCTCTCGCCGATTAAAGAGTGCAGAAAGCGTGTAGAATGAAGCGTGCTGAACCAACCTTCATGACAGTAGATATTACTGCCTTTTGGTACATTTACAGCCGCTTGCACTCCGTCATCGATTCTGTTAGCTTTCCAATCTCCATGCACCATGTCACACCACACCCTGGATACTTCGACCTAAAAAATATATTATTTATTGATGAAATGAAAATTATGGTACCGGAGCACCCTTCCCGGTAGTGAAGAACATCTTTCGCCCGCAAGAAATTGGATAAGAGTCCTCTTCGGTGGGTCTCTGAAAATCGGAATAGCCAAAACAACAACAACAACAATAACAAAAACAAAAACAAGGCATAATAATTACCGTATCACACTGTGAATCCTTCTTTTCGCAGGTGCTCTTAATAGGCGATTTTCGGGAGCAGAAATCTGAAAAAAAAATAAAAAGACCTCAATAACGAATAAAAACAAACATTCGCATTCGATCGAGTCAATCGCAGTATTGTTTACACTCCACGCAAGGTCGTTTCTTGTTTCATTATATCCGCATTCTAATTCGGCCTTTTCATACTTCGTTTCACCAATAACCATGCGAGAATGGGGACCGCACTGATATTTTTACAATTTTTCAAGCATTTCTAACGAGATACCGTGAATTTCGAGCACATATCCCATTTCGTCACGGCCTTAAATTCTCCAGGAACTCCGTTCGTTGTGCAAGATTTGCAGGGATGAGCGCAAGTTGCGCATTCTGATATATTTCGAAAATTATTTTGCTCTGGACTATATCACATTGACACTTACTCGAGCGCGCGCATCTAACTTTCGTCGCAGAATCGTCAATTAATGTTCCGTCACTCAGATTTCCGACGAATTTGTCGGAATTGCATCTTATTTGATCAGCCGAAGCCCATTTGTCATCAGTTTTCACTCTGCATTTTTAAAATTTGGCATTTGTGACCCATAATTAGACTCACTGTAGGTTCCATGGTGCCTCTCCGGATGAAGAGTCAGACTCACATGTTAGAGAAGCGCAGTGTTCGGGCTGTAAGCTCGAGGTTAATTTGCCAAAAAAGCAGTCAAAATAAGTCCTAGCAGTACTTACCGTCTTACACGCCTTGTCGGGCTCGCAATCAGAAGCTTCAACTTTTGGAATTTTCTTTTGAATGCATCGATAACCATGTACTCCGACATCGTTTCCATGCGTATGTTTATTACGATGAACTTTTCATCGTAACATCCAGCGACCAAAATGTCGATCCATGTTCTGTACAGTGATTATAAATTA
Source organism: Pristionchus maxplancki (assembly GCA_900490775.1). Taxonomy (NCBI): domain Eukaryota; kingdom Metazoa; phylum Nematoda; class Chromadorea; order Rhabditida; family Neodiplogasteridae; genus Pristionchus; species Pristionchus maxplancki. The sequence goes on from LS539468.1 coordinate 78,385, forward strand.
GAACTAGCTATGTTCTTCGCCGGGTTGCGTGCAATGGTTAAAATGCACTCGCACATTGGCATCCTCCCTTGTGAAAGGCTCGTGAGGCCTCGAGCCTTTCACAAGCGCATCGCAGGCTTCGCGTGTTTTAGCGTGCTCTCACATACAAAAAATAAAGAAATGAGCGAGAAAACGCTGAAAACGACAAAAAAAAGAGATTTCGTCATATTTCATAGTGATGATGAAATATGCGTAAAATATGAAGATTTTGATCATGTGGAGTTGTTTGGTGGCTCGTACAGCCATTTTGGTTGAGTTAGCGCTGAAAACGGCGTACAAAACTGGTTATTGCATAGTGATTACGTCATATTGCGTAATGATGGCGAAATAGTTTTTGAATTTTTACAACTTTAATTTTTCATGATAAGTCGATTAGTACCGGTCCTGGGTCTGTGCGACGACGTTAAAGTGGTTTTCCAGGCATTTTTGGAGCGTGACAGACAAACAGACACACAAACAGACAAACAAACAAACAGACAGACAGACGTTATAGTTTTATACTTTTAAAGGAACATTTCTCTCACCCATTCTCGAACATAGCTTGCAAGCCAAAATCAATGTCGCATTCCAGCGAAAAGGCTTCATTGCTTTCAATCCATCGTGATGGCTAAAAAGCAGGTTAAAAAATATTAAAAAAACTTAATATTAAAAAAAATAATAATAATGAATTCGATTCACCTTTTGGCATTCACTATCGCTGTCGCAATGCTCTGCTTTGTAGAAATACTCCAAATTGCATCTTTCTGAAAACGATGCCTAATTAATATGAGGCCTTATTAATATGAGGCCGTTTGTGAGCGAGTCGAGCAAGGTCTGGCACAGCCCAAAAAAGTCGATTCTCTGAAACTCCGGTTTTTGGGGTTCTCGAGGGAGCACCCTCGAGAACCCCAAAAACGACGATGGGCAAAAACGAAGATGACGATGGGCATACTCATTTTCCATAGTGAGCCTCCTTGGCTCCAGATGACGACACGTCGAAATCGGTTTTTGTGGAATTTCTCACTCCAAGGGTTCGCTAAAATTAAGTGAAAATGTTTCCCGGTTGTAGAATTTCATGCTGAACACGGCTGTCTAATTCATTTTTTATGAATTATTATAATAATTTTACAAAACGAAACTTTTTTCTGCTTTCGATCTGTGATGAACAACGTACATAGATCGGGCTGGAATGACGAGAGGAGTCTACACCTAAAACTTCAAGAAATTTTCGCATTAGAACTCCGGGAAAATCAACTTGTAGTGTAACCGGCTTGTAAGTAAATCTGACGATCGTTCCCTTGATTATCGCCTTTCTTTGAGTCTCCGTCTCGAGAGATGGGAGAGAGCATAGGGAAACGAGAAGGGAAGAGAGAGACTCGGGTACATCAAAGAAAGGCGATAATCAAGGGAACGATCGTCAGATTTACTTACAAGCCGGTTACACTATAAGTTGATTTTCTCGGAGCTCTAATGCGAAAATTACATGTAATTTTAGGTGTAGACTCCTCTCGTCATTCCGATCCGATCTATGTACGTTGTTCACCACAGATAGAAAGCAGGAAAAAGTTTCATTTTGCCAAATTATTATAATAATTCATAAAATAATGAATTAGACAGCCGTGTTCAGCATGAAATTCTACCCCGGGAAGCATTTTCACAAAATTTTAGCGAACCCTTGGAGTGAGAAATTCCACAAAAACCGATTTCGACGTGACGTCATCTGGAGCCAACGGAGGCTCACTATGGAAAATGAGTATGCCCATCGTCATCAGCACCCTCGAGAACCCCAAAAACCGGAGTTTCAGAGAATCGACCTTTTTGAGCTGTGTCAGATCCAGTCGGATCTGCTCGACTCTCTCACGAACGGCTTCATATCAGTGCGTTCGCGTAAAACGCGCCACCCCTCCGTACAGTAAAATTAATCACATCGGAATTTTTTACAGATTCTGATAGCCCTGGTTGTTCTGAATCGAATTTTGTTTTACCCATGTGTCTGAGGTCTTAATTAGCTGAGATAATTAAGGTCGAACTGAGCCACTTTTCTTATGTTTTTAAACGTAGCCCATTC
>LS539468.1:81339-107861 GCA_900490775.1 Pristionchus maxplancki
AGCCGAACACCTCTCTATTTTTTTGATATGTTGTAGCCCTAAGGCATGGCTACACAATGAGCCCATGCTCGACTCATAACACCGTTGGCTAGGGCATTAAATCCTTGAAAAACGTTTACTTGATAATCGAGGAAACTCCAAGAAACCACTTTATTTCCTCTCATTCCGCGTCATTCGACGCACCCGTGCGGTCAGAAATCAGGCGAATGGATCATTTTAGACCGCACGGGCACGGCGAACGTCGCGGAATAAGGGGAAATGAGAGAGAAAATAAGGACTTTCACGATAATCAAGTAAACTTTTTTCAAGCATTTAATGTGCTAGCCAACGGTGTTATGAGTCGAGCATGGGCTCATTGTGTAGCCATGCCTTAGGGCTACAACATATCAAAAAATTAGAGAGGTTTTCGGCTTAGTTTACGAGAAAAGTGAGCTTGAAATTTTTATATACATGCAAATTTCAGATTCATGAAAAATAAATATCACAGGCGTGATCTGCACCCAAAGTTGGCCTAGAATCCAAAATTTCAGTAGTTTTTGTTGACTTTTGAATGGGCTACGTTTAAAAACATGAGAAAAGTGGCTCAGTTTGACCTAAATTATCTCAGCTAATTAAGACCTCAGACACATGGGTAAAACAAAATTCGATTCAGAACAACCAGGGCTATCAGAATCTGTAAAAATTTCGATGTGATTAATTTTACTGTACGGATTTTCCCAGAAAGTGGCGATTCTTAGGCGAACGCACTGATATGTTGTTCTATCAACCTACTCTTTTGAGCAATCGTCTGTCTCTCTCACTTTCCCGTACTCTCTCGCTTCTCTGACCGACGAGAGAGCATTGCGAAATGAGAGAGATAGACCATTCCTCGTTCTACAAAACCTACTCTTTTGCACACAGCGTATGCGATGAAGAGGCTTGTCGATTTTTCTATCCCACTCCCTCTCGACATAGAATGCTCTCAGTTGCCGAGCAAATCTGCGTGGTTCGCATAAGAGATAGTGAGCACGTTGCCAGTGTTTTGTATCATCTTTTGTTGTGATCCTAAAACAAAACGGTTGAATTGGTGCAATTCATTGCCCGGTTCACTCAAGGTCGAATGCAGATGTTGAACACTCGTAAAACACTTCAGGTTTTACGGTGTTTCCAGGTCTTCCAGGTTTTTCGCATATCTCATCGGGCTCGCACAATGATGCGTCGAATAAGGCCGACGCATCGCAATCTCCTGCATATTTAAACGAGAATTTTCGTATTTATCTAATGCCCCCTTCATTGTCGGCAAAAGCTGATGGATCACTTTCTTCATTCTACGCAGTCTCTCAACCGGTCGACCGACGAGTCAGTGCGCCGAATGAAGAGAGTGATCCATCAGCTTTGGTCGACTATGAATGCACCATAAGCAAAAAAAGCCGAACAAAGCGGTGCGTTTCGCAATTAAGAATTAGCTAAAAAAAAAGAGATTAAAATAATCCTACTTTGTTCGGTGCAGCGATATTTCGAATATCTGCCAGGATTGTCGGGATTGAGCACAGGGCCGTTGCACTTGAGCGGAAGAATATTTTCACTCAGAAATTCCCAATTATGGGGATCGGTTTGGCCTCTGAAATTTGGAATTTTGGGAGAAACTGAAGGTATCGATATTTTGAAAGACTACAATAGCTTACTCTAAGTCGTATCCAGTCTGACAATCGACCGAAAACTCGCCAACAAATTTAATTCCTTCGATAGAGATTTGGCAAGCTGCAAGAATACGACATGAATATTTTTTTAAACAAGAATGCATAACAAAAAAAAACGTACGCGCGCCTCTCGTGCACCTCAGTAGTTGTGGAGTAACTGCGACGCTCAATTTAGACTGCTGCTGAAATCTCATCCTCTGGCCGCTCATCAAGCATTTCAGATCCTCGTTTCCGATAGAAATCCACTCATTGACCAGAAAAACTCTGAAAATATTCAAATAAATTTTTTTTGAAATGAAATGAAAGTAACGAACTCGAGTTGGTGTTCCTTGCCGCACGATACATGACGCTTGGACGTTAGTGACGGCTGAAATGGAGGTTTAAAAATCAAAAAAAAATTTAAAAAATAAAATAAAATAAAAAAAATCCAGCCTACCTTCGAGCATTTGTATCGGGGCTCGCACTGGTTCTGATCGAAATACTTGTTCATATCGCAAGTTACTGAAAAAAAACCGACGTTATTTTCATTTTTTTTACTCGTTTAGCCTAAATTGAGATTTGAATTTAATTTTGATCAAATCCAAACGCCAACTTACGTTCTTTTCGGCAACGAACGTCATTTTGTATCGTAGCATTCTGAAATCGACTATTAATCAATTGAATAGCAGCCAATCATCGCGTTAGATCAGCTAAAGATGGGAATTGTAATCACTTTGGGTTGACGCAATCGATCTCCGCAAGTTGCGAATTGACTCGATCGATTTGCATCGATTGCGCAATGAGAGGGCGAAATCGACTCTCATTGCGCAATGAGACTCGATCAATCTGCATTAGGGTTGACCAATTCGGAATTTCCGAAAAACAATTCCAATTATCTCCAATTTTCCGGAAAAATCGAGTCGAACAATAGATGCTTCCGATACTTTTCCGAAAAACTTCATTGTTCGACAAGCGAGGTTCAATGACTGCGTATTGGTTATGTTTCAAGTGATTCGACTTTCAAGTGATTCGAATAAGATTCGACGCTTTTTATTTATAACCTGAAGGTACGGAACTCTTTTCGTCCAAATCTGGGATATTTATTATACCTCTGAAACACAATTGTCTTGCACTCCTTTTCAACTCTATTTCAACCCCCACCGCTCGATAAATTGGCGAGTCGGAAAATGAAGTTTTTCGGAATAGTTTCGGAATGCGTATTGTTCGACTCCTTTTTCCGGAAAACTGGAGATAATTTAATCAGTTTTTCGAAAATTCTGAATTCCGTTTCGTTTCGCCAACCCTAATCTGCATTGCTCATCCATTGCGAATCGCAATCGTTTCATTGCGCAATGAGAGTCATTCCATTTGCAGTGCGAATCGCGAACGGTTATCTCTAATAATCATGATAATCGATAATCTACTACGAATGAAGCGCAGGAGAGCACTGTATGTCCCCCGGCGAGAGCGTCAGAGATACTCTCTCGGGCAGAGACGCAGAGGAGGGAGAGTGGCAGAGACTCGCTCTTTCACAACGATTGTGGGGAAATAAAATGCCACTTGTCAATAATAGGGGGTGCCACATTGATAAAATGGTTCAAATTATAGTACTACCCCTACCATCCTATCATGATGATACCCCCTCTTTTCATATTATACTTTGATACTTGCGTGAAGTACGAGAGCCCCCAAACAGCACAAGCGCCCGATTGTGAAATCTTTTGCCGAATTTGAGGAACAGTAGAAACTAGTGATGACAATTCGGCACGTGCCTCTCTCGTTTCGAGTGATCTCTCGTCGGTCAGAGAGACGAGAGAGCACGAGAAATAAGGAGAGATGAATGCCGATTTGTCAACCCTAGTAGAAATGTGTCATCCAAAAGGCGGAGAACGACGCTCTTCTGGTAACATTAATAAATCACAACCTTGTCGCAGTCGATGACCAATTTATTTTCCGCAGTCCAGACCCGACGAGATGATTGTAACGTTCTGAACGGAAAAAGCTCGAAATAGAGAATCCCAAATATTCGAAACTAAAATAGCGAACTCACTCCAGAAAATAGCCACTGTCGCAAGTGAACTTCAAGTCCGCATGCAAAGTTGCCTGATGGTATTTGCTCTCTTTACAGTATGCACTAGGGTGGCGAAAACGAGTCCCGGGTGAGTCGTTTTTCCCTCTCTCTGCGGGTGAGTCGGAGAAGAACGACTCACCCGCAACTCCCTGCCATTAAAACGACTTACCCGCAGAGAGTGAGGCTGTAAATGCGCCTCTCTCGGGTGAGTCATTGAGTGAGTAAACAAGTGCGTGTACCGAGACTCGTTTTCGCCACCCTAGTATGCACCATGATCCCTGGTATTCATCGAATCTATCGATCGTTTATGCCCCTACAATGTAAGCAAAAACTGACGATTTGCCGACTGTGAATTCATTATTTAGAAATCGGGAAATAGGATTGGCTAAGCAAGAAATCGCCTCTGCTTTTCGCGCACTCTCTCACCAGTCAGGAAAGCGAGAGAGTGCATGTAATGTAGAGATTCAGAACATTACCAAGCCCTCACTAGATTGAAACTATGTACGTCGTTGTCTTTGAGTGTCTTCTCACCTAGTGTTCGAAATACGGGCAATCGTCTCCTTATTTCGCACACTCTCTCGCCTCTCTGACCGGTGAGAGAGCGCGCAGAATGAAGAGACGATCATTTCGAATTATATTCTCACCAATTTGCAACCGCTGACTGGGTAGCACTTGTGCTCATCGAAACGCTCCTGTACCTCGACGCACGCTGAAAAGAGAGTCTGTCTCTCTCACTTTCCCATGCTCTCTCGCTTTTCTGACCGACGAGAGAGCATTACGAAATGAGAGAGTCAGACCATTCCTCCTGAAAAGAGAGTCTGTATCTCTCACTTTCCCATGCTCTCTCGCTTCTCTGACAGGAGATAGCGCAAAATGGAGCTCGTTGTCAGCGAGAAGAGACGGAAGATAAGCCAAGGCCTATCGATCTTTCAGGAAATGAAACGCCCCCTTCATAGTCGACAAAAGCTGATGGATCACTCTCTTTATTCTACGTACTCTCTCACACGGTAGACCTTCGAGTCAGTACGACGAATGAAGAGAGTGATCCATCAGCTTTTGCCGACTATGAATCTCACATTACGCTCACCATTCTTCGCCTTTTCTACTGATAATAAGCATTGAGGGAGCAGGACGAGGAAGAACAGGATTCTCGCCATCTAAATTGGCATCAAAAAGCCAAAGTGGACAAGAATATCACCTGACCGACCGTCCGTCGTGAGGGAAAGACGCGAGAATGGAAAGAGGAAATGTGAATTGATGAATAGTGAACAAAGAATGATAATTGAATAAGGCGATATTGATATTCTCCTAATTTTTCATTTTTATTGAGGACTGATATGCAAACCATCCATCTTACATTTCTTTGTTTTTTTTCTATTTATTGATGAGAAAAATCATTCATTTAGCGTGCTCTTTCAATCAATAATCATCTAAAGACTGACTTTTGCTGATTTTCTTCATACAAGTGTTCAGATGTGGACGCGCAACTGATCTGACCGTATCTTTCAGATCCAGAGCCGCTAAATAGCGGAGCCATTACCTCCTAACTGCAGACCCCACGGCTAGAACCTTTCCGACTCTCTTCGAATCTAGACAATCATTGCTTTCTCTTGTTCCTATGTACGATAAAGTAATACTCCGAATACTTGATATGACGTCACTGATATACTTTCAATAACCTTTATCAAAAAGACATGCTCAAACAAGCGTGTACGTGACAGTGATGTCCGCATTCATTCCGGGTTGGACGTAGGCTTTGTACCTGAAATGGGAGTAATGTCGGTGGAAGTCTTGAATAATCAAATATATTATACTACACAGATCAATCGATCACAACAGCTTTTGCATCTGGAAAAGCTCCGGAGATCGGAGATCGGAGGCAGTCTTGAATGAATATCTCACCCAACGACGTTGCTCTGCGACACGAACGAGTAGCCCTCCTGCGTCGGGCAGCAGAAGCTGCAATTTGGATTATCGTTAACCATATCCCCATCCAACCAAGCCTTCTATTCCTCCTTCATGAATAAATTGAAAGTGCCGTCGTTTGGAAAAAGTATCGTGCCAACATATGCGAGCCCCTACCACAGCGTTCTGACCCCCCTTTGTTCTCTCCAGATAAGGGTGAACAAGGGGATTAATTTTTAAATTTTCCCGCGTTACCATAATCGAACTGCAAAACACCTTCGCAATTTGAGATATCTCTGAAACATATGGCGAATACGGCAACGCGGGAAAATTCAAAAATTAATTCCCTTGTTCAGAATGAGAATTGCGATATGTTTCAGCAATCTGTCAAGATTCGAATTTGCAGTTCGATATGTAAAGTGATCACCCCTTTTCTGTAGGGGCAGAATGCTGTGCTACACAGCGTGTCAGAGAGGCCAAACTCCTTTGTTCTCCGCGTCCGGATCACTTTCCATGGTCATTCGAACTCAATATTTAAGAAATACCTGTGAAGCATATGCCATAATTCACAGATAAGAAAAGATAAGCAAATCTAAAATGACAGACCTATCAGGGGTGATCAAATAAGCCTTATTCTTAATTCGGGCGCATTCAGATATTGTGTAAGCTCCTCATGAAGGACCTTATCAGTTCAATTTTACATTTTAAGTGGTATCGAAAATTTCTCAATTATGGCTTAAGGGAACCCCCACACCAATATCCGTTTTGGAATCCTCATGGAATTATCTACAATCGCTCTAGAGGGAATGGTTTGAAATTTCTTCATATTCGGAATTATGAATGAAACTCGAATACTATTAAATTTCAAACAATTCCGTCTAGAGCGATTGTAGAAAATTCCATGAGGATTCCAAAACGGATATTGGTGTGGGGGTTCCCTTAAGCCATTATTGAGAAATTTTCGAAACCGTCCGCACAGGGTGGTATTTTTTCCGAAACTTCAATAGTCAAAATGAAATACGTTTCACCGAAACAATATATGAATCTGAACGATTTTGTTTCAAATTCTTCGAATCTAACTCTTATTCTTCATTGTGACCGCGCATCTCACTCGGTTAGAGTGAGAATGATAGGGTAACACGCATCGGGCCTCGGACGCGATAATTGGATTATCTACCCCCTCTGACACGCTGTGTGCTACTGACCTTACTAACAATACCGAGATTTACAAGCTGCAAGAGCTCCTATTCTAGATGCAACGTCAGAGATGAGCTCACAGTTTGCCCAGCGTCGTCAGATCTCCTCCAGGCCCATCTCTGATCTCAATCCCGACGATCTCACACGCGAACATTGGGCAGGCCTTTAAGGAATATTATAGCACGTTATCGGATGAGGGTCCAATAAGGATATTTTCCGGAAACGTTTGGAATTTATATGAAGGAAGGAGATAACGTAGATATTCAGTTTCTCACCTTGAACCTGCCATTGTTCAGGGACATCTGTGACAACGTAACGCGGATCTTGCGGCCCTCGGGAGCCTGGAAGTAGGAAAGCCGTAGATTGGGGCCGGAATCCCATTTAACGGCTCTCACCCTAATAACCCGCGGCGCGTCCCTGCCGTACAGCGACTTCTCCTTGCTTCCGAAGATTGCGTTGTTCTGCTCCTGGTGGAAGGTCGACTTGCTTGTGGGCTGGAATTGTTATTGTTGCTGTTGTTGTTGTTGTTGTTGTTGTTGTTGTTGTTGTTGTTATTGTTGTTGTTGTTACCGCTGATGCAGAGAGCGTGATGAGGTTCTTGGGCGTCTGGCAGTTGGTGCCCGAATAGAATTCGGGACAGACGCAACTGAATTGAGTTTTAGAGGTTCTACGATAAGAGTCAGCAAGAGTTTCACGCAATCTCTGAAGGGTTTTGGAGAGAAAAAAGAACAACAAATGTTTTCTCACGCATTGCAATCCTTCGGCGAGGGATATCCACCGTTCTGACAGAGCATCTGCTTCGAGCATTGGGCTGGAAATGTCTAATTACCCATTTGAGAGTAATATACTGACTCTCTCACTTTCCCGTGCTCTCTCGCTTCTCTAACCGACGAGAGAGCATTGCGAAATGAGAGAGGCAGACGATTGCTCATAAAAACATACAAGAACAGTTGTAGAGCGCGTTGACCAGTCGGAAATCGTTGTAGGTGACTTCCTCTCTCTGTACAAGGGGTGTTTTGTTGTTGTTTTGAGTTGTTATTGCAAGAAACCCTCAAAATACCTGTGCTACTGTGTTTTCATAATCGGCATACTTTAGTTCGAGCACTGGCTTGGGGTATTCGATAGTGAAGTCGGCTGAATGACATTCATTGAGAACTTTGTAACAATTACAGATTGCGATCTCCTTGATTTTTTCAACTCCGCATATTTGCGATATATTGCAAATCGTAACCAGAACGTACCCCTACCTTCGACACTACCTACGAATATGAAGATCCTATCATGATTACTCACTCGGCGGATAGTGCATGACACTTCCATACTCGTATGGCACACCAAAGTTATTGTTCGCCTCGTCGGAAAGTTTCTTGAAGTTGTTTTCCTTTCCGGGGTAGATGCGGTCGAGACGGACGTTAATGAAAGAATCGCGGTCCTTTCTGAAAAGAAAAAAAGTGGTTCACAACATGAAAGGTAACTGAATGGTTATTCTGGCTTTACTTGAATAATAATTATGGGAATTGACGCACCGTGTCTGCGTGTGATGGATTCCGAGTGAGTGGAAGATCTCATGAGTGATCGTTCCGACCTAGAAGGTGAAAGGGCTTTCCGAATTAGGGTTTCTTTAGAAGGATCTTTGCAAAATAAGATGTCATTTGAGGGTAGATCAAGCTCTCTCCCTAGTGTTTTGAGGTGTGAAATTGGTGGAAGAGGCTCAAATTTTGAGGAGGATGATACGGATACAGATTGCTAGCTTACCCGTTCGCACCCCTGATCGATCGAGATGGGGTGATTGTTGTTGTATCGTGGGTCTGCCTGCTGCCCAACGACCGAGGAGCACCCGCCACCGCGGTGGAACCAGAGCTACAATTATCGAGAAGATGTATGTGTATTAATATTGAGATATTCAAACAAATAGACTGTTCTAATCAGCCACCGTGGTGGAACCAGAGCTGATGATGACTCATTAATCAGATGAAAATTCCGGGGAAAAAACGAGACAAATACCCTACATTGATCAGAGCATTCGATCTGAGTGAATACTCATTAGCCGAATAGGCTCAAGGTACAATTTCTCTAATGAAATACCATGCATTATGCCCACAGAACCTCACGGCTTGAACTTCTTCTCGAGTCTAGACTAGGCTTGAATCTGTTTTTCTTAGATTCAAGCTGAGTCACCTGAGGAGTGACGCCAGTGTTCTCCTTGAAGCTGAGGCAAGTCTTGGCGGCTACGGTGGCGATTGTTTCACGGATTAGTTTTCTCGAGGCTTCGGCTGAATTTAGTTATTTATTGAATAACTGACTCAATGGTATGAGAGATAGACGGTACTAGGTCGGATGATAACCGTTTGTGTGGCATTGTGAACTTACTGAGAAAACTCTACAGTCCGATAAACAAATTCCGGTTATCATCATACGATGATCATTCGGCCTAGTGCCGAGGCAGACGTACGTATGCTGCTATCAAAGATGAATCCAATGGGCTGGTTCTTGTTGAATCTCTTAGTGGAGACATCAGGGGCTCCGCGCTTGTTGCGATTAGCCTATAGCGATATTTGTGATTATTAACATTAATATCAAAGAGGAAAACCCACAGTCATTCTTGCCACGTCTGCTTCAGTCAGGAGAATGTCGCCCTGAAGTGAAGTTACTTCACCTGTCTTTGTGTTATGCTGCTCTTAAGAGTGCTGCCTAGAGCACTAACTGAATCCCTAATACTCACCTGGTAGAGGTACTTAGCTATTGGCTCGTTGATCTCGTTCTCGCTTAGTCTGCGGCCAGTTACTGCTTGACTGGCCTGGTAAGGGTAAAGATAAAAGTGGCGCCACCCTCAATTCAGTTTGAGGGGGTCTAATATCTTTATCTCTACTACTACTACTATGATCTGAATACGATAAAGAGTCGAGGTTACTGCCTCCCTTTTCTGTGCTAACTAGGACTCACCGCAACTGTTTGTCTCGGCTCAGTGCTGAAGTCCTGGTCGCCGAGGACGGAGCGCATCATCTGATATAACATTAGTAGATTGGAAGAAGCGCGCAGACTAGAAAAACAATAATAACAACGGCAATAAAAACAACAACAACCCACGTCTCTGTGACGCGCAAGGGCCTCCGCTCCTCCTATGGCTGCCTCGAAACGAGAGATGGCATCATTCTGAATGAGGGATCGTCATCTTCCTCCCTACCTTTTTTTTAGGAAGGACGGAATAAAGGAAGGTAGAAGATCATCCCATCAGCCGAAATGACACTCATTCGCATGCTATCTCGTTTCCTTGACCGACGAGAGAGCGTTGCGAAATGAGAGAGTCAGACCATTCCTCCATATTCAGCTCACCTTTAGTGCAGGAGCCGCGCATGCTGAAGACACAAGTAAGAATATCAGCATGGCACTTGCGATGTGTCTTTATCAGAGCCTCATCGGCTTTTATACTCCTTCTCATCCATTGTTGAAGCATGGTCTGACTCTCTCATTTTGTAATGCTCTCTCGTCGATCAGAGAAGCGAGAGAGTACGCGAAAGTGAGAGCGACAGACGATTGCTCCCATTGTTGAATGCACCAGCTTGAGGCTTCCATTCAACGATTTAGAATGTAGACATGTTTATCGGTGCAATAATGGGGCATATTTCGCGAATGTGGGGATAGAATGCACTGCAATCCATTAGAGCTCAAAATACGAGTCACCGTCTCTTCATTTTGCACACTCTTTCGCCCGGTCTACTGACGAGAGAGTGCGACGAATGAAGAGACGGTGACTCGTATTTCGAGCTCTACAATCCATTGGAATAGGGATTGATTGGTTGGTAGATCAGCGATGTTTGCGAGAATCTTGGGCAGAAAAATTGATAATCGATTAAAGGATCTTTTCGAACAGTCGGCACTCCTCGAGTTCCTTCTCCATGCTGAAACATATTTCATAAAGTTATCGAGTTGATTTACTCAAGTTTGAAGTGATTATCCTATGACTGATGATGGAGCGGTGCCCGAAACGTTTCAATAAACACCATCAATCTACCCTCTTCGCGCTTATCCCCGTTCTAGCCTCACTGAGAAACACAAAGTCAAGTTGATTATGAAGTTTTAGGTAATGTAGCAAAAAAAGGGGAAGAAAATCGAGAAAACAGAGCTTTCGGGTATATAATAACTCGTTGAAACTCACATGGGCAAGACGTCCTTGAGAAAGTTGATCAGTCGAGTGTTGGTGAGCGCACGCTGGGTCTGGAAATATATTACTTTACAAAGATTCCAAGCCTTCGTTTTTTCGCCCTCAGTTCTTTGATTACGGTTATTGGACGAGCAGTCAGATTAGTAGGTACTTCTTCGGTTTCTGCCCCCCCCTCTTCCCTACCCCTCTACCGCTCCCCCTCCCTTCCATTCGTTCATTCCTCGTAACCGCCAGTTTCCCTCTCGATTGAGGAAACCGAAGAAGTTCCAAAAATAAATTCTGAGAAGTAGTACCTGGGCCGAGCTGAGCGATTGGAACTCGTAAGTTGTCGCCTTGTTGACCATCATTCGACTGGAATTCAAGAGATTCAAGATATTTTGTATTTCCATTTCCTATTTCCCCCAATCTCCCTCACATGCCAGTGGAAAAATAAGCAAAATAAGAGAAAAGTGGTCAGTTTTGACGGAATTTCGAGGCACTCAAAAGGAGAAAGCACTCACGCCGGCCCAATCGCCTTGTCCTCGACGATGACCCGGGTTTCCGTGGCGGCCTGAAGACATGGGAATGTTGAAGACCACATCATGGACGTTCATAGAATCCTTCAATACACTAGTGCCCCCATTAGTACCACCCCACTACCCCTCCCCCTCAACTATACCTATGTGCGAATAAATATTATTATTATTATTACTATTATTATTATTATTAGTGGCTGCTATCAATAAGTGCTGGGCCCAGCAAGTCAGGCGAGGGAAAAAGGTTCATTTGCGTGGCGGGGACATTTTCAACTCTAATCCGCCCTCTCACTGTACCGCCTATCAGGTCGCCGAGTCGGTCGGCAGAGAATGGGCTGAATTTCGCTCATTCTTCCCCTCATCTCTAATTCGGGTGGTCGGTCTCTCTCGAAATAACACAGTCTCTCTTCTCGCACGACTCAAGTGAAACATATTCGATCGACTGATCAATCGCTAAGATTTAAAAATGACTTGAATACTGCGAGGAACATATCTGAAATCTGCTTATATTTGCTCAAAAAGACCGATTTGCCCACTCTGAGGCTATCTCCTCTTCGGAAAATGATGCTAAAAATATGGCGTTTGCGCAGAGCGTTCCCCAAACCATTTCTGCACATGGTGACGGTCCGTACATGTTCAATTTTGATCCCATTCAGTAGTAATAGGTAAAAATGCATGAGAAAATAGCGAAAAAGTGCAAAAATAGGCTATTTTTGGTACTCTCGAGCTATCTCCTCAGCAGTGGATAAAGATATTGACATGGCTCCTGTGCAGAGCGTTCCCTAAACCCATCCCGCACACGGTGACGGTTCAAACATGTTTAATTTTTATCTCATTCAGTAGCTGCATGCATAAACGTTCGAAAAACCTTGCCAAAACCCTCATTTCACACCGCTTTTCTCTCTCGCTCGGCGCGGAATAACTCGGCGGCGCTCCGCCACGCAAATGAGGTTTTTCCCCCTCTCTGACTTGCTGTGCTGGGCATTCGTCTTAATGCTTACATCCGAGTGTGTCGGGTACTAGTTGTGACGAATTTAGTCGATACCAAATCTATAGTCGGACAAAATATTCTCACATCCGAATACAGCTTGGGCGGGTGCCTGGGCAGTGGCTGGGGTGGATGGAGGAAAGTGACGAGGACGCAGTCCTAAAATCGTTTTGCCTTTCTTATCTTTTCATATTTCGGACAAAATCCTCCACAGAACGACTCAAAAATGCTGGGGACGCCGTGTAAAATGCGCAATTCTTCCAACTCACCTCAAAAGGCCGGGTTGGAGCGCGCTCCTCCTCCTCGTAGACGATCTTAATTATTATTTTGCAATAAATAAAATTGTTCAAAATATAGCCAAACCTTCTCGATCGAGCCTCTCCTCGCCTCTGCTGCTTCCATTTCGATGAGAGACTGACCCACTCCTTGCCAACCCACTCGGCGACTAAGAAACCAGTCAGGTGTATTTCCGGATATGCTTCATGAGGAAATACAGTTGAATATTAAATTCGTCGATGTGATTGCTTTCCATGTATGAGTGAATGAATAAGTCATAACCATGAGCATTACTCTAGTCGAGTATCTGCTTCCATTTCGATAGACTGACCACTCCTAGCCCTCAACAACTAAAAGACCAGTGCACATCCGGTTATGCTTTGCAGCGTAAAATGCGAAGAGATATACAGACATATATGCACGGGCGATTCTTAGACCTTCAGAGATGCTAAATTTATTCGAGTCTGACCCACTCCTCAACAACTAAGAGACCAGTGAGGTGCACATTAGGGATGGCTTGGTAAGAAATGAGTCTCTTCATTACGCACGCTCTCTCGCCTTTCTGACCGGTGAGGGAGTACGCGAAATGAAGAGACGCCTTGCGAAGCCATCCCTAGTCTGGCTCCGCTCACTCAATGAGAGCGGTCTGCCGCACTTCCGGATATGCTTCACAGGGTAATCAAGTTGAACGGTGGCAGAGACAGAGCAATATTTATCTGGTTTTCTCTTTACAAATATTAATCACAAATAATATTCCTCATTATCGACCTTTCTCGGGATGAGAGCATATGCGATACCGCGGTCCTCAGCGACCTGAAATTGATCATTTTTCTTTTCTCGAGCCTATCAGTTCCATCCTATCTAATGCGTTGGAAATAAGCAATGGGCTCTACACAAATGCGGTCTTTTTTCAATAAGTCATTTCAATTACAGAATGCCAGGAACTCGCAAAAAATCGTCCAACTATCTTCGAATTGTAAAATGAAAGGAAATATCCTCACCAATCGTCCCAGCACTGGGCAGCACATCGAAAGTAGGGCGCACACGGACGAGACGGCGTACGCCCAGCCGACACTGAAAGACGTTGCTTAGAGCTGACAAAACCCCTTTGACAGCCCTCAAGATACGATTCAATTTTCGATCATTAATTGTTTCCCTCTTGAGACTCAGACATACTTAGGAACTTAGACTTTTCAGAATTTGCTACCCTCGTGAAAACATAGGCCTTTTTTGCATTTCAAATCGAGAACAATTCCCAAACGGTTATGTTTCACAATTCCTCCAAGTAGAATACAAAACGCATAAATTCAATTAGAATGTGATAGTCGGCGACGCAAATCAATTCAAACATGATAGATCCCATTGGTGATGAGACGTTTCGGAACCCCCTCTCTAGGGTTGGCATTTTGTGTCCCAAAGAACCGCTCTCTTCCCGAGGATTCGGACAGGAATGATCCGAATGTAAAATGATCTCTCGCCTTTTGTTTGGGACACAATTGTGTCCCAAACAATTTCTCTCTTTCTCATTCGCCTCAGAACAAAGCAAATTGACCGCGTCAAAAGAGCGAGGAGATGAGAAATGGGACAGAATTCTGTCTGGGACACAATTGTGTCCCAAATTTGGGACACAATTGTGTCTGAGACAGTCCATTGGACACAAAATGCCAACCCTACCCCTCTCTCACTCACTCCTCCGTCTCTGAGGGGTTCCTAAACGTCATCGTCCTATTAAATAGCCTGTCCAACCAAAACATACCGACAAGTCGACGACCTCAGCAACTCGGCCAGTGCGCAGTCAACATCGCCCATGTCCAGTGGAACAAAAACGACAGTGACGTCGCAGAGAATTGCTGGAATTTCGAAATTGTTATACAGATCGATATTCAAGAGCCTCAGGAATCTCAGAACTCGTGTACATTTTGAGCTAAAAGCTGTGAAGGTTCTGATTTACCTCTATGGCCAATCCCCAATTTCGAAAACCGACAAAAGAACGCCTAAACGCGCTTCCTCATTTCATCTAGCTATGTGGTGCCTGTGGAAACTGGAAAATCTTAGACGAAGATAGAATATCGTTGTACCGGTCCCCAAGTTTCGAAACGCGACAAAAGAACGCCCTAAACGCGCTTCCTCATTTCATTGACGTCAGCCCTTGCGTGTTTTTCACATGCAATCCATCATTTCGGGCCATCCCAGGGGTCACCCTCCGAAATGAAAAAGAAGCTAGCCCTTGTCCTTGGTCACTGATTTATTTGAGCCCCTTTGGTCCCTCAACTCGTTGTACTTTACACTAAATTTTGCAGCCAATTCGTCATAATTTTAGGCACTGTTTGTGCAATTATTTTGAGCAAAATGCGGCAAATAACTCCCCAAAGCGTGAGAAAACAACATCGGATTTTGACTACTTGTCCGCCCACAATTTTGATGTGGGCTATTTTCGCATACTGGCATTTTTGGAAAAATTGTGACTCAGAGTTGGAACCATAGAACCATAGGAACCAGAGTTGGAACCACGGAGTGTTCTGGGATCCCTCGAAACGAGGCCTCATCAACCCCTAAATCATCAGGAAATTGTGGTCAATCCGAGAAGACATTTAGTTGCAGATTGACCTAATTGTCAATCCCTCATTAGTATACGAAATCTCTTTCTTAGGGCAGTAATGTTTCCAGCCCCCTTTTAGTCCCTTACTTCCTGGCAGGATGTGCTGAGCAAAGTATCTATAAGGTATCACAAAAACAAAACGAGCGATCTCCAAAAACGAATGAAAAGAGCCAAATTGAGCTAATTCTTGAGCTTCACGTACGAGTGAGAAATGCACGCATGCTAATAAACTCGATTACACTTCTTCCCGGTTCGCTGGAATTCAAAATACGATCTCTTCGCCGTCTCTTCATTTTGCATACGAGAGAGAGAGCGTGCAAAATGAAGAGACTTCAGACGCCGTTCCCCTAGGGGATTTGCAGCACTATCCATGCTGTGAATTCAATAACGTCTGGAGTTGTTCGCGCTCTTGAAAAAGGAATCTAAAGGGTGAGCATTGGCAATGGCAAGATCTGTATTTTTTTTTTCAGGTGAGCTACTATACTATGCTAATCAGGTGTTCTAGAGTCTGTTATCTTCTTCAACCTTCCATTCGATACCTGCAGCAATGAATGGCTCTGATCGATCCCCTGGGTGCTTACCGTTGCTGGGGGTCAGGTGTTTTAGAGTCCATTATGTTCTTGATTCGATACCTGCAACAAGCTGAGCATTGGCTATCGCTCTGATCGGCCTAGCAGAAGAGGAGCACATCAGCACCGGACAGAGACAGAGGGAGGAGAGCAGGAAGAGCAGACCTCCTGGGAGAGAAGGGTCAACCATCATTGAGACGGATGAGTATCAACTAGTCGTTTTAGAACTCTACGGGGGTCAAAAATGAGATGCTGTACAACACTTCCTGTGATCGAAATAGCAAGAGTTCTAAAGTGAGAAAGCATTGTTATAAAGAAACAGTCATACGAATGTTGCTACTCTTCTTGCGGAGACACTGGGTCCTAGGCAGAAATAAGTGAACTGACCAACCAGCAGCGCGAGCAGCGGCAGCGCTGCTGCGCCGCTGCGCAGCACACAGCTGCCGTGCGCGCACAGCGCGAACAGGCCCTGCAATGGAATTAGTATTTCGTCGGAGACGGAGAAGATGGAAGTCAGACGAGCTCCCCTTTCAACTTTTACATGGTTGCAAAATTGGGATGGGGTTGTCCACAAGTAAGAATGTAACCTAACCCCCTATAAATATGAAGAATGTTTCGAAAATATTTAATAATAATAATTCATCTCGTTGATCAATTGAAGATTTGAACTGTACGAAAAATGGAGGAAAGAGTCTCAGTAATCAAAGAGTTACTGAAGAATCAAGTTCGCTCGACTCACCATGAGCAATGGTCCCTCTCTCTCATTTCGCAATGCTCTCTCGCTTCTCTGATCGATGAGAGAGCACTGCGAAATGAGAGAGTCAGACGATTTCTCCTCACCATACTAGTGCCTCCATGCACGATCCACTCTGGCTGAGTTAACACCAGCAACTGGAGTAGTCCAAGGGAGAGCGAGAGCAGGGACCAGGCGATGGAGAGGAGTGGGAACATGCTGTCTGAAGGAGGCGAAATAGGCCCAAACTCGAGTTAAATAGGCCATACAATAATGAGTGAGGAAAGGTGGTTGATAATGGGTAGGAATTGTCAAAGAGTAGACCAAGGAAAACAAAGCAGGGACCAGGCGATGGAGAGGAGTGGAAACATACTATCTGAAACGATGAAATGGGCCCAAACTCGTGTAATGAAACTCGAAATAAAGAGGAGCGGGAGGTGGTTGATAATGGAAATGACAAATAGTAATCCAAGGGTTAGATCGGTCGGAAAGTGTAACGATTATGTATATTTTTCGCGATGCTGTTACCAACATTGATGTGCGCCTCCAACTTATTCGTTTACGAAGCGTGTAAAGCGAGGAATGGTCTGACTCTCTCATTTCGCAATGCTCTCTCGTCGATCAGAGAGGCGAGAGAGTAAGGAAAAGTGAGAGGGACAGACGATTACTCCGTAAAGCATACACGAAATCTCAGCAGAAGGGTGAAAAATCGTCGTTTCATAAGTTATGTTTCACGAATCCCACGAGTAGAGATCTAATTCTTTAAATACATTGGGTAAGTCAGATCCATTGTGAAAAAATAAAGAACTCCAATTTCGGAATGGGGTTGTGAAATGGGAAGGAAATAGATGGAAGGTCGCCTCTCAGGTGCTACAAATAGCAGGAGCTTTCGCAAGGTAGACGTAGAAGGGAACGGAAGGTAGCGTCATGGGAAAGCGTCATTCGTAAAAATTCCGGGTAAACTGCGGGGAATTCTAGAGATGAGGTCGTAAAGTAGGCCAGAAGAAGAGACTAGGCCCTTCGGAATTGGCCTTGAAAATAACCGCTGGCCTGGCTCACCACAGGATGCAATAGAATAACGGTGTATAGGTAAACACTTATCTTTACCTAGAGATGCCCCTGTCTACCAATCGAAGTGCGCTTTGAGAATAAGCTTCATCTAACGGGAAAACATCGTTATAACCAGCGCGCATATGCGCAACTTGCGGGCAACATCAAAGTGTGGCGCGCAAAATTTCCTGAGACAGAAGGATCTCTCGCGATTTATGGACCCAAGAAGAGGGGGTATGCAACAATTGAGGAGACGTGCGGGTGGGTGGAAATTCCGGAACTTCCACTATTCCGGAACGAGAGATAATAGACGAACAATAGACGTTCCGAAATTCAGCACTGTCCACTACAAAACACGGACACGGCTATGCCACTCCTAGGTTCTGATAGATACATTGGAAGCTTCTGCTGCAATGAAGGAGGGTAGAAATGAGACGAGTTGCAGTTCCTATGTCTATTTTTATCGCCGCGTAGGTCTCTTTGATGAAACAGAACGCCGCTATAAAATGTAATAACGACAGGAATAAAGTCGGATGAGGGAAGAAGAAGAAGTAATTTTACATCTGAGAAGTTCCCGGACAGCAGTCTGTCGTGGTAGTGAGCAATCGTCTAAAAGATGGGAATAGTGAAGGTAAAGCTGACCCGTATTAGAGGCACTCACGCCCTAAGGGGTTTGGAATACGTGGGTGATAGCTTTGGAAAGGCCAGCATGTATGATGTAATCGTTAAGACGCAACTAAATGAGTTCCGAATATTCGAAGCTTTGAGGAGGCCGAGTATCGTGAAACAATTCGAGTATCCAAGTCTGAGACTGGCAGTAGATGTAATCGCCCATGGAAATCTTGCGCAATCGAGCCACTGACCACTCCCTCTCTCAGTCTCTCTTCATTGCACACACTCTCTCGCCGGTCAGAAAAAGCTAGAGATCAGGGGAACTTGAGAGACGCTACTCCTCAGCTGCCTCATCAGTCTAAACGAAGCATTAGAGGCCAGTGAGGGACAATGCTCTATCCATTTCCCACAGTCTCTCGCTGCTCTGACTGGGGAGAAATCAAGAAGAAATGAGAGACGAGAAAATTAGAGGACAATGAGACCCCACCCTCACTAAGCCTCCTGATTGCTCGAATAGATAAGGGTATGACTCAAAATGAGGCAGAGATGGGGTAAAATACACTGCAGCTTGGGAAATAAGTAGAGGTCAGATGACTCTAAGGAGCCCAAATCTAGGGTAAAATACAATAGAAAGGGCAGGAAAACAATAGTAACAGTACAAGAAGTAGTCGTTTAAGATAAGGCATCTAGTGTTAAATACAATGGGGGAAACACTGTGCCTCCCCATTTCGCATGATCTCACACCAACCATGGATGTGTATTCTGGTTTCTCCCAACCAGTGGTACACCAGTTTTCCAGTTGAATGTCAACCCAATGCACTTGTTTACCACTGGTAAAAGAAGAACCAGAGTAAGCTAGAGTCACTGAATCCGCTTCACTTATTCAAATGCGATGGCCCTCTTTCGCGCGCAATTAATTCCATGTTCTCCTCGGGGCTTCAGGGATTTGTTCATTTAGAGAGCACTGCTCTCTCCAGTTCACTCGCTCTCTTGTCGGTCAGAGAACGCGAGAGAGCGTGCGAAATGGAGAGAGCCCTGGAGGGCGAACTCTAGTCAGTCTCTCTTCAGTTCTCCCGCTATCTGCTCGGTTAGAGAAGACGAGAGAGCGTGCGAAATGGAGAGAGCAAGGCCATTGAGTGCCCTCTACTGGTAGCGAGTTACCAGATGTCCGGGTGATAAATTTCAAGAGGAATGGATAGAGGGAAGATGGCCTCCCGGAAATGGCGTGAGCATTCGAGGTGCGAAGTACATAGAGTTCGAAACAGGACAAATGGCCTGACTTTCTAACTAAATTGTTCGGATCTTTCAATAGTTCAGATCTGTTTCAGTGTTCATTCAATTAAATTCATGTCTGAACGCTTTTAATAATTTCTTCTTGTTCCATACCAAAAAATCGCCTGATGTCCAGATGATAAATTTCGAGAGGAATGGATAGAGGGAAGATGGCCTCCCGGAAATGGCGTGAGCCTTGGAGCGTGAAGAAGAGTTCGAAACAGAACTAAGAATGTCACTTCGGCAATATCTCACCGGAAGAACAGTTGGAAGGAGGAACTCGTCATCTTCAGACATTTTGACAAGATTTTCACTATTCGGTCGAATTTTTAGGTTTCACCGACAATACGAATCAATCTATATCTCAATTCACTTGATTCGGTTCGGCTTTGGAACGTCCTCTAAAAAACCTTCAATAACAGCGGCTTGTATCCAATAACAGAACGCTTTATCGATTGGGGAGGGCTCAGGAATACAGTATCGAGTCTAGAATACGGTATCGGGTCAGGGGTCGGGTTCATTGATTGATCATCGAGTTGTTATCGTAATGAGAAGAAGTTGTCTGCGCTGCGAGAAGGGGGGCGAAGGGGGGCCGTGGCCGGTGAGTGGGGCACACTACGGGGGGGGGGAATCGGAGGGCACACCCGGAACGGGAAAATCGCGGGGGATGAAGCTCTAGGGTGAGAAGAAGAGAAGAAGAAGGGGTCTGCCTGGATGGTGTGGGGTGGGAGATCAGAGATCAGAGATCAAAGATCAAAGATCATCGTCGACCGGCGGAGCTCAGCTTGTTGAGGTTCATGCCGAGCAGACCGTTTATCAACTCGGCGTTGGACCTTTTGCCGACGGCTGACAGCTTGCCCAGATCCATTCCTTAATTATTATTAATAATTAATTATTGTTGTTATTGTTTTTGTGTTTTCAAAAGGCTATTTTCGAAAACAACCTTGTTATTCCTTATTATTTTGATGGTATGGTCACTTGTGGTCATCTCTCACGTGTTGCGCTAGGGGATTGCTACTATTCAAGCGTTGAAAGAATGCTTGTTTTCGCGCTTAGCATTCCCAGAAGTGTGACTGATTACGCACGATTTTGTTTGATTTTTCATTTGAGAAATGATGCGGATTCCAATTTAGATTTTTTTAAAATTATCTCATCATTTTTGATTACTATTTAAATTAATCCTCACCGATCAAGCCATTGATGAGCTCGGCGTTGGAGCGCTTGTGCATGGGCATCGGCGGGTAGTCAGCCTGCAATTTAATCTTTAAAATTTTTTTTTTAAAACATAAAAAAAACTTTTCTTTGTTGTTGATGCATTGGCGATAAGGCAGACTTTGCATTTGTCTTCAAGCCCCTACAACAAGTTGTCTGCCCGTTCCCTAGTCCGCTCCAATTTGGTCTCTTCAAGCCCATTTGAGGACTCGAAAACAGCGACTCAGGGTTGCGTCTTATTACATTAGGCCTGGAGCAGCTTCAAGGGTCCCTTGCAGAGTTTCCTTCACAAAAAGTGGCTGATGTCGGGGACGAAATCGAGTTAGCCCCGAGGTCACATTCCTCGCTTCTTCCGGACTTTTGCAGCGGACTGCAGTGTATCTAGAGAACAGGAAGTAAGGGTCTCCTAATAGCTCACGTATCTCACTTCTCTAACCGAAAAAGTGTGCTCAATATTGAGAGAGATTTGTGACCATCAGCCTAGACTCGAGGTGGTGTGGATGTCTGACACGTTTCCTGATCATTCGCAATCTACTCAATGTGAAGCCCGTTCTCTGACCTCACACCACCCAAAAATCGGGTGGGAGTTCCGAAACGTTGTTCAAATTCGATCAAGCCGGTTAGACTTCATGGCCTTTTCATTAACATACCCTTTCTCCGAACCTCTCCAGTTCATGTAATAAGGCCCAGACGCCACTCATAAATAATTCTCCGGCAAAATTCGGGGAATCATCAGGCGTATCCCGCTTACAGTAAGCATGGAAATGAGCTTCTGAATTTCAGGTAGGAGGATACTTCGAAACATTTCAGGGAAAACTCCTGCAGACTCCACTAGCCGGTGCCAGGTAATTGCCAATTTGGCGAAAGAACAGGCACGAAACGTGATCTCTAGAGTTTCAGAGAGACAGAAGTTTTTTTAGGGTTCTAGAACCTTCCCGTTCCATGTTTTCGATATTCCCCGGCCATCAAGCGCACACGTGCTTTTATATGGCGGCACAATGGAACACTGTCGTAACCTGAGGGAACACCAAGAGATCTCTGCCAAAACAGAAAAAATGGAAAAAAGTGGCCGTTTTGTGTAGGAACTTTGAAAAGTGGGGAAAAGTGGCGGGAATTCAAAAATTTGAAAATCAAAACGGAAAAATTACCATCTCTCTGGGGTAGAAGTAGGCGGCCTGCGAGAGGGCGACGAAGGCGAGCAGGAGAAGAAGGAACGAGTTGAATGAGGCCATTGCTGGAAATTTATTATTATCGAAAATTATTAAATAAATAATAAAATATATCGAGCTGTAGATCAACCATCTTAGAGTTACTTGTCTGAGAAATTTCACTAAAAGTCGTTTTTTGGATGTAAATTGTCTGGGAAATGTTAGTCTTAATAGGCTGTCAGAGAGAGATTTATCTGAGAAACTACACTGGCAGCGGTTTTTGGGAGTGTCTGACATGTGTCCAGCATAATAGGCGGTCTCAGGGTAACTCGAGGCTCAAAACTCCACTCTACCCGCCCGACTTGTCTACATGAAACGCAGCGCTTTTTTGCGGGGTGTCTGATATCGGAGACGCGTCACTAATGATTTCCGGAAAGCAAAAAGTTCGAAAAACCAAAGGACGGCTCCCTTAATTTGCGGCTTTCGGGGAAAGTGCCTGTTTTTGTCATTGTCTAAGGAGATTTCGGGCCGAATTTCGCCAGAACGACTCGAAAAGTTCGGCTTTCGTACGCGAAAACGCTAGAATTCCTGGGAATCTCAGAACAACACTTGGCCAATCCCGAGCAATCGTCTTTCTCTCTCACTTTCTCGTGCTCTCTCGCTTCTCTGACCTACGAGCGAGTGTTACGAAAATAGAGAGTCAGACCATTCCTCCCAATCTCCTATGTGGGGTGGTAAGGAACCGATCGTAAGTATTTTCAGCACCGGTAACGAATAGGGTGGCAAATTTGACTCCATGGGTCGCTGTTTAGAGCATCCCGACGGGTCAGAGACGGGTTAGACGGTTATTCGTACCCTCTGGCATAGTTCCCTCCTCTCTCTCTCTCGACCCGTCTCTGACTCGTCTCAGACGGGTCGAGACGGGTCGAAGGCCTTGCAGAGTTTTTTCTTAATAAGCAAGATAAATTTAACATGATTCAATTCAGCATTTCGAGAGCTTTTGATTGAATACGGATTCATGTAAAATGTATCTAATTTATTAAGCCAAAACCCGTAGAGAGGCCTTCTCGACCCGTTTTCGACCCGTCTCAGACGAGTCGAAGCGACTCATTCATACCCTCTGGCTTAGATGACGGGTTATCCGTAGAGAGTGAGGCTGTAAATGAGTCTCCCACGGATAACCCGTCCACGAGAGTAAATAGAGACGGTTATCCATGAGTCAGATTCGCCACCCTAGTAACGAAGTGGCACAAAAACCAACACGTACAGGGATAATTTCATTGCCAGACGAGATAGCGTGGCAAATTGAGAGACGGTATTAATCTCAAGCATAGCGATCGTTCAGCGAGATCCAGCACACAATAAGCGAGTAATTGTTTGACTCTCTCATTTCGTCATGCTCTCTCGTCGGTTGGAGAAGCGAGAGAGCGTGAGAAAATGAGAGAGTCAGACCACTCTATGCAATCAGCTGTGCGTAAGAAGCGAACAGGTGACTATACTACGCATGTTGTTATCGTTCCTTAAAGCCATTTTAAATAATAGTTACAACTTAATAATAATAACCAAATTAGCGTTGCGCGGTGCACTATTCGCTAATAGCAGAGGTAATAGGGTTACCCCTCGGTCCGCAGCGGGGGGAAAACAGATCATTGGTTTGTGAGGGTGGAAATGGACAATAATTAGCTGCTGCAGTAGATAAAGCCCCGCGTTAGTGTTGACAAATCGGCACTCGTCTCTCCTCATTTCGCGTGTTCTCTCGTCTCTCTGACCGGCGAGAGATCATTCGAAACGAGAGAGGCACGTGCCGAATTGTCATCACTACCCCGCGTGGTTCGAGGAATAGGGAAACACAATGGCTAAGCCGCTCGAGATTTCCCTATCTTCTAGTGATATCGCATCGCGTTTCCTGTTGTCAAGTCTAGCTCCCGCGCGAGATAAATTCTCAAAACAAGCAAAAACTTGTGCCCGCAACTTCCGTCAAAACACCATGATCGAATCTTAAGGCCTGATGTCCTGGACGCCTGTGTAATGATGTTTGTGATAGTGATGACAATTCGGCACGCGCCTCTCTCGTTTCGAATGATCTCTCGCCGGTCAGAGAGCAGAGAGAGCACGCGAAATGAGGAGAGACGAGTGCCGATTTGTCAACACTAGTTTGTAAGTAGCGGTAAGATGCTCTCTCGTCGCTCAAACAAGTGAGAAACCGCGCGGAATGAAGAGATTCTTAACTTTGGCAGCCCTATTTGCCAGCTACTCTGCGCAAAATAGACGAGAATTGGACGATTTGCGACGAGCTTGGACCTAATGACCCGAAAGCACGCACAGGAAGCCGTTGGAGAAGGTCCATGATCTATGCGACACCTTCGCAGTCCGCCCCCAACTACCGCCTCGAATATTCCATGTTGTGGTAGTGTTCCGGAGCACAAATCGGGCCAAACACAGAGTGTTTTCAGAGACCATTTCAGTGTCCGAGAAGCGAAAGACCATGCACTTGAGACAGTAATTTCCGGGTAAACACTTGAGAAGGACCGCTGTTTATGACTGAATGGCGGCTATTCATTCGAGAACGTGGTAAATTCGAGAAGAATCTAAACATTACGTGCCGTCCCGCAGGAATTCTGTGCACAAAAAGATGGTTTATGAGAAGAAAACAATCTTCAAAGAAGACGCTTGACGCGAAAACTGAAGCGATTGCAGCGTACAGCTTACGGAATAGAAAAGGCGGAAGGGTGCACCGCAAAAGGTAAGCGTAACCCCGTTTATCTGGGCATTTGCGTATTGAGAGGACGCACTGCTAGGCCAGAATCACGTAATAGTAAAGGTGCCTTAATGAGCCAATACTAAGCGTTCAGAAAGCAGCTCTATTTTAGCAGTACTGACGATGACGAGAAGGATTACCGACCTCTATTTTGCCTCATGGGACTAGTCTGATTACTCAAGCTGATTCAAGAATTAGATTCAAAACGGCTTAGGGTGCTTACATCAATCGAGTAAGACTGGAAGCTCTCATTCGCCTGTCACAATCTCGCTAACAACGTTCCTAACACGGCCAACTCAAATCCGCAAAATCTAAGAGATCTATCCTAGCCTAGTCTTACGATATCGCAGAAAAAAGTTAGTAGGTTTTAAGAAAGTACAGGAAGCCTGCACATAAAGTAACAAAAGATAAAACATCTAATAAACCAACTGACCTGTCTAGAGTGTGAGAAGAGGAGTATCGGGGGAGTGTCTCCGAGGCGGTAGGACACTATAAAGTGACTTCCTCCCCCCTCCCCGCCTCTCTCTCTCAGGTCCCCCCGACTCCGCCCCTTCCGCGGCTCCGCCCCTCCCCTCGTCACCGGCTGCTGTTGCTGCGCCCTCTTTTGTCTACGCGAGATAGCGTGCGAAACGAGGAGAGTGCCCTTCAAATTCGATCAATTTCAATACAGGAAACGAAATTTTGGGCAGAAAAGCCTGATTGAGAGTCCTCTCCCTCTGAAGGAATTCACTCCACTTTTCGCCATGTTCCTAACCCAATTCAAATTTAGGCGGCGTTTCTTGTGACGCGCGCGCAAGTCTGAGAATCCATTTGCATTCCCCTGGGGTCTCGAACGGAAGAGCCTTTTCGGATGTTACCGTATCCACACCTCCGCATACAGCTATCAGACATTTATCGATTATTACAGGGAGAATTAGGGGTCATTATGCGATAGGAAAGGGGGGCTACTAAGGCAGGATGCAAAACATAAATAGGCTGTATCGTATCACTGTTCTACGTCGTGGGTCGAGCGCTCTAATTTAGACAAATATAACACCAATTAGACATAATATTTCGGAAATAGCAAGTGTTGGGGAAGGATCCGGGATGGGAAAACGCAAGGCACGAGTGTTGGGGCTGAGTGGAAACAATAAGGACCATTTACAAGACGATTAAAGGTACCAAAACACATTAAGAATCGATTGCTACCGTACCAGAGACAGGGGGGACGTACTGAGCATACGGTAAGAAGCACATATCGACGAGTTAACGTCGAATGGTAAAGCATCCGAGAGCTGCGAAAGGAAACTTGAGAGACAAAAGCTGCTGATCTAGGGCGAAATCCAAGGCTAAAAACGCGATAAAACACTGGAAAATAGGCACAAAAGGGCTAGAGTCTGTCAATTAAAAGGCTATCACCGTTTACTGATTGTGTGTTGTGTAGTGGGGAGGGGGTTACTTGCGTAAGGGGTCAGCTAGCTACCGAAGAAAAACGGGCCTAGATATTCGTTGCGTAGTTGTAGTAGATTCATTGTGACTAGATATCTTGGCAAAGTTGGAGCGGGGAGCAGGATACAAAGCTAGTGGGATCAGGGACCTAGGGATCAAAGATCAGAGAACAAAGATCAAAGATCAGGTCGGCCGGGTGGTTCTCGAGTTGCGCAGCTTCTCGAGCCGCGACTGCAGGTGCTTGTTCGTCTCCTTCGCCTCGTCCAGCGCGTTCTCCTTGTCGCGCACCTGCAATCGAATTTTGCATTGCGTGCGCGAGCGGCGACGTTTACTAAATCTCGCCTATCGCACAACACCGTCGCATCCCTC
>LS539468.1:108444-124697 GCA_900490775.1 Pristionchus maxplancki
CAAAGATCAAAGATCAGGTCGGCCGGGTGGTTCTCGAGTTGCGCAGCTTCTCGAGCCGCGACTGCAGGTGCTTGTTCGTCTCCTTCGCCTCGTCCAGCGCGTTCTCCTTGTCGCGCACCTGCAATCGAATTTTGCATTGCGTGCGCGAGCGGCGACGTTTACTAAATCTCGCCTATCGCACAACACCGTCGCATCCCTCACTACGACATTTCCTACCTCCCACACCATGTCACGATACCGTCGCGCCCTCGCCCTTACCCGCCTTCCTACACACTACACTTTTTCCGTCGTCTACTAGGCTCTAGTCGCTGCAGCCTGTCTATTCACGTCTTCTGACGCTACATCGCAACAATTCCTGCGCAGTCTTTGCATGCGCTTGCTCTCTCAATCTCCCAGAGGCCCACTCTCACTAGATTACGGCTCCTCGCGCGTCTTTATCCTCAAATGACTGACTATAGATACATTGCCGCGGCCGCGGACAATCGCATTTCCCGAACTGGACTCATGCTTTCTAGTCAGGGAAGCAAGAGAGCGTGTTACAGGATAGAGGGATGAGGCCGAGAAAAGCCTCATCATACGCCCCGATTAACAGGGATGATACACTGCCGCCTTCTCTCTAAGAGAAACAACATCCCATGATGAGGCAATGTCATGATGAATAGGGAAGCAAAGAGAGGAATGGTCGAACAATGAAACTGTCTCTCATTGCTATGGCACTGTCAGTCAAGATCTCGTCTTGCGTAGGCCTTTCCGATCCGGCAGCTTTGTGTAATATAGGGGCAGCTTCGTATAGGTAGGGAGGTTCCCCCAGGGAACTACTTGGAAAGACCTTTGCGATCGTTGCAGCCAATTCTAGAGCATATAGCTCAAAGTTTGAGCAATAGAGGGAGGGCAAGACCACGACTGATGCTTCTTCCTAGTTCGTTGTGCATCGTTTGAGCAGAGTTGCACCTCTAATCACTGCGTCCTTTCTTGCTGTCCTCTGTTCCATTTCATCATCCCATCACCTTTCCCGCCATCTCCCTCGGGACACCGGAGGCGCCTCTCAGTCTCTTACTCTTCTCATTAAGGGCAGCGCCTCCTTTTCCTTTCCCCCCAATTCCACCCTTTCTGCCACTTCTTAATGAAAAGTGGAGCGGCGCGTCTTCGTATTGGTCGAAAAGACGGCGGGGGAGATTCCGGGAGGAAACGAGTACCGTATACTCTTGAGGGCCTCTGGGCCTCGGGACAGCTGTGGGAAGCCGGAAGTGGTTGTCAACCCACTGGCTGAGCCGCCGCGGCCCTCTAAGCCGGCCATTTACCATTGCACAGTCACTTTTTGCTGTGCTGACAGCCTGTACATATGCATGCAGATGCTTCCGTCAGTCAGCAGTCTTTGTGGCGAGCGGATTTCCTCAGACGACAAAAGCCGCAATCGGCGATCCCACGCTCCTTTCTTTGCATATTGGGAGGGATCGGCCGGCCGGCCGGCCGACTTATCCCCCCCATGTACTTACGGCCAATCATGTGGGCCAAAGAGAGGGCTTTGTGACGCACTGCGCGCACTTTTGAGGCCGCCAAATTGGCCCATCACACGTCGATCTGACGTCTTCCGGTTCCCCGGGATTTACGCGATCTTTGTCTGGGAACCCGGAACATTATGTTATTCCATTGCTGGGTTCAAGACTGATCGCTTCTCACTTCCACTGCGGGAAGTGACGAAGGATTGATGGAGCCCCGAATTAGGGAGATTAGGCGCAGTGCAGTAATTACACTGGACGTTGTCGTTGCGCAGCAGTGAACAAACATCCGCTAGTAGCCACCACGGTTCGTCTCATCACTCGACCAGCCCATCGCTACTCAATAATTCATATGCTGCCGGGGCCCAATCCTTTGATGGATCGGACGCCCATTAGCCGACTCATTGCCCAAGTTCACTCTCATTCTCGCATTCAATTCGCTGTCATCAGCTTCGTAACATCCTTCTTTGAGGCCATTGACCATTGGCAAAGTCCAGTGCTTTCATTGGTTCATTTGTCCCAATGAAAGTGCACTTCCCTCCACGGAAGTTCGCTGCGTGGGGCAATAATGAAGGAAAAGTATCCATCAAAATCGACAATAACAGTGACAACAACAACGCTCTTTGAAGAAGCGCCTATTGACCAGGGCACGATTCTCAGAACCCGGGTGGCTTCACTGAGAAGCAAGTTTCGTCACGCGAGGGGTTCTGAGCGGCGCAAATCAAATCAGCAGCCGCCCGGCTCGCTAGCCATGTTTTCGCCGGGTGGGTTAACCCCCTCGGCGCTGATCTCTACTTTTCCGGGGCGAACTCCTGGAACAGAGGACACCCACAGCGCTCATCCGATTGCCGTGGACAATGCCATTGCGCCTGCCTAGTTAAAGGAAGGCAATCTTATTCGTGCCTTGGTGCACCATTTACATCAAAGGTAAACAGGTAAAGGCACGACCCCGCTAATCCAGGCACTTGCGTCCTGCGGGGAGCCACTGCTGTGCCAGCGGTTATTGACAGCAAAGATCCCGTGTAAACACGCTCTCTTCAGCATGAATATACTCATCTCTGCAGCAGGGTACGCGGGTGTAAACAACACAACTCTCGCGGTGGTTGTTTTCTGAAAACCACGTTCGCGCTGCCGCGCTCATTAGGCGATTCTCACAACAAAACATCACTGCCGGCTCAAGTTTCTGCGCGGCAGCCTGTAGCCAACACCCCTGAGGGGTCTGCTCAGCATAACAGCGCTTCCTCCTCATCTCTCCTCGAGCCAGGGATCATCCACCGGACTTTCACCTCCAGTTTTGCAAACAGAGGATGGGATTGAGGCGTTTTGTAATCTGATCTGACCGCTTCTCACGTTTGGACTTCCAGAGTTGAGTGCCAAGAGGTCACCGCAATCTCATCGTCGTCGGCGTTTTGCAAACAAAGCCCATCCTCCTTCTCCACTTTCAAAATAAGACGACGCCCGTGGTGTCTTGAGGGTGCACAACGATTGGCTAGAGCACACCCTCTTAATGAGAAAGGGCCAGGCGAGAGCCACGCACGGGCGGCTTTTTAGCGATGACTCCGGAAGGAAGGAAGAGGGATGAGGAGAGGGATGGATGGATGGATGACTTATGGGGAGCCTTGGAGACGTCACCAACTTGACGGAAAGCAGATATTCATGAGGGATGTGCTGCTGTTATTTTCACAGCACATTTCTCAACTGTGAGCCCTCCTAGACTCTTGCCAGTCCTTCTTTTTTGTTCGTTCCTAGTCGTCGGTCTTGCCCCAATGAATGGGTAATTATTGCGCAATGGGCGACGCATGTCCTTTAAATGGCGGAAAAAAGAGCTGCACACAAAGGACTCGTTATGCGGGTTCTTGAATGCGACATCCGGCGGGTCCAGTGGGGCTGCACAGCAGTGTTTCTACAATGGAGGGCGCCCTTTTGCGTCAGTGGAGGCCTTGGGCTAATTGAATAAGTTCCATAGTTCATTCCCATTTATCCATCTTGCAAGAGGGGCTTTCGACCTTAGAAGAAGGAGGAAGCGTTGGATGTAGTTTAGTGATCTTTTTTGTTAATCCGCTCTCGCTGTGAAGCAAGGGAATGAGCTACGTAGATGGGTGCCAGGTTATTCCACCTGCCCCGTGAATTCCAAAAATTAGCTCAAAAAAGCTGACGCATAAGCAAAATTACGTCTTCCGCCTACTAGGGCCTCTTAAAGTCCTCTTACCTCTTAAAGTTGCAATAAACATGCAATTCCGCCTTCGGGCAGCGCGCAAAAAACTTCCAAGTATCGCAATATCTTTCTCTGATGCAACATCCTCATAGGCAGATGTTCTTTTGCGCTGTCGTAAGAGATAAAGTAGATAACAAAAAGATACTACTATACGACTCTTGTTGCAGCCACTGTTATCGTATCTCTTCCAATTCGCACCTGGACCGCACAATGGCATGTACCGAGAACTCCTTGATCATGAATACACATGTTTTGTCCATCCTCTAGTACTGCCCAGTGAGGGACAGCAATGAGAAAAATAAGAAGGGAGGGAGGAGACGACAAAAATACCGCACGCACACGATATGACATGCCTTGGACACTCTACAGTTCCTCTCTCTCCTAACCACATTATCCGGATTCGGGAATCCCATGATTTCTGAGCACTGCATCCTCTCCAGCTTCTCACAGGGCCTACAGATTCCTCTCCACTTGACGTCATCTTCGTCATCAGAAGGGCGGCACAAACTTCCGGGAAGAAACCAGAGGAGAGATCTTACGGTGCTGCGGGGCGCTGTGGCTTGCAGAATTGGCCCAATGATGCCTCTCAACTTTCTCACTTATAAGCGAGTGGCGTGGGCTTCACGCACACAAACCAAGCCAATTCGTGCAGATTATAATCTGACTATCTCAATTTCGCCTGATCTCTCGCCATCCTGGCTAAAAAGATAGCGTAGAATCACAGAGACTCAGTCCTCCCATCTCATTAAGCACCCCTTGTGACCCTCATACATGATGAGGAGAAGGAGGCTTAGAGGGTGTATGTGTGTATTGTTGAGATGACGAGAATACAACATGGCCTTCCGTATTCACACCCACCCTCTCAACTTATTCACTCACTGACGAGGGAAGTCAGATGGAGATGGGGAGGGATGCATTCTAGTCTGCGACGTTACATCTTCCTTAATCAGCCTGAGCCACGGCATAGGCCAATTCGGCCGGGCTCTCTTTCAGGGAAATTCCCCTGCGATATTCCACCTGCTGGCGTGAAAGTTCATCGTCAGAGATCCTTCTACCACCCCCGCGCAACCTTCCGCCCCAGACATCTGGTACCGACTAGGACGACACGTACGCTCGCCGGTAAGACCGAGTGAGTGAGCAGGTGAAATTGAGGGAGCCATAACATTGCTCCTGGTGATACCACCCACTACCATCGCCTCCTCCGCTCTACCTGTCAATCTACGCCTTCCGACATGGTAATAGGGCGAGTCACATGAGTGGGTCACCCCGTATGTTTTGACACTATTACGTCTGGCGACTGGGCCGGAAGCGAGCCTGTCATGCCTTCTACTCCTCTTCAATCGCATTCAATTTCATGCATTTCACGTGCACTCCGGGGACCCGAGAATCCCCGGAAGGCGCTCGAAAGCTCAAAGACTGTGCCCTTGCGGGTCGTACGAGCGGAAAAACAGGGCGTTAGTAGATCGAACGTTGTTTGCGGGACGCAACCAGGTCTCACATAACACCCTCATGCACCCGTAAACAGCGGGGCCAAATGTGCCGCTTGTGTGCGAGTTTACCGAGAAAAATCAACTAACTCGGAGCTATCACATCGTCTTTCCCACGCACACCTATTTCAGGGTTCCGCAATAGACCAGCTCAAGATCTAGTCTAGATCTTCTAGAAAGAGACAAACACGCTGCTTGCATCCGCAGTCTCTTAAACGGTTCCGGCGCAGATTCCAAGCGGCCGCGCTCTGGTGTGTCTAGTGCGCTTCCTGAGCACATGACGAATATGAAAGGGGTGAACTCTCATTTCGAAATTCGAAATTCGTGCGGGACTTCTCGCTCGAACTCTGTGCCGACTTCTTCGCATCAGGAAGCAACTCAGTGTACTGTGCTCCTCTGTTTTGCCTTCTCTTCCTCACGGAGTCATGGGGGGAAGCTGCTTTTCATTAGCCGCGTCCATCTGATGGGTAATCTCAGGGGGCCTCAGGGGGCTCGGGAGCCGGATAATTGACCTCTCCTAATCTCCGGCTCTGCCTCTCTTTCAAAATGCCGGTGCATCGCTATCTTTAGTGCAATCTCGTTCGTTTGCAGAATCCTTCTCGATTCAGATTCGGCGTAATTGGAATCTGACGGCATGAGCTGTTTCCTCCATTTCACCGTCTACTGATAACACGATTATCACAGTCGATGACTGCATCCATACATCATATCCTCATAGGAGTAACTGGGCGAGTGGATGCCTCACTTTAGCAACCCTACTAGCCCACATAGGTCGATTTCAGATCTGTTAACCTTGACTTTGCTGCTTCCTTTGTCAGCCAGTCATCCACACACAAAAACGCCACTTCGCCCACATGACCGCAATGAGGAGAGGGCAATTGCCTTAGGGCGGTTGGTTGGGTGGAAGAAAAACGAGCGAGCGTCCCCCGTCGCAAGATTAATTAGTGGCCCGAATTAGCGCGCTGAGACGCGACGAGTAACACAGAGAACAATAGTGCCTCCTAATTACGAGCTGAGTAGCATGCGAACTCGCAGTGAATCACTCCAGCAAGAAATAAAGTAGTGGTCATGAATCTGACCCAGATAAATTGTCAATCTGAACCAGCGCGCGCCCCAATCGAACGACTACCGTACCTCCTTCTTCAGCTGCCGGTTCTGGCTCTTGGCCTCCTCCAGCTCCTTCTCGCTGGATTCAGCCTGCTGCTTGTACCGCTTCATCTGGCCCTCGAGACGGATGTTCTGCAAATTATTAAGTGAATATTAATATGAATAATTTAAAATTAAATTTAATAATCCCCACTTGCTCTTCAAGCAGTCTTATCTGCGAATGAAATAGCCATTGAGTGGTAACTCATCTCCCCAAAAAAGGAACAATAAAAAAGAGCATGCCGACGTGTAAATCGTTCACTATTTTTACGGTTATTGTTCGCCAATTTTAGAACAACCCCAAAATACAGCGAATGCAGGACTAACTCGGTTGGACCGCGCCTACGCATATGTCCGGTGCAAAAGAAGACCAAAGAGAAAACACTACCGCCACTTCAATAAACACTCATAGATGTACACGTCGGAGCAATTTTTTCGGACTTAACTATTCTCAACGACCACTCAACTGCGCCATTCGCAGACGAAAAGCGATCATGATCAACAATGGTTTACGCGGACTTTGGACGAAAATGGAACCTCTATTTTAACAACTGGCATGAATAATTCCACGGGTGCCTCTCATCCGAGGGCTCATAGTAAGAATACCCGCACATACGGCAAGCTATTGATGCATCTAATGTGAATAATTCCACAGTTACGGTGCCTCTCATCGTTGGGTTCATAGCAGGAAAATCCTATCTTATGCGACCTCATCAAGCCAATTCCTATCACCTCTCCCCTATTCCATGTACAGACTGACTAATGCCCCTTCAGAATACTTGATGGCCAAGGAAGCGAGGCCTCCTCTATAGAAATAACACACACGATATGACAGCTCCTCTCCCTCTCATACTCATCTACAATTCAGGCCATGAAATTACTCCCGCCATAGGGCACTCGGCGTACAAGGAATCGCGCGTTCCAGGAACCTCGCTACCGTAATCCCCTTTTCCTCTCAGGACCCATCGCCCACATAGTGCCCGTGACCTCTCTTTTTAATCCTGACCTATGTTAATTGTCCTTTGAGGCATCTTCAAGCACTGTGTACTCTTTCTCGGTGCTCGCTCGAAATAACGTGCAAATTCGAGAGACCAACGGCCTTTTAGTAATCCTCATTTAGCACCCAAATCTGAGATTTTGTCTGCCTCCTGGAGGCTATTCACATGCGATTCACGCTAAGTCTCCCCTTGCGGGGGCAAAACAATGTGGCAATGTGGCGAAATCCTCGCGCAACCCCGGAAATGAAAAGTGGAAGGACCAATCGTAAATTAGAGCTCGCGGTGGTGATGGGATTCTCGAGCGAGCGAAGGTTTGCGCACGCGCAACTTTCAATTTTGGTGGGACCCATGACCAGGAAGGCTACGGCCTCATAGATGGGCTTCATTGCAGGGTGCAGCAAAAGCATCGAGGAGCCCAATGCTTGAAATTGTACACCCCTGCTACAATTCTCACACTTTCCGTGCAGGAATCAAACTGGTGGACAACACAAAACAGTCCTAAACGGGTGCCGAAACCGACTTTACGCGGAGTTCTTCTGAATGGATTCCCGGGTTTACGAGCACAAAAACAAAAGGCAGGCTATGGGCGAAGGTGGGGACAACAAGGCTAAGGCGCCAGAGGTCAGGACAGGCCCCTTATTGCAGTATTGTTGTCCAATTTAGGCGCAAGTACACCAAATTCGGCCGCGGTTCTCTGGTTTGCGGTTCGGTTTGTGTCTGTGAATCATTTAGCAAGGGCACAGTGCTCCCAGTACGCAATCAACATTTCCCCTACCGTGTTCTTTGGCTATTGTCATGGTTGAAGTGAACGACAGTAGTGTGTGCGCTAGTGTGTGCGCATCAATTATTGGTTGGTCTGTATTTTGAGGGGGGTCCTTTGTCACTGTTTACCTTGGCCCAAATTGCCTGTACTCCCACAGGGATCAGCTGTGTGAACGCGAGGGCTTCGATGACACCGAAAATAATATGTCTACTACCCCTTAACGTCACAGTTTTCCGGGAACCGAAAAATGGGGAAAGGAGGAACCAATCGCACTACTAATTATTGCCAATATTCCCCGAGTGTCAGGCGTTGCCTAATCTTCGAGAACGCTAACCCCTTCTTCCGAGAATTGAAACACACAGCACGGCGTGTTTCTGGGAGGAAATTAGGCAGGAATGGCGGCAATTCTTGGAAATCAAGTCTAATTTCGACGCTTCCCTTGAAAGCAAGGATAAGGCAAAATATTAGGCTCGAGTTGATGCTGGTATCAAAATCCCGGAACTCTTTGATAAAATAATTAAATCATGAAACCCATATTCCGCTCTTACTGGATAACATTAGTTTGGAATGACCACCTACATTTGAAGAACATATTTAGAGACCGCAAGGTGTATTGTCGTTTTCATCGACTGCTCTCAAAACAGTAGCCGAACTGTCCCTCAGGACCCCAATAACATCATACTTTTCGACGTTTGTGAATATCTTTTCTCTAAGCCGCGCTAGAGCTGAAAAAGTGCATTCTCATTTCCCTACATGATCGACTCGAAATCGGGTAGTAATACACAGGGGGCGGAGCCTAAATCCATGCAAAGTGATCATGAGGGATCGGGAAAGCTCTCCCTAGCATGCGTCGATAGTGCAGTGGTAGCGCGTCTACTTTGCAATCTGGCGGCTTGAGGTTCGAGCCCGGTAGGTTGCTAAACTTTTGCAAATGCTTGAGATAAACAACGGAAGTCGGAATCAAATAAATACGCGCGGACTGTTTTCTTTCAAAGAGAAGCACAATTCGGGGACACTTCTGATTTCTGTTTTTTCTTCTCTAATGTTCTTTTAAAAATATAAGCAACATATTGCGAGTGGAGCACAATGAAACGATAAGTAGAAAGCCTTTAATTCCATACTCTGCTCCTCTTATTATCGATTTTGACCTACTTAAAGTTGTCCGATCATTTTGCTCCACGGGCCGTTTATAGAGGCTCTGGATAGCTACAGAACGCGCACTTGATCACTCGAAACGGATTTGAATTCGATTTGTGCTCCCTCGGCGCAGGTTTTGCCCGATTCCTTTCTCCCTCAAAAGGGGCGGAGCTTGCGGTCTCTAAACATATTGCATCTAACAAGATACGTGACACATAGTCATAGTTTGGAACCCAAATGTGTCCACAGGAAATGACGTTAATTTTAGACTAAATATAAAGTTGTGAAACCCTTACATTTCCCAGCAGGGATTTGAATTATTTTCATGATTTTTATTTATTTATATTATTATATTATTTATAAACCCTTACATTGCCCTGCTGGTTCGTGTTCTCCCTCTCGGCCTCCTGCAGCTTGAACTTGAGCTCGGCGAGTTGCTTCGCGGCGTCTTCTGCAATTAATTAATTAACTAATTAGCATATTTAATTAATAATTAATAATCTCCCAAGACGCCGGAATGACAACAAATAGAATGTGCTGGAATGTGCTGATTGCGCTTGTGTGGCCACCTTTGTTTCAGTATACTACACACGTACGGACACTGGGTTACTGTACTGGTTGCGGGTTAGTATTGACCCGGTTCTCCTCTCCGGGTCTTGCACGAATGCGGGTTCCTCATTCATTCACAGCAAAAAACGGGTCTACTAATTAGACTCTAATTATCGTCCAGCTATGCACAACGGCAGACCACTGCTGACAATATTTCCCGTTCTGCCCTCTCGCCGGTCAGAGCGAGCGAGAGAGCAGGCGAACGGGAGAGAGTCAGACGGTCTTACACCACTTTGAATCCAGATTTATATGAGGAAAGAGGCCGCGCTAACTCAATTCAGCCGCATTACAGGCCTCCGCTGCGGGGGATACTTTCGAAAACAGGCAAAACAAAAACACAAAGAAGGGTGGATTGGAAGTGGATGCCGAAAATAGGATAACTTAAAATATTTGGAGGGGTTATTGAAATTAGTAACGATCACGCCACACACCGAGTACCACTCACTTAGTTCTTCCTCCTGTTTTCGCCCTTAAATGGGAATTAATTAAACAATTAATTACAAAAATGGAGGAAATTAGAGGCATGCAGAGAACTGGATTGGATTTCGAAGCAGCGACATTTGTGTTGCATCGAATATTCAAAGCGTCAGATACGCTAGTTGCGACATTATCGACGGTGAAAAGATCAGACCATACTAGTATTATTAATATCTAGACCCCTTCATAATTATCGGAAAGCATACGCCTAAATTCTGCCAGTGTGATTTGTGCGGCGCAGGATATTCACAAATTACTAAGATGTATGCGATTCAATATACACAGCCGTTGTAGTCATATAGCAAACTAATTATTGATGGTTATACATCTCTCTTCAAAAATCCCGCAAAACGAGTTGCAATTCTTAACAGTCACATTTTAGCTACATGGGATCATCACCTTCGCACCTTCGCACCAAATAGTAATAGCAGTATCCCTATCTACTGGAAAAAAAATTCTAAACCCTTCAAGACAACTCGATCTTCATTCCCTAATCACAAACCTGACCCACCAGCCACCGCCAGTTCACTGCCATTCAGCGTGGCCTCATTTCCTAGCTTCCCTAATCGTAAATCTGACCTACCGAACTACCGTAACCCCCAAATCATAAAGTTGACCCACTCGACAACTCATCCACCGCTGCCAATCCTGATCCATTCAGTGTAGCCGCGTGCGCCTCGCTCTTCTGCCGCCTCGCGTACACCGACTGCTCCATCTCCTCGATGTCCTTGCGCATCTTGCGATTCTGAATGCGAAAACAATTTTTTTATATATTGTAATTAACATGTTTCCGTTGTATTATATTGTTATGTTGTGTTATTGCTGTTGTTGATATTGATGTCTAAGTTTAATGCGCATCTTGCGATTCTGCGAAAAGAGAATAAGAATGGGAAACAATCAATTTGACATTTCACAGCACCTAAGAATGGGAGCACCTCCGTTAAAATTCGATACGTGACCGATTGCAACAACCCCAAACATATTAAAATGAAATAGCTCCTAGCTTTAGTTTTCAGAGTGCCGTTATCTATCAATCGTCCATCTTCTGAAGATATTCACTACAGATGGTATTAAAATCACTAAACTAGTTACTCAATTAGATTTAATCAATACACCGCCTCGACCACTATGCAATCTCACTTTTTCAAAATTACTTTTAATAACTAATTAATGAATTGGCCAAAATTCTCACCGTCTCGACCAGCCGCTTGACCTTCTCGTCAAGCGAACTCGTGCCGGGCAGCACTCTGTCCACCTGCAAACATTAATTTAATTATTAATTAATACTAATTAGTAGTTACTCTGCTTGCTAATCAATACAAAGCATAATCTAATAGTTATTAAAATATTAAAAATGTCATGAAATAAAACGAGAAAGGGAGTGCTCACCAGTCGAATCGTTTCGGCGGAGAAGAGAAGAGGGCCGGACCGGCTGAAAAAGATAAATCAGTAACAATGAAAGTCGAGCGGAAAGATACTACGCAAAATATTGCCCAAAACTCCCTCTCATACTTACTTGTATAATTTAAAAAAAAAACAAGAAAGAAGTGAATATTAGAAAATGTCAAGAGTTGAACCCGACAAATTCGCGCTACACCAATATTTCATAGCCACTTGCACCTAATTGTTCTGGTTTCATGTTTCTTTTTGGGGGGAAAAACTAATGATTAATACCCACAGATTAGACCTACTAACTCGCCAAATGAAACTAGTAAACCCAACAAATTTGTTCACCAACATCACCTAACAGTCGCGCTCTTCCTGTTTCTGCCCTATGGACTCGTTCGAGTTAAACCCACAGATTAATAGCCGATCCCGAGTCGTTGCTGCCTTGGGATACCTCGTCCGAGCCCTCCGCCTCCACCAGCACGAGCCCGTTTTCCTGAATAACGGAAATTTAAAATTAAGGATTGGAGTTTGTAGTTTGTAGTTCCATCAAATATACTCAAACTACAGCGATCGAGCTGCACTAGGCATCAACAAGGAACTGCAAAATCCAATCCAGCCCCAATCCATCTCAATCCTCATACTTCCTAATGGATCAAAGTTCAGCATCAGATTTCCTCCCGACCTTTCCCTCATTTCCTTCTTTAATTTCCCTCATTTCGCCCTTTCTTCGATTCTTTGTTTCTTCCGGGGGCATAACACGTCATAAGTTTGCTTGCTTCTTCTTTGCTTTGCTTCAGGAGGTCGGGGGAGGGGAGGAGAGGGGGGGGGAGGGGGGGAGGAGAAAGAGGGAGAGTGAAGAAGCGCTGACACACCCTCCTCCGCCTCTGCTCTTCCCTTCTCTCTTCGAGAGCAGATGTTAGATATCGAGATAGTATGGGACTATGAGAGAGCCCAGAGACGCAGAGGGGTGTAAAGTGTGTGGGAATGTAGGAGGGGAGATGGACTGGGGACAGGCCGGCGGCGAAACGTGATAGATCACTGGTGAACAGCAGGCCCGATATCAGATCAGCCGGTCCTTCCATCAATCGTGAACTGATTGGTGAACCGGTGCAAATCCACAATTCAAAAGCTCCCGAAAAGCAACACTCGAGCGCACTCCATCTAGCGCAAATACACGCGGGATCTGTATAGGCTGGCTAATGGCTCCCGGAATCGTACTGTAACCCGAGTACCGTAACCCAATACCGTAACCTGCCGTATACCTGTATCAATCGGTCCCTCTCTCCAATCTCCTTCTTCAGATTCGCTTGCGTCGCTTGCAGTCCCTCGATTTGCCGCTTTAACAACTTGACTTCCTGGAAAGGGGAAGAATGATAGCTAAAGTAGTCTTGAAATCCTAGATCCTTCGCTTATTCTGCAACAAATGATGAAGTGATCAAGTCTATCAATATAAATTAATTTTGAAACAAAAAAATCAGTATGAAAATGTGCTGGGCACAATTGAAATTCGAGTGACCCCTGTAGCTCGAAACACTATCGTTCGAGAAGGGAAGATAGATGGAAGATCATGATACGAAGAGTGTAGATTACTATCAGAAAGTGGTCAATGTCCTTCCTCGATCGAAACGTAAAGGGATGCAATTCTTGCATAACTCTGTCATTGATCAAGGTCCAGAAAATCCATTTTTGTTTAGGACCGTCCTAATGCAAAGAAGTCCATTTTTCACAAATCGATCGATCGATAAAGCAGGGCCCCTGATTCAGGGAAACTACCGTACACTATTCAGCTCCCGGCACTCCTTGTTCGTCTGCGACAGCACCACCTCCTTCTCCTCCAGGTCGTCCTTGAGCAGGTCGACCTGAGCAATGATTTGATTTACCAGGGTGGCTTGAGTTTCAAGCAATATTCAAGCCTGATCTGATCCCGAAATTCACTAATGTGAATGTCTTTCCTGGTAAAAGTAACTATAAACTTCGAAACATCGCCGATCCACTTTCGAACCTCACTGGAATTGTCGACACTTGCTGTCGATGCATTCCCAGAATGACTTGTGTTTCACACTCTACTTATACTAGTCTCAATCGGAGTGTCACCCAATGCAGTCGCGTTTTCCGTGAAAAAAATACACTACGATTCTTTTAGCGGTATCCACCCGTCACTCAGGAACCAAACTACTCTCGATTGCGAATCCCTACGATTAGAGATAGATAAACAAATCACCTCATTCGAATTACGCTCTTTTCAGTTAGATTATCACTAATATCACATCAATTCTCTCAAACAATTCAATCGTATGATTAAAATAAGTTAAAAATTGAATATTCACCTCATACAACAACGTGGACTTTTCGTTGTCTAGCTGCGAGTAGAGGAACATAGCCTGCTGGAATTTGTCCTCGAGCTCCGTGACCTTCTCCTGAATTTAATTATTTTTAAAGATCATTTTAATTATTTTAAATGACATTAATAATTTAATTAATGTCATTATGGCTTCAGCATAAATTATTTCGATTTGGCACTAGCAAAGTAAAACTTTTCTGAGGTTCTGACCTTCACTAGTGCCAAATTCGGTTACAGATTCACTCAAAACACGTCAAAACAACAACAAGAAAAACGAGATTGACCTTCAACTCCTCATGCCGCAGCCCGTTAGAGGTACTCTGCAATGATTAGCTCTTGTTAGGAGGCACTCGGGGGTTAGGGAGGGAATCTGACACATGGGACTACCTAAAGATTCGATACAGTAACTCACATGGGCTGCTCCCATCTCGGCAACTAGGACTACACACTGAAACTCATCGATGGAAGGCGCAAAGAAAGCGCACATCCGGGCCCTTTCCGGGTTCGTCCTAACGAGGTTCCGGGGTGGTTTTCAATCGGGAATCACTCAATTTCCGCTATATTAGAAAACAATCGAGTAACACTCAACACTTATACTGAAGAAAACACAGATTCATGCTCGGGAGGTGGTTTAGTTGGGGGAATATTAAATAAATAAATAGAGAAAACACTCACGGCGTCGCCTTGACCGATGTAAGCCCCGGCATCCTCCTGAACATAAACAAATTAGGGTTTGTAAACGCTTTTTGGGAATTTAAAAGTCTTTGTGAGGCTCAACAACAGCAAACGATTTCGCCACCGAGCATGACAACTGGCGAGTAATACATAATAAAGTTGACTTCGCCATTCACTATCCCTTGCAGCCAAGCAATCCGCAAAACCGATTCGATGTCATTTTCATGTTAATTTACACGTGATGTAAATGAATTTATTAATAAAAGAAACAATTAAATACCTCGACGGCTTTCAACTCGAGCTGGTTGGCTCGGATAGCTCGCGCCTCCTCACGAGCTTGCCGCTTCTTGAGCATCCTCTCTTCGGCCTGAATTTAATTATTGTATTTTAACAATTAATTAAAACTGTTAATTAATAAATCCAGCTTACCCTGCCCCAATCACCGCTGAACCAGGCATGATTTTCATTAGCCGGTCGTGTAAAGTAGCGCCACATCTTGCGAACTATCACGATTGCATAACGCGCTCTCGCGAGCTACAAGTGATTCACCCGCCCTATTCTTACTACTTATCAGGCGAGATGATAACACGCGATACAACGATAAACCACGAAGAAACGGGCACGGTTTGGGCGTTGCAAATGGGCGTTAGAAGGCGAGGGCTGGCTATGATTGGCTGCGATTATGGGCATAGTTAGGAAACACGGCGTTTTCGCGTTTCATCGGAATTAATATAAGCCTTACCTCTCGCGAGATCTTGTCGAGGACTTTCTCCTCGGCGGCCAGCCTCGAGATGGGCCGGCGGCGCGCAGCGCTGTTGGTATAGCTGCTCATCCTGCATAATTAGGCGGAAATTAGGCGGAATTGGTTAGAGCACGAGGGGAAAAGCGGCGGAAAACAAGCCCGGAAACGGTCAATGACAAGCGTAAATGGTGCGGCAATAACGGAAGCGCCTGACGAACGCGAGCCAAAGCATCGCCTAATCCACCGCTAAGCTCGCGCTGATCTTGAGCCGATTTAGCCGGTGATCCGGGCACGCGTCGCGGCGCCGCGACGCGTATCTCGGGTTCGCGAGGGCATAACACATGTTCAGCGGGTTAGCAGAGCCCGCGGCGTGTAGCGGAACAGAAAACAACGGGAAACCAGCGCGGTCAACAGTAATAAATCAAGCAGTAGCCGATTTACTGAGCACGCTCGAGCAGTAAAGTTTGTGGTGAGAACGCAATATTAAAATTAGTCCATGATCGACCGAGTGTGTACTGTATACTATTATTTCAGCCGATTTTTTTCTATTTTTCTATTCTTTTATAATTCCTCGATTAATAATAATATATTTATCGCGCAGTGCGGGGTATTCAT
Organism: Pristionchus maxplancki; assembly: GCA_900490775.1. Classification (NCBI taxonomy): domain Eukaryota; kingdom Metazoa; phylum Nematoda; class Chromadorea; order Rhabditida; family Neodiplogasteridae; genus Pristionchus; species Pristionchus maxplancki. The sequence goes on from LS539468.1 coordinate 124,538, forward strand.
AAGTGGAAACGAGTGAATTTAGCTAGAATAAGGACAACAATCACGATATTACGATGTCGAACTGGCGACAAAGGTTGATTCTAGGCGGTGGGGTCGATACTCTTAATGTAATCCCTGACAATTGAAGGGCTACTGTTGCAGATAATTGAGTCATCTAGTC
>LS539500.1:0-77900 GCA_900490775.1 Pristionchus maxplancki
CAGGTACCCAATAACATTATCCTTTTTAGCTTTTGTCAATATCTCATCTAGAACAAAAGTTAGGCTCCGAAAACCACGCGCGGAAGGCACACCGGACGAGAGGGGAAAGTGAGAGGGAGAGGGAAGGGGGCGGAGTCTCTCTCTCACGTGTCTCTCTCCCTCCCCCCGCTCTCTCGCTCCCCTCTCCCCGCGGATCGAGAGATAGATAAGGGGGATAGCTACCGAACAAGCATTTGGTCGACCGATTTCATTGCGAATTACGACTGTGCTCCCTCGTCTCGCTTTTTGGTGAAATCGTGTCTAGGGAAAGTGGGCGGAGCTTGCGGCCCCTAGCTATAGATCGCCGGCCAAGCAAAATTCCCTTTTCTCTCCACGGAGATCCTCTCCGAGGAGGCCCAGTCCGCGGGGGACAGAGCACCCCACCCTCTTCCTCGACGAAGAGGGTTGGACTGGAGAGGGAGAGGGAGGGGAATCCATTCGCTCAACACGCGTGCTCCCCGAGCGGTATCCTGAGCGGAGGCCATAAAGATCTATACACAGCTGTGTCGTATAGTCGGATATTTTCGCTTCAAACTGCCCTAGGGAATCAGATTATAACATAAGAAGTTCTGATTTTGCATGCTTCTGGTGTAATTAATCATTATTTTAAATTGGGAACGAATTAGATGCACGAAATAATCATCTAGATAGTCGGAAGGCATCTCAAGCATATTTTTGAGCTATGAATATTTGGGACTATAATATTCTATTCATAATCCCATCATTCGGACTATCCATAGTCCGAGACACCGGTTAGTCCGAAAAGTTCGGACTACGAATGATCTCAGACTAGCGATTGGACTATTTTTGCCAACCCTAACGCAGAGCCTGTGAATCGTGCATAAAAATGAATAAATTTAGATACCTGTATGAGGAAATGCTTGATGTCGCCTTTCGAGAAGTAGAGAAGAAATTCAAGAAACAATTCTGCGAGATTCCAACGGATATCGGACGTGATCACCATCTGAAATTAGGTTAATTCCGTTCTGCTATTAAAAAGAGAGAATATCATACATATCGACCCCGGCAGCGATTCCATAACATGATGCAAAAGATCACGTATGTAGGAGGGGAAAAAAAGTGGGAAAAAATAAACACCAACCACATCCTCCAAATCATTGTCGTATATGTTCTTGCCTGAGCACTTTCGAATCTAAAATATACGATAATATATATATATATCATATTATGCACCTGACAGGAAATAATGGGAACTTCTTTACTGTGTTGCCCAAAGGTAGGGGTGCATAAGGGAGTTGACCGCACTTTGACTGTTTGAGAGTACGAAATTAGCGTTAGAGCCATTGAATGAGAGAGGTAGAAAATGTCCCCCTACCTGTGGACAACAAAGTAAAGAAGTGCCAAATAATGGCATAGTAATAAACGAGACACCATGAAAATATATATATATATATATATATATATATAAATACACAATAAATGTGCAAATATTTCAGCAAATATTTTCATTCAATAGTATGCACAGGTTACCTCAGGAATGCACGGGAGTCGCTTAGACTGTTGCAAAGCGTGAATGATCATCACATCGAGAAGTACAGGAGGTACTGCATGTTGCGAGGACAGCTTCTCCGCAGTAGTAAGATCGCATTTCTATAATTTAAAAAAAATCCCAATGTGAGAGGTAAATAATATAGCAACCTCTGCCCATTTTCGAACGATTTGCCGAAGTGGGAGAACATCCTCATGAAGCCGATTATACAACGAAAGTAACTGCAATATAAAAATGATGATGTTAAGTCTAACAGTTATGAAAAACAGATTTTAAAACATTCGATAAACATACCTGAGACATTCTAACTCCTTCATGGTTCTGCCAGTCAATGGTTACTTTCTCGTGGTTAAAGATGGCTGAGAGGCGAGCTTGGCCAGTAGGCGCCTCGCTTAATTTCACGTCCAACCAATCAGGTGCTAAAAAAACTGAAGCAATGAAGTGCCGATACCATTACATGCACCCTATCACACAGCAATAGTCGCCTGGTTTATGGCTTACTTTTTAGTATTTGGAACTGTAGCAAAAATAACCTCTCTCCATAGCCGTGAATACCCCATCCACAAAGTATTTCGTGTTTTCGCCTCCAACTACCAACGAAATATTGATGTCAGAGTCATCTGTGAGAATTCCTGAGACGAGAGAACCGTGTAGGGAGAGTTGAATATCTGCAAACTTGTGATTAAAAGGACAATCAAAATGCACATATGAATTATTATATTATATATAATGCTTCAATTAGTTAACCTTGTGCTTCATTGAACATAGAGTGCTTGCACATCTCCTTCATCGATTCTATGGCACGTATCGCTGTATCACGCAGGCTCTTTTCGCGGTCTGTAAATAATGATATAGATAAACAACTGCTTGTGACACGCTTCATCACGAACATTGCATCTTTCAAAAGACGCTTTCATTAGATGACGTTATAGAAAAAATATTACAAATGCACAAACCGGGTCGGCATTCCGTCACTGCTGCTTCAACGAGGATTTTTTCGATAGCCGATAATTGCGCGTCCGTGAGAGGGGGAAGGCGTTCAGGCAGTGTTCTTCGCTCTTCCAAACGCTATTAATCGAGTGATAAACAAATAAATAACAATAATAATCGGATAACATCATTAGAATTGGGCATCATTGTTGGGAGAAGCAATGTCCAATCGATTTCGTAAAGCCATAAAGTTATAGGCTCATTGTTAATAAAAAAAGGTTAGCAGGATGGAGCCGACGCTGTACACGCCGTTCTGGTTTCATTAAAGTCCATACTGATTTTATTCCTGATTATCTTAGACAGCCTACACTATCATATAGAACTTCTACCATTTGGAACAACGTTTCACTTAATCTCTTTCCGAGACTCCTTCATGCAGCCCCCCCCTCACACTTATTCGAGTGCAGCAGTGATCGAAAAAGTATAGCAAAAAAAACGACAATTTTCGAAAACCACGCCGCGCATAGTGTCGTGCTATAGAACTGGATGCGCTAATTTTAACGGTGATACTAATTCATTCGTAAGTAGTGTCGATTTTAAGATATGTCTGCCGAAATATCAGATAGTGAAATTTACGTTGAAGTGTATAGGTCCCGATCTCGAAAAGGACGACTTTTCAGAATAAATGAGATCCACTGGACTTCAGGTACTGACCCCGATCATCAAATTCCTTGAATTTCTGGCAGTAAACAGAATACATATCACGCCACTCACCTAAGGTACGACCTGAATCTGTCATCGTGCCAAATTTTGAGGTCGGGTTTTTGACGAATTTGGGCTCTATCAGACCGCTCTAGGCCCCCACTGAACGGAATAGTGATATGGATCACTCCCCGCTGAGCTGCAGCATCGGTGAGGTGCAGCCGGCCAACTTCAAGGACATTTTTCTCGCCTTTAACGTAGTCCCCGGGAAAACATTTCTGAAAGAGGTGAGGCTATTTTTCGATGCTCTATCGACTGCATATCGATATCTCTCTTTATATCAGTGCTACTGAACAACAAACGATATCTAGAAAACCGCTCGAAAACCCATGAATTTTCTTTCATGGGTCGATAGCTCTTGCGATGACGATTCGAATGATAGGTCTGCGCTCTCATATCGAGGGGACGGGGCTGAGTTCCATACGGATTACCATCTTTCCAACTTTTGAACTTTATTTTCAACAGTCTTTCACCGCTTCATTCCGCACTCTCGCGGGCAATGGCGCGGTCTTCTTTTGCCAATTTCATTTGAGTTTCACTCACTATTGAATAGTCCGCTTCATACTCTTCATTCTCGATTGAAACGCAAGTGAAGTTGGCAAAGGAAGACCGCGCCATTGCCCGCAAGAGTGCGGAATGAAGCGGTGAAAGACTGTTGAAAATCAAGTTCAAAAGTTGGAAAGATGGTAATCCGTATGGAACTCAGCCCTGTCCTCTCGATATGAGAGCGCAGACCTATCATTCGTCATCACGAGGGCTATCGGCCTATGAAAGAAAATTCAGGTAAATTCGGGTTTTCGAGCGGTTTTCTAGATATCGTTTGTTGTTCAGTAGCACTGATATAAAGAGAGATATCGAAATGCAACCGGTGTAGGTCGATAGAGCATCGAAAAATAGCCTCACCTCTTTCAGAAATGTTTTTCCGGCGACTACGTTAAAGGCGAGAAAAATGTCATTGAAGTTGGCCGGCTGCACCTCACCGATGCTGCAGCTCAGCGGGGAGTGATCCATATCACTTTTCCGTTCAGTGGGGGCCTAGAGGTGTCTGATAGAGCCCAAATTCGTCAAAAACCCGACCTCGAAATTTGGCTCGCTGATAAGAACCTGCCATTCCAAGTCGAACCTTAGGGGAGTGGCGTGATATTGCAATGAAATGAATTTAATAAAATGTCAAATTTGTCTATTAAACAGAGAGTTTGAAAGAGAACTACTATCATACAATACTGACCTTTTCTTCTTTCATATGATTTGGCAGATGAGCATCAGCAGCAGCAAATAAATCCTGAACGCGTAATATAGCGATTAGGCATACATTCTATAATAGTGTAAAAAAAATAACATAGAGGATATCGAAGAAACGTTTAAACCCTACACTGATATGGTGGTCGCAAAGTGCACAGTAGTAAGGAGCCCACGGAAATTGAGAGTGAGGAACCCTGACAAATTTTAGTATGGCATAGCAAAATATATATCACACTCTCCGGATAAACAAGCACTAGCTCAAACAGAGTGAACGGATGAAAATCCGAGTTTTAGTAAGATTAATTGATTAATATATAAAACATGAGCATCGGGATGTTCGAATAATCAAAATAAACAAAAAAATATTAATTTTGCTCACACAAGGTACTCGATCTGTCGCTTCCTTAAATATGGCATAGAGCACCTTGAGATCGGCACATTCGCTGCAAATAAATACATATGACATAAAATTAAAGAAGAAAAAACTCACATCGTCCATCATACTTCATGAAGTCTTCTAGAAGATCACTTCTGGCAATGCTAATCTGTAAATTAAACAAACATACCTGAAGCAAAAGAAACACATTTGACTTTTTTTAAAAATACAGATCAAAAATAAATAGATATTAATTTTAAGCTAACCTCGTCTTCGTCGTTTGTTTCAACCAGAGCTGCCAGCTTTTTATTCGGCGTGAAGCAAATGATCTTTTTAAGCATGGGTGATATCTTCGACAGAGACTCCACGCAGAACTTTGGTTCATTCCGCACCTGCAAAGTAGTAATTAAATATGTCACATTATTTTCAACAGAAAAGGAATGTACTAGTGTAAGCATGATAACTACTACCAACCTGCTGCCCGACCATTTGATAATATTGCTGCTGTGCTCGGTGCTGCTGCAATAAAAGCAATTTTTGTATGAACTCGAGTTCGCATAAACCACTGTCGTAGCGACTTTTTAAATAGAAAATTATGTAAGAATACAATAGGGGGATGGAAAAATGTGGGGGGGGGAAAAGTGTCGAAGCCCCAAAGATAGTTTGCCCATGCCAGTACCAAATTGTAGATGAAGCAGCAACGTTGTGCAATTTGAAAATCTAACATTATTAGTGAACAAAGATAGTTTGTCGATGTTAGTCAGATGAATTGTTTACGACTCCACTGACCAGCGGGGGAGTCGAGCTGGGAATCCCGGAAGATTGCCCTCGTGCATATTGCATCGCAAGTTCATGAGGCATGGTAAGATGATTGACAGTCGCGTTTACGAACTGCGGGTACCCTTGCTGCTGCATCGGCAATAATTTGCATTCTGCATCAGTTAGCTGAGGCGGCGCATGTAGAACAGCATACGGTGAGCTTTGAAACGGCGGATACAGCAGTTTCTGTTGCGGCCGCAGGTACATAAACGGAACATCCACAGGAAGTGCTGGCTTAAGCTCTTCCTCCTCTGGCAGCATCTGTTGTGCCGGCTGCAACGAAGGTCCGTCAGCGATCAGAGTAGGAAAAGGTCGTCAAAAACTACCTAAAATCCGTAAACGTACCCGGTTTTCAAGGGTTCGGTTACCGTGGAGAAGTACCTAGAAGTCCAAAACGTACCCGGTTTTTCGAAAATGTAGCCGATTTTCGAGGTTTTTGCATAAACATACCCGGGGTTCTGACGATTTTATCACCTAACTTTTCCATCTATGTCAGCGATATTCGTCTACTCTCGTTCTCGAAAGTAGGAACACTCAAAATGGTGTACGAGATAAACGATAAACCGTCATTGAACAAGGTTCTAGGTAGTGAAGACGAGGGCTAAAAGTCCTGCCCATCAAGACAAAGCTTGCAGAGATGAGATAAGAACGAATCACGGAGCAATGGTATTTTTGAACGTAAGTGACCCATACGCACCTTCTGAATTTCCGGTGCAAAAGCACTAGTTGGGCCTTGTACTGAGGGAGCAGGCCCGTACGCCGAGTGACCGACTGACGGCTGAGCACCATAGACAGGCGTGCCAAATGCAGATTTCGGAGGAGCACCGTACTAAAAAACGAATATAAAGCGAATTAGATGCTTCCGGTCATCTCAAAGCACTACCTTCGATACGGTTTTTTTTATATAGGCACACCTGAGGGGACATGTGTTGAACACCGTCTGCGATGGATCTTCCTCCGCCTGTCCCTTCACTCATTCTGAAAAAAAGAGCATAGAAGTATGAAAAAGAACGAGAAGCCACAAAAACAATTAACATGCATAGCACTTTCTTCCTTGGTGGGCGCACTCAAGAAAACATTAAGATTTGTCTAAGCTGGAAAGTTTTGATTACTATATAATTTAATATGTTTTCAATCATGGTATCTCAGCAATTAGAAAAAAATGTTTGTTGTTCTTTTAACATTAAACGCCTAACTATGAATTTTGAATCAAGGGGATATCAATGCAACCATTCACTTGTTTTTCATAAAAAAATTGAATGTATCATGTTTCAGAGCGGAGTTGCGCGCACCAGAGTTACAATATACAAATGTGTCCAGCGAGTGTTTGAATAGAAGAGTGCAGAAGGAAAACACAAAACACTACACTCTGCAGTTAAACTCACCGTGATATTTCAACATTTCGCACAGCAGATAAACTGAAGATTGGACAGGATACACAGAAAGAAAAGCAATTTTTTGCAAATAACTCTACTACTACTACTAAGCCAGGTAATGCCAATCGAAATATATCCGAAAGATCCCATTTTTAAAAAAAAATGCACTTGTAATCTTTCGAAGAAGTGCTCACAATATATTCCCTCCTGCTCCAATGTTACCGGAGCTTTGACCACGATGGAGGAGCTAAAAAGAGATTCTTCTTTAACTCTGAAAATCGCATTAAAATGCAGTCGAAAAAATCATACAACAGGTTTCTAACCGTGGGCTTTCCTCGAGACGATGGATGCGATTGGCCCCTGCCTCGTGAATTTCCGCGAAATTCGCGGCTACCGCGAGGTGCAGACATCCAACCAGAAAAATGAGCCGTGAGACGACCTCTGATTAAAATAAAATGAAGCCGCACAATTTAAATACTTCATTGCGGAGGCTATTCCTTCTTTATCCATCATATAAACTCAAAATTCATCAAATAGACGAAGAAACGATTGCTCTAACTCTTGACGATGGGATCTAATCGTATACTACAATAACTAATGAATAACAAGAAAATTATATATAGTTATATGATATGGATAAGACTTAAGCTCATGAGTGCAAGACAAATTCAAATATTCAAATAATTCGTAAACTAGCACATTCTCGTACCCAACAACTATAACTACCGTTTCCTCGAGTTGTAGCACGACTTTAATTTATTCCATTATTTTCAGAATTCAATCTATTTATTAAGTGAACCACATGACAAGAGTGGAACAAGACAAATTGTGAAAGTGAAAGTAACCAAGTGCACAAATTTACAGCAAATTAATAGGCAACTAGATATTGTTATCAATATTGCTATAACGCTGAATACTACACACTGAAGTACGGTACATATTGAATTTCCACGTTTCTTAATAAGTTATTTGTGACTCAAGTTTGCATTGTTTTGGTGTCATTCTGTTGTTCCTTGATGGCTGATCCTGGCAATGTCGAGCCTCTTTTCATCTCACTTCGTACTACAGCAGCTTTGACAAGCAATGGTGTTAGTTATTTACGTTCAAAAATATACCTCGTATAATCTTGAGATTAAATTTTTCTTAGGATGACGCCTTCAGTCAGTTGCTACACCACCTTAATGCTATATTAAATGTACGTGCGGCTGGGGGATCGGTGAGCTTTCTATTATTGTTGTATACGTGTCTCATTAAATATATTTTTGTATACGTGTTTCAAAAGCCCAAAGCTATCATATATCAAACCTTTCTTAATCTTTCGTAACTTAGACCTCTTCGGAGATGTACAAATCATCCGTCGGCGAGTTGTTCGAGTGCATCGCACGTAATGAAAGAAGCATGTACGGGAATTCGAAGAATGTATGCGTAATATATAAAAAAAACTAGTTAATTTTGTTATTTTTCTTTCAAACCTCATTTGCAGATTGCATTCCTCAATTTCGCGAAGTCATTTGCGACGCTATCCGACAGCGGCGTTCATGTAGGTTTCCTTTGTATGCTACAGGGGTGTGCAAATATATATATATTATGCTTTTTTTCAGAGTATGTTTGACCCACTGTCCTTGCATTGCGCAACTGCTTCAGAAGCGAGTCCTTCTTCTGTCCCTCCTGTGAGAAACTTTCTTCATTCCTTTCCTTTTTTCTTCTTCATTCCTGCGGCGGATTGTGCTATCAACTTTTTAATGCCGGCATATGCCAACTCGCATACTCTTTCAGAGGCTTCATCCTGCTAGTCGCGGCGATATTTACAAGATTCTACATGAGGACAGGGAATATGAACAAGTAGGGTTGTGCTCTGGTCCACCGAGTTTCATGATCTACTCGCTCTCGCATTCACCAATAGAGAGAATAGCCTTTTCTTGTCAGGTCGGCAATGGTCTTGTAGATGTTTCAATGGATAATTCGATGGATGATGGTTTTAACCAAAGACCGACTCTTCTAAGTCCTCATTATCAGACATCTTCGCCTACTTATGAGTTCGAAGTCAAGTCGGAAATTGATTCGGAGAGGCACGTATTGGTTTAATATTAACCTATATCTCACATTGTGTGTTCGATTCTAATTTAATATTAATTCTAACCAAATCTCTAATAGAAGGCTTCTCAGGGAACTGGATGCGCAAAGGACCACTATTCCGCACGATACCGTGATCACAGCTCTCTTTGGAACCACTACTGGTGTGCCATTCAATTATTTGTTCTAGTTCTGTCGCAACTGTTTCATTATTGTTTTGTTATATAGTCTCGATGCCGCAGCCTCCACCCACCAAGAAACAGAAGCTGAATACTCCGAAGGTAAATCTTCGAAACATGTTTTTTCATGGAAAGTTGATTCCGTTTTTTTCATTAGGTTTTGGGCTTAAGATTAGTATTTAGAAAATAGCGTTCTCTCTGGTATTCATTCTCTATGATTGGCGTGCCAATAGTTAGGTATAGCTGCTGATTTATTCTCAAAGCCATGATTTCACAGGCGGATCCTCCTGAGGTTGATGTGTGTCCCTACTGCATCTACCAATCAACGGTATCAATGTCTTATGCTATGTTTTAGGTGGTTTCGTACCACCATATTTTCTTGGAATTAAATAAATAAAAAACACCATTGCATATATCATATATGACGGCAGCTTAGTGGGCAACAAGCAGGCTGCTAAATTAAAGCAATTACACTCATTAAAGCCCACCCGGAAAATCATGAATTCATTATAGTGTCCTGCACACGTCACAAGACACGTTCGCATCGATCATCCCTGTCATTGGCTTGAGTTAGTTTCAGAGTTTGATATCACCTTTCACTTATTCTTGTTGTAGTTTTGCAACCGTTGGCTGTCGGTCGTGTGACTATCGCTGCAGAAGCACGCACACACTTAAGAAGCATAACAGAGTGAGACATTCAAAATGTATATTCTTTGTTCGAAATATCTTTCCTGTTATGCATTATTGTAAGGTAAAGGTAAAGGTACATTCCGAATTCGAGACTGGGCTCGCGGGAGGACACTGCTGGGCCAGTATCGCGTTGGGCTAGTTCAGTCTGGAGTGCCCCCCTTTTCACCAGACCTATTTACCTCGTGATCAACTCACTACCAATTCCCCTTTCGGGCGCCTTGGTGGCGGGGGCGGTGTCACGGCCGGGAATCGAAACCAGGGTGAGATAGATTGGGAGGGCGGCATTATTGTACTTAAATCTACCTAAATTCCGAACGGTGTCATGATTTATTAAACGATTTTAAATTTTTTGTTGTAGGTTTATGGCGAACAAACCTTAAGGCTTACAGTTTTTAATTTAATTTCAGGCCATTCACGGCGAAACGTGGAAGCAGTGGATGAGTCAGCGCAGACTTAATTTCCCAAACGGTATACTTTGAAATTGAGATTAGGGCTATTTTTCTAGCAAATTCATTCCCTATGTTTATTGTGTAAAGAATCTTTGTTAAAGCGAGCTAACTTAATTTAATATAAATATTATGAAACTCTAATTTACTCTGCAGACGCTAAGTGCCCGTTCTGCGATGAATCGTCGGAGGACATTCATTCATTGTGCCAGCACGTGATGAAACATCATCTCAATGATGTCAATAAAGAAGTTAGTGCACTTACCTTACACGATCTAATGCACAGGAATTTTAAAAGAAGTAATGGGTCTGTAAAGATTTATATGCATTTTACGCGTGGAAATGAAACCATCACATTTAGGATCCATACATTGGATGCGACGCTTGCGAAGAGACATTCAACTGGGCATCCGATCTGTACGCCCACTGGACGAGGGTGACGTTTTGCATTTGCTATTTAACATAGATGCTAGATAGATACGTTACATATAGTAGATATATGTCCACAACTAGAGGCCACTATTGCCACAATGATTTCTCATTCCTGGTATCCTAATCAATGGACCCCCCCCCATTGCAATCTATCGTAATTAAACTATTGCACATGTTCTATTTCACCATTCAGCCCCATTCTCCGTGCCCGGGATATGTGAAGCTACGTAAATTGAAGAATACGATAGTTACCAAGCTTGGAAACACTCAAGAAAGATAGATTAGTATGTTTTAAAGATGCTTAAAATTTATATTTATTCGAATGGTCTTTCATGACCTCTTTTTTTCGTCTTGTCCATTTCTATTTTCTACTTTTCTTGTCTGACAATGAGAGTAGCATTCAGACTTATAAGAGGACTTCTTTTATTAACTGTTTTAACTCGCAGTGTGTAACATTTATGTAAATGCTTATGAGTACTATAAACGAATTTTTGTATTTAATATCGTTTGCATTTGCATGCTCTCAAATTTAGAACAATGGCCCATATGCAGTTCTGTTTAATAACTCATTATCAGAGATTAGCTGAGAGAATTTAGATAGGACCGTTGAATGATTTTTTACCCGATCATGAAAAAATGGCCCCTATGTGCACTTTTTTCACGTAGGGTTCGAAAATCGAGGTAGTACCCTGTGGCACGCTTCACCTTGCCAGGGGTAAATGCTGTCTCGCGTACGCTTCTAGACCCCTACAAATATATACCTATTATTCTTGGAAGCATCTTGTAGATCTTGACGAGACGAACATTTTTTTGTGAAGAAAGTGAAAGTCTAGTTCTTCGGTGAACAAAATTATTATGGTCGAAAGTTTTGTTCTTGCCGCCGAGAAGAATTAACACGGGACCTCTAAATTCTGGACCTATTCGATTTCAAAGCCCCGAAAAATGGCCACACATCCTTGTTGCGCTCGTTTTTCGGATCGCGAAACAGCGACGCACAGGATGAAGTTTCCTCAATTTCTGCACAGATGGGTAAAAATGGATTGCAAATCGATTGAAAACGTTTAATTTGTACAAGCCGAACAAAGAATTCTCACGGCGAGGAAAACCAAAACTTTCGACCAAAATATTTTTTCCAGTCGGATAAAGGTTGTAAAGACCTACTTCAAATCCGTAAACATACCCAGTTTACGAGAGTTGGTTCAACATGGAAAACTATCAAAAAGTTGAAAAGATACCCGATTTTTGAAGAATTGGCCTGTTTTCGACGTTTTTTCTTAAATATACCCGTTTTTTTAAAACAAAATGTTCCACTTGACTTTTACATCTATGATTTTTTACACAGAAGAGCTATGCTTTCAGTTTCTTCACAAAAAATGTTTATCTCGTCTAGATCTGCAAGAAAAATACATATAGATATGTAGTTGTTTAGATGCGCCGTTCGTGAGATAGTATTTACCACCTGGCAGGATCGAATGTGCCAAGGCATTGCAATGCCTTGGCACATTTCCCCATGGGGATATGAGATACGGTTTCCGAAATCTACACGAAAAAGTACTTCAGCGGCATTATTTGAGCATAGATTTTAAAAAATCTTTGTATGGACCCTGACGGAATCTCAATTCTCTCAGATGTTATAATAGTATTTTTTATTATGATGCTGAGGTCTCCTTATAAGGATCTTCATAACAAGAGTTACAAATCGAAAACAATGATGCTGCACAATTATACACAATTAATTTCCCCAAATGATATCAAATTTACAAGAGGATTCTGTTAGTTGCGACAACTGATTATTGAAACAACGTTTCTAACAATAGTTTTTTTGCTATAAATATGAAGTAGAACCAGTATCGTGATCTATCTATACCCAGAAAGGAAGCACATGTTTTCCTGTTCGTTGCATGTACATGGCCTCTTCATGCCAGTAGTAATGCCAGAGGACGTAATCAAAAATATGATTGAGACCTAAATTACTACAAATTATATATATAATTTTTAATGTGAACAAAACATACCAGTGCCCATTCCAAAATACAAAATTAGAAGATTGAGATGTGGATTTGTTGGGTGCAGTATGTTTACAAGCAGCTAAAGAAAAATGTAAAGGAAATTTTTTTCTTCGAAAGCAATTTTTAAAGCCCTACCTTATCCGCAGTTGCAATCGTTAGAATGACGAGACCGAAACAATACGCATTCTAAATAATATAATATATAATCAGTTAAGCATTTTATATACATAAATGTAATTTATATGTTAAATTTACCACTTATAGCGCTGTTACCACTATTTACCATCCTACGCGAGTAGTTTTCAATAATAGAACTGAAATAACCTGCATGACTAACAGCGGCCACAACATTAACGGATGAGGGTTCCGAATACAGCGGGTAACAATCTGAAAAAAATGTTTTTATTCTTCCTACTGTGGAAATGAATAAGACATCGCTGACAATCGCACCCACCAATGCACATATCAATGAAACTGCCTGTCCGATGCACCACAAGCATCGCATGTAACCACCGTCCAGATAGTTGGCGATGCACTCTTGAACCTGAATTTTTCTATATTTTTATCTGAAAAAACTTGGTATGAAAAATCTAAGAAAGAGTGAGTTCTTCTGCGATCGAACAGGCTAATGGATGAACAATGAATGAGTGAAAGCCCTCATTCATTCATTCATTCATTCAGTTTATTTCTTTCTTTCTAACCGTTGTCCATAGTAAACAATTTTCAATGGGAGCGGATTTCAATCAGAATTCGTGAGAATGGTGAGACTCTATAGCAATTATCTATTATACGACTCGTTAATTTTTTTAGAACTAGATGTTTATTACATATTTTTTTACCTGAATGAGTTCATGGAAAAGCCCAAAATCGAATATAATAACATCGTGCTGGAGGAAGTTTGCATCGGTGTGAGACGTTTCATTGAACGAGCAGTGAAAAATCTAAATTGCAGTAGCATTCTGTGAGCCATATTTTGATAAGAAATTATGACACGTAGGGATTTCCACCAGGACTTATGCTTTGTGCACATATCGGCGATGTTCTGGAGTGCCAAGCTGGTGAGATCGAACCTTGCCAAAGTGCGCTACACTGAAGACGTGTTGCGCAAAGGCCACGACGGCCACGACCAGTTGAAATGAGGCGAAGAGTTGAACCAAATTCCGATTTCGTAGCCATATCTAAAAAAAATTAATAGACGTCTTACTACGCCTCACAGAGGAAAATGTTTGTTCTCAGGACAACTTTCCAAAAGAATTCTACCTTTTCCCTGTACGGGACACTACTTGTTGTTGCACAATCAGGCGCGTATTCATATTAGTAAAAGAAATCAAATAATACATGCCGATATTCCATACCCGTCCACACAGTATGGAGAACTCATCCCCAACGCGTATCCCGCGACACATCGATTTCTTAAATTCTCTGATTAATAAAACGATTATTGAGTGATGTGATAACTCGATCTTTAAATTTTTTGCATACATATATGACAGAGTTGAAACAAACTATGAGAAATATAGGGATACATCAATCGACGTAAAAATGGAAATGATGATCTTTCTATAATGTAGTTTTATGTGAACAGAGAATCAGATCAACGTGTGAGATATGTATTCAAGCAATATCAATAACACTCTCCCATAACAATCTCTCGCTAGTATATATATAGCAGCAATTATATGCATAGAATCGCTCGCATCATTGTTTTGAGAACACAAGATAAGCCAATAAAAGAATTCCTAACAAATTAATAGGTCTGGGAATGATGAAGCATACATGAAGCTATGTCTGCAGAGTCAATCTCCCCAAGAGCCCTAACTTGAGTGATGTAGTCAGAACACGCCATCCATGCATTATTCGACTACCGGATTTCCTGTCTTTCTCCAGCTCTCAAACAGAATTTTACAGACACTCTTCGATTTCTTGGCTATAAAATAATAACTCTCAAAAGAAGAAAGGTACTGGATAGAGATACCATGGGGAAAAGGAGCTGAGTGACAGACCTTCGGTCGTCAACAAGAGAATGTGAAGCGAGGCAGCAATGAACAAATCGGTGGAGGAGGCGGAGTTAGTGGGCGGATGAAGGGGGGGAGGGGCAGGAAACATGAGAAACTTTTGCTTTCTTTCAGCACTTCCTTCTCAATGATGACTACGTGAAGGAAGGACTTCTGGTTCTTGCAGCTTATAATTGTGCAGGATTAGAAGATTGGAAACAATGCTACATAATAGAAAAATACTGGAAATTCCAGAAGTTATGATAATCTGGTTGAGTGGCGCATTTAAGCGATAAATTCAAAAGAAAGTATACACAAATCAGAATAACTGGAGCATAAATATTATTCAAAAGCTTATTAATGGAATGAGGTATTATGAAATCTGAGATTCGGAAAAGACTCACGAGGATTGCTATTAGAGAAGGCATGAATCGAGTTAGTAGTGTCGAGAGGAAGAGAGTACCGATTCCCACTACTATACACTTCCTAATTACGAAGGCATAAAAGGCTTAAACAATTGTAATTGGCTTGAAGGCCAAAAAATAACAGTTCTCCGACGTTTTAAAGTTGGATGTTGATAATGAGTGATTTCGCAAATGTGATTAGACAGTTTGCTTTTATTGAAACGTCTTCTTCCATATCCAAGGAATTTAAACCACGTAGAACGGAACGACTAGAATAAAATGAACACTTTTTGGAAACGATACACACCGTTTCCACATAATTTGAAAAGTCGTTAGCGACTGCCATCTTCAATGGTTTTTATCTGATACATTCAAGAAAACTCAAGAAGAGGAAAATCAATATCAGCGGTGGCCTATGGAATCGACGACTTGCTTACGCGTATGACTTAATAAGCACCTGGCAGTCTATGTTTTCAGGCACGAAATGACAAAACTGGAAAATTCACTCGAAAAGGTAAGGAGAGGATATTATCTGGTCGATTGTAAGTATAAAAAACACCAAATAAAGATGATTACTTATTTTTTCTGGAACAGCGAGACAGATCAGATTATTTAGTGTCCTAAAAAGCATTTGGATAGAGCAGTGCACTCTCTCGCGCCATTTGATGAAGAAAACACGAGAAATCCCTCTCTAATCTCATCAAGGAAATGTAGTCCGAGCCTCAGCTTTGGCTTTTCATCAAACCCAAATCTTTGATTAGAAAAAATATTCGAAAGTATATTCGAAGAGGCGGGGGGCTAATTGAAAAGAGCTTGTGTAATTACTCTGATACTTTTCGACATTATAATGCATGTTGGGTAGGAATCTGCCCGAAATACCATATTGCTTGAAATGGCACTGAAGCCATTAATGTTTAATCGTTCTCCGGACTGTATTGGAAGGGAAAACAACCATCCAAAAGTGGAAAGAGAACACTAGCTATATTCTGTTTGCTAAGCTATCACATTATAAAACTAGTCCGAATGTCATATAAACAGTTGTGAAAACACATGTGGTCTTCCGAATAGATAACATACCAATAGAATGAGATCAACATACTCATTGAGACTCATTGACCATGGATAAAGAATTCTGGGAACGGGGAAATTTCCGGAATTGTTCAAAAAAAAAGTCGAGATTTTGTTAGAAAGAGCATACAGAGAATCCTAAAACGTACATAGATATATCTAGATTTATTTCGACTGTAGTCAGTGGTTAAAAATGATTTCTCGTTTCAAGCCCATATATTGGCAAAAAAGTTAATCCAATTGACCCAGAATAAGCATGCGAATTTCTTTTCCTAACTCCTCAGTTCGCGCTGCTTTCCTCACTGTTACTGAAACCCCTTCTTCAAAGGGCCGTCCATTTTAAAGAAAAGTAAGCTTATACTACTGCCAAGAGAAGAGAAGCCAATGTAGAAAGGAAATTCCGGGCGTTTCTTAGGCAACTAACGGATTGAAATGAATGCGGATGTAAGCAATGGACTTACAGAATACCTGCTCTAAATGAGATAAGCACATTTTGAAAAAAATCAACCCTTTGTTTTGCTGTTCAGTTCAGTTTTCAAATGCTCAAAAGACGAAACTCGAAAGGAAGGGACATTTACCTTCTGTCGTATCAAAAGTTTATTCTTATATAAAGAACTTACATTCTCCAGCTTAGATATCGAAAGCTTTCAATCGGACAGCGTGCATAATCTGAAAATGTGTTTAACCGATGCAACTAAAATTCAAAAGGTTAATAAAAAAGTGACCGATAACCATAATATGTAATAAAGTATGTAGATAGTAATTTAGTAATATGTACATAATAGATAGATAGATACGCGATACAAACTATACTCATCTCGAACCTTCATGTTGTGGATTTATGTACAGAATGAGAATTGGCAAAGACAAATGACCGAATCAAAATTTTGGAGATAGAGATGAGGAAAAATGCAGTCGAAATGGCGATGGATGAAAGATGATTACGCGAAGGCATGTAAACGAGACAATGTTATTACGGAGAGCTAAAGGGGAATATGAGACGACATGAGATTGAAGCGAGAGAATGGAAGCGAGAGAAACACTCTCACATTTGTCGTCCCTGAGAATCACGAAAATATCAGCTTCATATTCTGAGAAAATACGGCCAAGACTCGGATCGTTTTTGTTGAAAACCAAAAGCAAAGAGGCTTGGTAAACTCGCGAACTCTTCATACATATAAGAAACAACGAGAGAGAAAGATAGCAATTATAAAAAAATTCTATTGTTCGGAGCGAATAACCACTGCGTTGCTCTGCCAACAACCACTTTGATGACAATTTTGTTTTGAAGGGAGATACAGAACGAGAATGAGCCAGACTAATTACTGTGGTAATGTCTTATTTCACTCTCAATTAATTGAAGAAAGACTGCAATTTTAATGGAGCTTCGAAATAATGAGGAAATGAAAATGATGAGATCAGAGAGTCGCATTTAACTGCACGCGAAATAATTAAATTCACATTTGATGAAATATGCAAACGAAGGGAATGCAAACATAGTTATCTACCATCATTTGCAACTAATTGTGGTATCCAACATGCTTTTAAAGGTATTTTCGTAAATAGATAGTATCAACTAAGCTGCCGGTATGGAGTCGGTGTCAGGACTAAGTCCGCTCATCATTATTTCATTTGAGCGCTCCTTTTAAAAATTGTTCCATGAAAGAGAATGTGAAACGTTGCTCAGATCTACACTTCACAGAGGGAATATGTATAGTCTCTCAAGAAAATGTACAAAAGGATAGATAAGCGACGACTGTTTTTCTCATGTCTTGCAGTTTTTAGGTCTCTGAGAGTCCGTTACGTCTTCTCTCCCTCCGCTCCCTCCGTTCTCTCCTTTACTCCTGTCTTCCTCTCTCTCTCCCTCATTCACGAGAAGGAGACGACGGAAAAAGACGCGTCCGTTACGCTACAGTGCTCGCACACTGCCTCATTCAATGAACACATAACCTAATAAACGGGCAACAAAATTGGACACTGTACTTGAAAATGTTACGATAGCCATGAAAAAAGTCGAGCGTTGTATACTCATATAATGAATATAAATGCGTCATTCTATTAATGCATAAAAATGAAGCTTTTCTCTGAAAAGTCTCTTTGTAATAAGAAAAACTAAGACTGCTTGAGCGTAAAACATAAAGATTACGGAAGTACATAGAAATCGAACCAAAGACTTGGCCACTGGCCCCCTGGCAGGCTGTCATTTGATACAACTATCCTGGGGGAAATCCTTTTAGCGACAAGTTACTATAGTATAGATATATTTCCTGATGTGTATCTATCTAGTAAGATCTCAGAAAAGTGTGCTAAGCATGAACATTAAGTTTTTCAGATTGTATTTCTACCTGAAACGCGGAAATTACTTAATTACGGAAAAGGGGTGAAGAGAACGCAGAGCGAGAAGGAAAATGAGACTCTGGATCGCCAATCTGGAAAGCATAAACAATCCTGTGCATTTAAAAAGTATACAGCATTAGAAGTAAGGATAGTAAGGATGGCCCAGGCCCTTTTAGATCGGAATCCCCAAACAAGCCCGGCAGATCGCCGTGAGATGGGTATGACCGCCTAAGAGGTTTTGACCCTCAGAATCTCGGCTCGATTCTCTCATTCAAAGAAAGATCATTCGAGTTTGGAGGACTCGCGCTCACTGAAGAATCCAGAACACGCAAGCCTTCGTTTTCGACCCACAATGGGATCTATCAGTTTGCAATACCATCAAACGTCCTATCGGGAACCAGAAGAAAGGAACTCTCTCTCACTCCAGTCATTGCGACTGTGACAAGTAAAGATGACTAATTCCCTGTCCCGAGATCCCTCGAAATGACTGAACATCTTGAAATCAGATCTTCCTCCCTGACACCCCATCTTGATCAGCGCCCAGAAAGCGGCACTGATACAATATGGTATTGTATTGTATGTAGGTAATTCACCGGATAAAAAAACAAGAAGAGAACGCAAATTTGGAGTACTTATGTGAAGACATCTAAAGAATAAGAAACTCTTTGAAAATAGACTAGTGTAAATTGTTTATATTTCTTCATGAATTCTTTAAATATTCCTGATCCCCTCCCTTCACATTCTTTTCCAACCTCGATCCGACTTCTCTGATCACAGTTGTCACTCAGACCACATGGGTGTAAGATGACTGAAAGAGAATGAGTGATCAGGAGCTTGAGAGAGAGAGCAGACGAACAGAGTCTGCTGAAGACAGCAGATCGTTGAAGAGAGGCCAGATTTAAGAGTGTTCAAGAGTCATCGAGTGGTGATTGAGTCCCTCACGAGTCCTACCCGATCGATTCTCATGACGTATCGCTGGTATCAATAATGCTATTGCTGTATCTGCTCGCAACAGTCGCATCCGCCTTCTCTGTTGTTGGCGAGACAGTTGTTGAGTGTAGGTATGCCAATTAAATCGAATCCATTCATTAATAGCTATATATTATCTCTTAGGGAACGTTGTGACGGAGAGAAGACTAATGAATCGTTCGAATTCTGTTTGAGCAATTGCACCAAGCAGATCAAGTATACAGTTTGTGAGTAACATGCAACTTCGATATTAGATGATATATTTAGATATATTGTTATTTATAGATTATCCTCCTCCTCCGCATAATGTGAGTGTTTCAACGGATGTTGTTATCGACGGAGATAAAATATTGGAGACTACGGTCAACTGGAACTATATCGAAGGTAAGCCGAATGGAGTTAGTACGCCCCACTCCCTTTGAAATTCAGTGAAAGAAGTAACCCCCTTTTTTATTATAAATCTCCGACTTTCTTGTATAATTTAAGATCCGGAACGAACTGGATTCTACCTACGGATATCTGCGATTGGACGGGAATGCGAACGGGACTTTCCAGGATATTTCATATCGGACCTCAAGCCAGTGAGTTGATTTCAACATTTGTTTTATGTATATATCAGCATATGAATTTACAACAAGATGGCAACTGTAAAACTTTTTTAAATGAAACTTGAACAAAGTAATTCATTCATTCAGACTACGAAGTCGCATTCGATTCCACTGGTACACAATAAACAGGTACATATGTGAATTAATAGAATCAACAAATGGATGAATAAATCATGCATTTTCTTGCAGGAGCTAATGATCAGTCACGACTGCACTTATCGTATAGAAATGCACTCGAAGCCTTATCCCTATTCAGACCCGCTCTATACAGGTTCGTTCTGACAATGCATCTGCTTATATACATAGATATGTATATACAGGTATGTATGTTAATCCAAAAGCTCTGATTGAATAAGAATATAAACAATAATTTTTTCAACAATTGATTTATTTTTAGTGATTACTGAACACACTGTGCCAACATGCCTGCAGGGATATTGCGCATGCAAACGTAAAATTTACATTCATCTATGAAACAATTCTCATTGTTCGAGCCCGTGTGATACGAAGATTTCCGATAAAAAATTTGTTATTAATTATACTTTTCTAGCCGGAATTGTCCCCTCTCCAATCAACATGACTGCACAGCCGACTGCTACAGGTAATTATTCTCATTATGAGACGTGCGTTCTATGCAATAAACAAATAAAACAAAAGCGAATGTACACAATTAATGGACAATTCAGTATCAGAAGGTAAATGTATGTAGGTAATTGTCGTTAATTTTTTTTACACATCATATGTACAACACAGTGTTTTTTCTCTTGAGAGCTTTCGCTTTAATCGTTATTCCAGGCGTATTCGTCTCTTGGGGTCTGGAGAAAGATAAGTTTCGTCTAATGGCTGAATCTGGAACGGAGTCGTCTGGAATCCGCGATTGTAAGCCTTAATTCAATTATAAACTGACAATAAGATGAGTATCAAATTATTGTCTCTTTCAGCGAGGGAATCTCCATCTGCCTCACTCACATTCCATTTCTCGCTTCTGGAAAGGTATGGGTTTTTGTTGGACTTTTTAACTAGTATCTTTTTGAAGCATTTCGAATATTTTTAACAATTTATGACGAACCGCAGAGTCTCCTGTCCAACGAATGAGACGCGGAGGGTCATGGAGGGCCATCTAACGGGTTACCACATAAGACATTTTAATAGACGTCATGCGATTTTAAAATTCTAGGGCCAAATACTCTTTTAATTCGAAATATGTACTTAAAGTCAGGTTGACATTGGATCACTGACCCTCGGCGCCTCATCGTCGGGGAGGGGTGATTGGAATCCTGCAGATGATTTCTGCAGTTGTTACATCACAACTTCTTAAACACGAATGGTTGATAATGTGTCGTTTAGTTTTCGACCTCCAATTTCCTTCAATGACCCCAATGCCTTCAAATTTCGCATAGTTCCCGATGTCGAGCACTCGTTAACGGTTAACATGGTAAGAACAAACTTAATTGTTTAAATGATGTATCTACTGCGGGGCTTAAATGTGAAACATGCAGTATTGAAATAAAATCATGATATTCCAGATTAATAAGACACAATTCTCTACTCTTGTCCCGGCACAGCTTAAAATGAACTACCAATACAAGGTAAAATTGTCTTTCTAAATATTTATAAAAAAACTTTTTGCAGATTTCTTTCTTTGCCATTGATCGTCATTTCTGCCACTCTCCAGATGCATTTGCGTCATTCAACACTACTACAGTACTGCCAGCAATTCCAGAAAAAACAACCAATGTGATATTTCTTACAATTCCGACTCCACAAAGACGATTTATCCAGATTGGGATCATCCCTTTTTCGCCTTCTTCATCAATATCTACAACCTCAATACTGCTTGATCACCCGCAGCCTATCTCTTCGACTGAACCTGCTCCATCAACTGTCGCTTCCTTCCTTGATCATCGAGTTCGTAATTAGCGTACACTAATATCCTCATTTGCGTACCACGCAAACTTGTTTTTCTTCTCCTGGGGAACTAGTTTATTATTCAATAGTTTGAAAAGTGGAGGAGGAAGTCGTAGAATTTACACGATTAAAGTGCCCTTGTTTGCCACTTCTTCGTGAATATCTATCTCGAAGCAACCTTCGAAGAAGTCTTTCGAGTACCAAGCATACTGCACATGCATTAGTAGCTTCCTCCTCCCAGCTTTCCTTCAATATTTCGTACCTTATGCTCATGCGCCGCAAAATGCATGCTTAAATCTCGTAGTATGGTATCTCGTAGTTTGCTAGCACAGTTCAAGTGTCTATCCGACTGCAATTCGCCTCCCCTCACGGTCTGATTTTGGCTATGAACAAGCTGAGATGTGATAAATAGAGTGCATCGTTTTTCAACCAACCATAGAATACGTATTTCAGCCACCGTTCGTTCATCTGGGCGAATGGCCTCCATTGGCAGTTTATCTCTTGTTGGTGATTGGTTTGCTCTCGCCTGTCTGCACTCTTGTATACTGCATATGTGCCAAAAGGAGGAAGAGGTATATATGTATACATAATATATATGTTATACTGGAAACTCGTAATATCTTATGCATATTAATTTATGTAGGTAATATACGTAACATCCGTAGCAATCCTTGTTTCAAATAACCGATATTACTATCAGGAAATATTGACATTAATTGTTTTAATTTCGAGGATGGTCGCAGCTCGAAGCAAGCTGCGCTTCCAGTCGATTGCTCTCGCTCATTCTCGGTAATTTCCTAAAAAAAGAAGTTCATTTTGTAATCCACCACATAAACACATTGAATCATCGATTTTTTCAGTCACTCAATTCTCGAGTCGAATATTCTCTACCGTCGACCTATTGAGTTCAGAACACCTCTGACAGAGGAAGATTGGACTATTGCTAGAGAGGAGATATCTGTGGGCCGAGTTATTGGTTAGCCTTCTTAAATTCTTCATCTATCTAGATAAGTAGTATGTTTTTTGACGATATCGTTCTGTATTGGTTAATATCAACGAGTTTATTCATTAAGAAGGCATGTATTTGCAATGGTTGGTTATAGGCGAAGGTGCCTTCGGAATGGTGTGCAAAGGCTCTGTGAATGGACCGAAAGGAATGCCAGTGAAGGTGGCCATCAAACAGCTCAAAACAAATGCTGCCGATGAGGAGAGGAGAGAATTCCACAGAGAAATCGAAATGATGAAGAAGGTAATCTGTATGGGTGTGCATAAATCTCCCGAGCTCTCATTTCGCAATGCTCTCTCGACGGTCAGAGAGAGCGAGAGAGCATTACGAAATGCGAGAGTTCGGGAAATGTTACACACCGCTGGTGATCAAAAAAAAGAAATAGAAACATCTTTGGTGTGATTTCAGGTGGGTCGACATTCCAACATTGTCACCATGTATGGCTATTGCCTCGAGTCGGATTTCGCATGTATGGTGATGGAATTCGTTCCGTTTGGCGATCTCAAGCATTACCTGCAAAGTCTAAGGAGACAGGCAAGTTTTGACAAATTTCTTGTTAAAAAATGGGAATGTCATTTCTATAAATGAGGAGATGGGGTACAAAAAGTGAAGTCTAGGAATTCTAATGAAAATTGAGTCAATACTTTTGATTTGACCTTTTTTTATCGGAGACATCAATATTACATTTTCGACAGAAGTAGATAATAACGGCTTACATTGTAAAGCACTCGGATCCCCTGTAAATCTTTTGAATTGTAAACTAATTGTCCGCTAGATAATGAAGTAGATATTAATGTGTATGCTACTATTCTTCCTCAATGCGAGTATTAGAGGGAGGGGAATTGAAGTATAATTAAAATATTTTGAAGAATATTTTCAAATTATTGAGACAATCACATGTCAATTTGTTTTTCTAGCTTTCCCTCGCTGTGAACTCTCTTAAATCGTCATTGTGCATGGAACACACGCCAACCATTTCTTCGTCGATGACAACTTCAATTATGGACGAGTTCGGATCGGGTGAACAATTTTATAAAATTATCATGGTCTCTTTTCAAATCTACCTGTTCTTTTAATGAATTGTCCAGAAGTTACAGATGATATGAAGGATCAAGAACGATTACGTGCGAGGCAACTCGAATCTTTTCTAGGTGGAATGCCTCCTGTTGAATTGCAATATCTCCTCGATCCTTGCGAGCTTCAAAGTTTCGCCAGTCAAGTTGCCGCTGGAATGGTAAATTTTGGAAAAAGGCACTCTACCCTTTGTCATGCATACACTCCCTGTTTCATATTTCGGAGTAATTTTAGGCTCATCTGGAGTCATTGAATGTAACACATCGCGATCTCGCAGCAAGGAACATTCTCGTTGGAGAACAGAAACAACTGAAGATCAGCGACTTTGGCATGAGTCGGTCGGGAGTTTACATTAAGATGAGCAAGAGCGTCATCCCCTTGAGGTACAGATGCATGGTCTAATATTCTCATATTCGTATTTCTCCTTACTTATTGTGCATACTGGACGAAACTTCGAACTGAGCTAGACAATCATGTATGTCTCACGAGTGCTCATTTTAGGTGGTTGAGTATCGAAGCAATTCGCGACAATGTATATTCAACTAAGAGCGATGTTTGGGTAAGTCTTTTATGCCGTCATTTTTAGTGTAGCATATTATTTATGAAAATGGGCGGTATTCTGGTGATATCTACTATAAATAGTTATTATTTCCGGTACTACTTATGGCACTAGGTGGTATTTTAATTTAATAAATACGAAGGTAAAAGGTTAGGTTTTTTGGTTGCCATACCAAGGCGCCCGAAAGGGGAATTGGGAGTGACTAAATATATAGATACGATATGATATTGGACATGATCAGGTGCATTCGATACAATTTTTCAGGCATTTGGTGTTGTTCTATGGGAGATTTGCACCCTTGGCGGATTTCCATACCCAACTGTATCGGATTCTGACCTACTCTCCCATCTCACTCAGGCAACATATTATAGTTCTGACTACTGTCTGGTGTAGTGTATACTATCCGTATTTCGCTCTCTTTACATATGGAATAGCTTCTCTATTAAATTTCTCAACGATGTTGAAGAATGTTGTCTAGCATGTTAGAGTATTGTTGATAGATGGTTTCAGGGAGACCGGCTAGAGAAGCCCATATCTTGCTCTGACGACATCTACAACATCATGATAATGTGTTGGTCTGCAAATCCTAACCATCGCCCTTCATTCGCTTGTTTGGCAGGTCCTATAATTTTCTCATTTTCATCGAGGTTCTACGTTAGTGATGAATGACTTTGAATTTAGACGAGCTGGGTTCGATGAAGTCACCCTATGTCGAATTTCTTCCCGATGCAGCTACACTTCCACCTCACGGTTCCATATTTTAAATGTTATAATTAACAATCATTATATGGACGTTGTGTTGCTCACATACCTACTGAAAGTGTGTATCTACTGAAAGTGTATTCATTTTAAGATCGATGTCCTAAACTCTAAATTTATATTATTTACATAGTAGAGCATGAAAGTTCAAAACTAACTATATATTAAAATTAATTAGAAAATTCAACTCTCAAGAACATCATGTTTCAATATGTATAGCTAAATCATGATCCAAATATTGTGATGAAACTGATCAGCTTCCTCAGTTGTTTCCGTTGATGTACCAAGTCCGTCTAATTTCTACACGATATCGCTGATGTGAAGAATAACCGAATAATAGTAGTGAGTAGCTCAGAACTTACTAATATGGACAAGTTGAACGATATTAAAGTTGCATAGATGTATATGTAATTATTTCCGTTTTAGATTGCCCGAATGAAGACATGGTGAATGAAGAATAGATTCGACTACTTCTATGTGTCTGATCTCAATACAAACTATTCCAATCTCAAAACTATTCTATTCATGTGTTCAAAGTTATTTGTCGATCGGTATTAACAAAATATACGATGTAAAATGAATCTATGTATAAAATATCATTTTGATTTTGGTATATGTCCGTGATAACGTCTCTGATTATCTCCCTTTCCTACCTCTACTTGTTCATCTGAGAGAGAGAAGATGAAAGTGAGTAACCATAGCAATCGAACTTCCTTTTTTTGAGGCTTCGAGAGAGATAGAGAAAGAAAGAAAGATTGCTGAAAGGAAAGCTGCCGAGTAAGAGAAAGAAAGAGAGAGGGGACAATTTATGATCCCTTTCATCTCTCGGGTTTTTTTGTTGCCTCCTTTTCCTGATATGTATACATTTTATAGTATGATGTTCATCCAAGTCCTTAACCAATTAGGGGTAAACAGTGCTTTTTAGAAAATAAATGAACGCACCCGTGGCCACAGCATCGCAGTTACTGCATTCACTCAGCATTGAACAACCGGGACCAACAGCAACCTTGAGAGAAATGGAGATTTTGGAGAAGTTCATGTAGTGCAATGCTTAGCTTCAGTGTGAATTCAAGTATGCATTATGGTTTAGGGAAATCTCGCATGAGGAAGAAATGGGCGAAGGACCGATTGCAGCCAAATTGATGTCACTCATGTCTTCAAATCGGCTATGTAACGAGTAATTAAGTTTTATGTAGTACATTTGTCGGATATTACTTCCCACCTTGAAGAAGAAGTGGCATTATGAAAATTTACCTTGTATCGTAATGTTCGCTTTGTTTTACAGAACTTGGATTGCATCTAGACCAACAGCAAGATGGACTCAGGCATTGTTACAATTGTCAAAGAGTTTACTCAAAGAGAAGGTAAGTGGTGCGGTAGATACATCGGTATTAAGACATACAAATGTCTGGATGTTGTGAATCGTGAATTCAACATTGAATTCAAAAGTAATTCAAAAGTAACTAAAAGGATACTATTATTAAACACTTTCGTTGGTGTTTTATCCTGATTTGTCTTCTTTGTTCAGAGTTTAGCTGATGTTTTTCACGAGCACCAAAAACATGCAGTATTCAAGAAAGTGAGTGCTTATTTTTGTACAAATATATGAGAGGGATCGCGAGAGAATCGACCAAGGGGCGGAAGTAGCATTTTTTATTTTCTAAAATGCTTAAAAAATTACCAAAAATACTTCGAACGATGCTCTATCGAACTGCGTCGGGCGATTTTTTTTAGAAATTTTTTTTCTCGAGTACGCGCGTGTCAAAGTTGACGTTGTTCGGTAAAACTAGGGAAATGCGATTCCGAAAAAAGGTCATAACTTGCTTTAACATTGTGCTAGAAACTTTTTAAAAAAATGGTTAGATAGGGAAAAGATCCCTCTACAACTTTGCTGTTGACGTCGTCATTTGTTGTTGCGATCCTGGAGCAGGGCGGTCGCTCGAGTGAAAATGTAGCATAACTTTAAAAATCGGAATTTGTCGGTCCCAGTTTTCTGCCAAGTTATAGTCACTACCCACTAGGTTTTCCACAAAAAATTTCAGATTTTTTGAAACATGTATAAAAAAAGGGCCCTGGTTTGAGTGTTGGCGACTTGTGCCCGACCATTGATATTTTGAGTTTCATGGACCTAGATAAGCTCAGTTGGATTAAAATTGGTGAAATATGTCTGAATTTGTTATTTTTAATCATTTAAACTTGAATTTGACATGCCTCATCTTTGAAATTTCAATTTCTCATTTTTCCGTTTTTTTATTTTTTTACGTGATTTCTCGCCTACACATGCGGCATTTCATTCTAAATTTTGATGTTTTTCAACTAATTTTCTCAGAAGAAGTCCTTGCTGTCGTTGAGCAGCGCACTTCATTTCAAAATTAATTATTTGAATTTTCGTGACAATTGATTTAAATCAATTTTAAATTTGCGCGTTGTCTTTCAGAATAAAGATGTCGTTACGGAAATGAATCTCTGCACAAGAAGATCTCCAGTGATCCATCTGGTTTTCTCTTGGTCTTCATGTGTGTTTCAGCATCATGGGGATTGCATTTCTTCTTAGCAGCTCGCATCTTTCGGAAATAAGCTCGAATTATATCTCTTGCATGCTCATCATCAAAATGCTTAGACGAATTTTGCGAAGCGCCCATCCCTCATCCAATTCAGTCGATCGATTGTGGAGAGAATTCTGAACTTCCTCCTGAACCTTCAGCCTTTCCTCTCCTAGGGAAAAGGTCGTGTCCAATGATTCTGCGATCTTCTCAACACAGTGGTTGTGCATAGTCTTGCGCTGCAGTTTAGGAGCATGCTTCCCTCGAAGGATATGTTTATCGAGTTCACGGAATGACATGAACTCTTGTGCACAGGTCTCATTGGGACAGGGAATCAATCGGATGAAGAATCAGGAATAGGGGCGATCTCGGGTTCTTTCTTCTCTACAGATGAACGAGTCAACCAGAACTTTTCTCTAGAATCCACCGTATATCTTCCGCTCTCATTGATAACTATTTTTCCTTCGCCCTCACCTTCCTCAATCCCTCAATGAAAGGGGACAACATCATTGTCACTCGTGTAGTGGTAGTATAGAGATGATCTCGCAGGATGATAAAACCATCTGCATTCAGTGATCCCATAATAATCAGAGGAGAATGATAAGATCAAAAACGGTAATTAGTAAGTAGAGATGAGTGTGCAGATTCATTTCCGTAACGACATCTTTATTCTGAAAGACAACGCGCAAATTTAAAATTGATTTAAATCAATTGTCACGAAAATTCAAATAATTAATTTTGAAATGAAGTGCGCTGCTCAACGACAGCAAGGACTTCTTCTGAGATGTAAATTAGTTGAAAAACATCAAAATTTAGAATGAAATGCCACATGTGTAGGCGAGAAATCACATTAAAAAAATAAAAAACGGAAAAATCAGAAATTGAAATTTCAAAGATGAGGCATGTCAAATTCAAGTTTAAATGATTAAAAATAACAAATTCAGGTATATTTCACCAATTTTAATCCAACTGAGCTTATCTAGGTCCATGAAACTCAAAATATCAATGGTCGGCCACAAGTCGCCAACACTCAAACCAGGGCCCTTTTTTTATACATGTTTCAAAAAATCTGAAATTTTTTGTGGAAAACCTACTGGGTAGTGACTATAACTTGGCAGAAAACTGGGACCGACAAATTCCGATTTTTAAAGTTATGCTACATTTTCACTCGAGCGACCGCCCTGCTCCAGGATCGCAACAACAAATGACGACGTCAACAGCAAAGTTGTAGAGGGATCTTTTCCCTATCTAACCATTTTTTTAAAACGTTTCTAGCACAATTTTAAAGCAAGTTATGACCTTTTTTCGGAATCGCATTTTTCTAGTTTTGCCGAACAACGTCAACTTTGACACGCGCGTACTCGAGAAAAAAATTTTCTAAAAAAAATCGCCCGACGCAGTTCGATAGAGCATCGTTCGAAGTATTTTTGGTAATTTTTTAAGAATTTAAAAAATCCTACTTCCGCTTACCCCCAGGTGGTGGTTGATTCTCTCGCGATCCCTCTCATATGAATATTGCCAATAATTGTGGTAGCATTATTTTTTTTAGTTTATCGACGCAGTCGCGAAGCAATTTGTGATGAACTCAAATGAACCGATGTACTCGCAAAATATTACGCTTGCAATGAGTAAGGTCTATCTGGTCGTCTATAAAAGATGTTTTCATCTTCAGATGTCATATATCGATTGAGTAATTCTGGACGACATGCTTCTTTATTTGTAGACGCCCGCATACACAAAGTATATTTCATTTCCTGTGCTGACGCAGTCCTTGATGTAATATTGAAAATTACCAGAATTTTTTTTAATATCAAATAACTTTTATTTTTTATAATTATTATTATATGAACACCACCTGGCATTTTCTCTTTCGACTGAAAAATCAATTAATGTGGCCGCAATTTTACCTTCACCTTTTTGCCTCTATGTACATGTTTATGCATTTTTGTACCGTTTTGTTGCAGGCTCTGATCCCCCTCTTGCAATGCCGAGAGATGAGTCTACTGCGAGCTGTGCTTGAAGTGACTTTTATTATTTAAAATCTTCATTTGATATGTAAACAGTTCCCGATTGGCAGAGAGATGATTGCAGGTACTCGGCCGTCTTTCTGACTGGGTTGAGTCATGTCGACTGGACCTATGCCAGTCAACGGCCATTGATGTCTGTCTACAAATGGCTGGAGAAAGTGATCTACTCACTCAAAAGTAAATTCCTTATTACTATGACCAGATATACTTATTCCGTTAATGCTAAAATTATTTCATTGCAGACTATGCATTTCATTGTTGCGTATTCTAGCATGTGAGATGAATGCACGAGAACAGATCAAAATATATGATGGAATTCCGCTTCTCGTTAGGCAAGTTTCCAGAAAATACGTAATGTTTGGGATACTATAAAAACGAATATAAACTTCTGATTGCGTTTCAATGACGCACTTTTTTCGATAACACAAATTATTTACAATCGAAGGGGTGGGACAAAGCTCGTCTGGTAGATATACATATTTATTACCAAATTTATCAGCTTGCTATCGATGCGTAATTCACGACTACAATGGCATGTTGCATGGACCCTAGCACAACTTGCTGATGATCTCGAGTGCTCTCTTGAGGTTGCAAATATATTTAATATCTAGTATTAAAAATTTCATATTGTTGTTAGTTGAAAAATAAGAAATGTTTATCAAATGAATATCTTCCAACGGAAACACTACATTTTCGGACAAGTAGATAAGCCAATAATGTATTGAACAGATTGGCCAACGAGGTGCAATTTCTGTGATACTATCAGAACTATCTTTGCAACAGCCGCCACAGAGAGCTGTTACTGATTGGATCTCCATGCTTACGGGTATATGTATATATTTATGTATCATTTTATTTGCTGCGTTCATGAGAGCTGTTAAGCGGCAACTTACTGTATACAATATGTATATCTACAGGTCTCTGTGCTCTGCTGGCGCAACTTTGTCAAACCGACTCAAACGAGGCAAGGACGATTTTTTAAAATGTTCATTCCCCTCGAAATACCGTTTATCTTGTTATAGGTCTTAATTATTCGCAATAATGGCATTTTCACCATCGGACAATGCATGTTGTTACCTCTTAGGTACGACTATCCTGAATTCAACTTGAAAGAACCATTTCGTGCATACTATCTACATGTATATAGCTAAACCATTGCCATTGCCAGTAAACCATGGCCGTATGTTGAAAAAGACATTCCCGCTTTATCTTTTTTACAGGCACCCTCATATATTTGACAATCCACAGTTCGAACCATTTCTTTGCTCGGCTTTTCGTGTGCTCAGACTGTTATTTTCCATGGAACGAAATCGACATTTCTTCAAAAAGGTCAATAACTAAAATTAGATGGTCTATAAGTTGTCGTTTTTTTCATATCTCATGTCCTTCTCTCGTGGGCTATAAGTTTCCATTTCTTATGCCTTCTTGCGCGCGTAAGAGTTCCGCGAGGTTGACATGATTTTATCTATTCTGAGTGGCCTGGGGAAACTGGGGAAAATGAAAACGATGCGAGAAGTGGGAAGGCTACGAGAAAAATTTACATAAGTGAAAGTCTTCGCTCTCATTTATGTAATAATATCTGTACGTATAAGAGAGCAAGCAGGATAGATCAACTGGATGGCACTCAACAAGCAGCACGATTCCAACTTTCGGGCGCATACCAGAATATGAATTGTTCTCAAACAATAAATTTAATGTTTTTTTTTGAAAAATCTTTAAGATTTGGGAATTTGTATATTTGTTGATTGGATTGAAGTGAAGCATGGTCTGTTTTATTGAGGTGTTCGATCCGGATATGTTCGGTAAGTTCATCGACGTTGGACATTATGTGCAGGACCTGACGGAATATCGAGGATTGGCTCATGATTTCATGCAGCGAATGGTATTTTTTAAACATATTATGTTGCTAAATTCCACTTAATACATGTTCCGTCCAGAAAAAGGATTCAAGCATGCCGGATAGCCTCTTCACAGCTTGGGACACACTAAATCAAGAGAAAGCACCTTTGGGAGAGGTATTCCCTACTAGATAATAAAATCCCTACATTTCGTGTGCACTTGTGTGAAATGGAAATCACTCACAGGAGTGTGCATTTTGTCGGTTGGAGACCGGAATCAATTCGCACATGAGAACCCTAGATTCGATGTACCTAGATCCGATCTACGACCCAATGGACCGAAACATCCAACCGCATTTTCATTTTCTTTCCGCATCGTCTTTCTCCCTTACTCTCCCTCTAGCAGTTTTTTCCCAATTTGTCCTATTCAGTAATCTCTGTAAATCGCTTCAATTATAGGTAGGTGAATATGAAATGCTACAGCAGTTGGGAGCGGGCGCGTTTGGTTGCGTATACACTGTGCGAAAGAAGGCATCCCCGATGCAATTCTATGCACTCAAAGAGGTAATTTCCGGCTCTTATTTTATCCGTTGCTACGATGAATCGATGTTCATAAACTAATTAATAGATTTACATGATGGAATCTCGAGAAATGGGCCCCGATAAAAGCTTCGGAGATATAATCAGCGAAGTTCGAATAATCAAGCAGCAGGTTACCAGCAACGATTTTACATTGCATTTCAAATAATTAGGTTTTGTAGAAATTGTTTGAAAGAATTTAATGTGCTGAACTACTGTCTTATTTTGAGTTACCATGTGCTTCTTCCGCAGATTTAGCAATCTCTAACCCCCAATACCATGTGGCACGCTTCACCCTGCCAGGGGGTACATGCAAAATTCGCGAGGGGCGCTCCAAACCCCTACAAATTATATATCATCTTGTAGATCTTGACGGGACAAACATTTTTTATGAAGAAAGTGGAAGCCTAGCTCTTATGTGGAAAAAAATATTTCGGTCGAAAGTTTTATTTTTTGCGTCGTGAAAATTTTTTCGCCGGGTGTCGCAAAATAAACTTTTTCAACCGATTCGCAATACCTTTTTACCCCTTTGTGCAAAAATTGAGGAAAATCGAAAAGGGGACCTGTCTCGAAAATGTTCGCCGAATGCGCCAAACCTCGCATTTTGACATTTTTTTCAGCTTTTCAGCTTCGTATAAATTGAGAATTTCGAGACCGGTGATGAAGTTTTGCATTTGAATAGACTAATATGGGTCAGTACAATAAATTCTGAACGTTTACACTGATTATGAAAAAAAATTGAATTTTTTGAAATTTCAGAGAAAACTTTTTTTGCTCGATCACATTCAAACTCTCACAATCTATTGTCCTAGACCATATTAGTTGATTTAGATGTAAAACTTCATTACCGGTCTCGAAATTCTCGATTTATACGAAGTTGGAAAGCTGAAAAAATGTCAAAATGCGAGGTTTGGCGCATTCGGCGAACATTTTCGAGACAGGTCCCCTATCAAATTCCTTCAATTTTTGCACAATTGGTGAAAAGGTATTGTGAATCGATTGAAAAGTTCATTTTGCGATACCTGGCGAAACATTTTCACGACGTAAAATATAAAACTTTCGACCGAAATAATTTTTTTCACAGAAGAGCTAGACTTTCACTTTCTTCACAAAAAATGTTTCTCTTGTCGAGATCTACAAGATGATATATAATTTGTAGGGGTTTGGAGCGCCCCTCGCGAATTTGACTTACCCCCTGGCAGTGTGATTCGTGCCACAGGGTATTGGGGGTTAGAGATATGGCTTCCTAAGGTCGATTTTCGAACTTTACGTGAAAATGTAGTGTCACTTTTTCAAGATAGGGCAAAAAATCGTTGTGCGGCCCGTGACTATCGTAATTCTCTCAGATAGTCTCTGCAATAAGCTTTCCGGGTCACATGTTCTGACATGTTTTTGCACGTTGCGAAAAAAAGCCCACGAACGCTATTGGTAAGATTATTTTGGCGATAAGCTTATCGTAAGACTATTTGCAAACGTAAGCTTACCAGGATGGAACCTCCGCCGTAGGCGGAGTTGCCATACTGATTTTAGATATTTTAGATTTATATGTATACACTCATATGAGGTTCATTTTCAAATTTTTTGACACGCCTACTAAAAATAAATTTGTGACAATAATTCAGCTTCGCCATCCCAACATCGTCCGTTATCGTCGAATTTTCGTAGAGAATCAACGGCTGTACATTGTAATGGATTTAATTGATGGTTTGTTTTCTTTATTTTAATTTTAATATTTTATGATAATAGCAACTTGAGTCACCGTATGCTAGAATTAGATCCGTCGAGGTCTTCTCATTGATTTTGGACAAATCGAATCAGCATCGGTACAGAGATCCACGCGCATGCGCTTCGTTATGCAACTTATTCATGAATATGTATGTAGATAGATAGTATCTCTCCCATAGGCTCTTTTATAGCCTCCGCTTATATTTTTCGAACATAAACATGTAAGAGACAGTTCAATCCGTCCTCATTCATTATTAAGGGGCGTCACTGAAGGATCATATTTACTCCACAGCAGAAAGGAAATCTCAGTTCGCTGAATCCAGAGTGTGGGACATAGTAGTACAGGCTAGTAATTTTTATGACATTCACGAATTCCTTGATCTTTATTATAGCTGGTGCTCGCACTTCGATACCTACACAAAGACAAAAGAATTGTACATCGTGATCTCAAGCCCAATAACATTATGCTAGGAGAGGGAGATCGAGTAGTGATCAGTTCGTTTTTGGATACTTATTCTGACAATAAGCAATGGCAAATTTCAATCTAAAATATATGTATCTCCAAATTGGCTTATCGCATGTAAAAATTAGATCTACTTTCTACACCTTTGTTTGCAATTTTGCAAATTTTAGACTCAAAATAAATTTTCAGCGGATTTTGGACTTGCAAAACAACGAGGAGCTGAATATCTTAAATCAGCTGCAGGAACCATAGTATATTCATGGTAGGCATGAAACTCATGATTTTTAGTTACATATTAAACTTCAGCCCCGAGATTGTTCAGAACCTCCAATATAGTTTCGGAGCCGACATCTGGTCTCTGGGATGCAGTATATATGAGGCAAATTCTAAAAATTATTTTAAAAATTATTCAAATTATTACTCAGCTTTGCAACCTTCATCCAGCCTTTTACTCACAGAATATGCTCAAACTTACGATGCTTATCGTTGAAGGGACTTATGAACCTGTATGCGCAACTTATTCTGAGTAAGTGAATTTTGTTAGTGATTTTTAAGAGGTGGGTTCTGCTCTTTCTATGTAGAGCATTAAAAAAAAGAAGTTTCCTGTAGTTCTACATCATTTCTGTAAAATATTTGCAATTTTCCAAAGTGATAATTTGATAGAGTGCTTCTTCAGAAGAATGATCAGAAGAGTTCAAATTTTAAAAAAGAGAGAATTATGCACGTGTATTATTTCAGTCGTCTGCGTGAGTTGATCGCGGCTTGCCTCGATGCGAATGAAAAAAATCGACCGGATATCGTACAAGTATAGATAGTTTAATTTTATCAAATATATCACGCGTCTTCTGAGAGATGACGCGCAAGACCCTGCGGAACTGGGAGCCCCAAGTTTGAGCAATCCCATGAAATTTTTATGGTGTAGTATTATGGAAGAAAGAAAAACTGTGGCCTCGCTCATTTGTCTCTTGACCCGGGCCTACCATACCTCAGCTCCCAGATGAGCTAGAAGGTCGTGCTCAAACCTAGTTCCGCAGAATACACGTGAGCTGAGCTACGAGCGTTTGGCTGTATGCCAAGTGACCCTGCCGTGCAGGCACTAAAAAAGAGAGAGGGGCAGAGAGGAGAATGAAGAGAGTGCGCATGCAAATTGACCCGCGCTGCTCGCTTATTATCTATATTGAGCGATCCTTCGCCTCTCTACCCCTTTAAAACGCGGTCCGCATAAGAGCGTCGAAATATGGAGGGGACGTCGCATAGTAGCTCAAAATGGTCCTCAGGGGTTCATACTTGGTGGCTGAAGTCCCTAGGGATGGGATACACTTCAGCCAAAAATTTGACCCCAAAAGTTGATCTTTGATCTTTCGAATCGAAAATTTTCATATTAATTTTACCCCCTATGTTATATATCATTCGATAGAGCATCAAT
This sequence comes from Pristionchus maxplancki, assembly GCA_900490775.1. Taxonomy (NCBI): domain Eukaryota; kingdom Metazoa; phylum Nematoda; class Chromadorea; order Rhabditida; family Neodiplogasteridae; genus Pristionchus; species Pristionchus maxplancki. The sequence continues at coordinate 36,171 of LS539500.1, forward strand.
TGTTATGTCTAAACCTAAGTTTTCAAAGCTTTTGGACTTTAACTTTTCGAGAAATTCGAGAAAATGTCGAAAAATAGCGAGTTCGATTTTTTCAAAAAAAATGTAGCCATGTTCCAATCGAGTGCAGGCCATGGAAAGTTTATATAATATGTAAAAAGGTACAAAGATTTCAGAAAAAAATACCTCGAGTCGGTACGACATACCCGGACATCACTTTCTTTCGAAAAACTACTCTGGTTTCTCCCAACCACTAGGCAACCATTAAAAGTGGGCGGAGTTTGGGCCAACCACTAGGTAGCCAATGTCTCAACCACTAGGCAACCATTGGTTTTCCAACCACTAGGCAACCAGGAACCATACCCGTCGTGACTAGCACAACTAGCCCCTACAAGGTCCCTTCGCGCCCCCCTCGACAGTCGGCTCTTGGGCGCGACAAAATTTCAACGATCTCAAGAAAGATCGTATTTTGGATGTGACTGAGCCACGACTCGTGTGGTTTGGCTACTTTATAAGGAAGCTCGGCGCTTGTGCTGTTGACCGCCCCCCTCCACATTCCCTATACCTATCGCAATTATTTAGCAAAATTTAATGATAGGGATATCATTATGATTTTGAAGCATTATTCTCATATTCTCCCTACCCTATTCTCACCATGGTACCCCCTATCTCTATTATTCGTGGTTCCCTGTTTAGGGTAGAGGGGGCGGTCAACAGCACAAGCGCCGGAAGCTCATACAATTATCGATCAATTAGTCGTACTCATTTTCAACCACTAGGCAACCAGCGTCGCAACCACTGGGCAACCATTACTCCAACCACTAGGCAACCATAACCCCTACCACTAGGTGGGATGCGCCTTGCCATGTGGTTGTGGTAATGGTTGCCTAGTGGTTGGGAGAAACCAGAGTAGTACCCAATCGTCGACGAGGGTTCGAATCCGCCTCCCATCAATCTTTTGCCAACTTTTTTTTGCCCTCAAATGAGGTTTTCTCGATGCCAATTCACTTGATATCTATCACTACGTTAATTTAAAGTTGTTTGAGTACTTTTCAGAAACATTTGTGATCATCACTCTCACCGATTTTTTCACATAAGAGGGGAAAAATCTGAAAAATACTCTAAACAACTTTTAATTAACGTAGTGATAGATATCAAGTGAATTGGCATCGAGAAAACCTCATTTGAGGGCAAAAAAGGTTGGCAAAAGATTGATGTAGGGAGGAGGATTCGAACCCTCGTCAACGATTGGGTACTAGTTTTTCGAAAAAAAGTGAGGTCCAGGTATGTCGTACCGACTCGAGGTAGTTTTTCTGAAATCTTCGTACCTTTTTACATATTATATAAACTTTCCAGGGCCTGCACTCGATTGGAACATGGTCAAATATTTTTTTGAAAAAATCGAACTCGCTATTTTTCGACATTTTCTTGAATTTCTCGAAAAGTTAAAGTCCAAAAGCTTTGAAAACTTAGAAGTATGCATAACTTTTGACGCTCTATCGAATGGTATACAATATGTGGGGGTAAAATTAGGATGAAAATTTTCGATCTTAAAGATCAAAAATCAACTTTTGGGGTCAAATTTTTGGCTGAAGTGTATCCCACCCCTATGGACTTCAGCCACCAAGTATGAACCCCTGGGGACCATTTTGAGCTACTGTGCCACCCCCTTGTACGTTCTTACGGAGACCGCGTTTTAAGAGACCGGATCGGTAAGGATCGAGTATTTTGACCCACCCCCCGGACACGTTCCTCTAGGACCCAGACCCAGAACCCCATATTGGGGTGGTAGGAGGGCCTAGTCCTTGTGTTGCACAAAATACATCATATTTGTCATTCACGCGGTTACGGTAGGAGAAATATCACAATATGTGTGAAAACGTCAAAAATTCATAATTTAAATTCCAGGAGAGCTAGACTCAAATACTCAAGTGCGTTACTTTAGGGGTGCCCTGAGGTACTAAAACGACCAATAAGATTGATTCCCGCTTCATTCCGAAAATAAAATTTTGACCAAAATTTTCATTTTTTGAGTAAAATTGGCCATGAACATAAATTGCTCCACGGGAAAGGGGGGTTCAAGATGAAGCCCAGTGGGTCCTCTGACTCATGGAGCAGGAACTGGACCACACATTTTTTTACATTTTGAGATTTTCCATCTCAAAGGTCTCAGACCGACCATCTGATTTTCATTTTTTCAATTTTTGTTGTTCTTTTCATGAAATTTGTAGTGCTTATAGCTATTTTTTATCATTTGACATGTTTAGCAATAAATAACACTGATAAAATAAGCATTTGTTGCAATTTAAAAAAAATTATTTTTTATTTATTGCATTTTTCAAAGTGTTCTGAAATAGAGCTCATTCCACTTTCTAGTGTTTTTTGAAATGCTCTAGGGGTAACTTTTTATGTAGAACTCGAAAATCGACCTTAGGAAGCGGTACCATCAATTCCGACACAGACCCCATGGTACCCACTCTGGAACCAAAGGGTATGTGGTACCTCGGGAATTTTTTCGCAAACCTATACATGTGATAGTGAATTTTGTAGATCTCGACAAGATAAACATTTTTTGTGAAGAAAGTTAAGGTCTAACTCTTCTTAGAAAAAAGCTGCATAGGTCGGAAAAATATCACAGTGAAATTTTCGGATCGCTGTAAGATCGGAATTTCGATATTTACAATTGATTTTTTTGTCAGTAATGATCAATCTGATTCAGAATAATAATTCCAGAAAGTTTGAAGAGGATTGGACAAAAATAAAAAAATTGATTTTTTCAAGTTCAGATTTTTTTCGAAAAGATATTTTTTCTCTCAAAATGTCCCAAACGTTCCAAAAACTATATTTATGATCAGTTAAGTAATTTCCAATCGAAAACATAATGATTTGAGTAGAAATTCCGATCTTACAGCGATCCGAAAATTTCACTGTGATATTTTTCCGACCTATGCAACTTTTTTCTAAGAAGAGTTAGACCTTAACTTTCTTTACAAAAAATGTTTATCTTGTCGAGATCTACAAAATTCACTATCACATGTATAGGTTTGCGAAAAAATTCCCGAGGTACCACATACCCTTTGGTTCCAGAGTGGGTACCATGGGGTCTGGGTCGGGTTTTATGGTACCGCTTCCTAAGGTCGATTTTCGAGTTCTACGTAAAAAGTTACCCCTGGAGCATTTCAAAAAACACTAGAAAGTATAATGAGCTCTATTTCAGAACACTTTGAAAAATGCAATAAATAAAAAATAATTTTTTTTTAATTGCAACAAATGCTTATTTTTTCAGTGTTATTTATTGCTAAACATGTCAAATGATAAAAAATAGCTATAAGCACTACAAATTTCATGAAAAGAACAACAAAAATTGAAAAAAATGAAAATCAGATGGTCGGTCTGAGACCTTTGGGATGGAAAATCTCAAAATGTAAAAAAATGTGTGGTCCAGTTCCTGCTCCATGAGTCAGAGGACCCACTGGGCTTCATCTTGAACCCCCCTTTCCCGTGGAGCAATTTATGTTCATGGCCAATTTTACTCAAAAAATGAAAATTTTGGTCAAAATTTTATTTTCGGAATGAAGCGGGAATCAATCTTATTGGTCGTTTTAGTACCTCAGGGCACCCCTAAAGTAACGCACTTGAGTATTTGAGTCTAGCTCTCCTGGAATTTAAATTATGAATTTTTGACGTTTTCACACATATTGTGATATTTCTCCTACCGTAACCGCGTGAATGACAAATATGATGTATTTTGTGCAACACAAGGACTAGGCCCTCCTACCACCCCAATATGGGGTTCTGGGTCTGGGTCCTAGAGGAACGTGTCCGGGGGGTGGGTCAAAATACTCGATCCTTACCGATCCGGTCTCTTAAAACGCGGTCTCCGTAAGAACGTACAAGGGGGTGGCACAGTAGCTCAAAATGGTCCCCAGGGGTTCATACTTGGTGGCTGAAGTCCATAGGGGTGGGATACACTTCAGCCAAAAATTTGACCCCAAAAGTTGATTTTTGATCTTTAAGATCGAAAATTTTCATCCTAATTTTACCCCCACATATTGTATACCATTCGATAGAGCGTCAAAAGTTATGCATACTTCTAAGTTTTCAAAGCTTTTGGACTTTAACTTTTCGAGAAATTCAAGAAAATGTCGAAAAATAGCGAGTTCGATTTTTTCAAAAAAATATTTGACCATGTTCCAATCGAGTGCAGGCCCTGGAAAGTTTATATAATATGTAAAAAGGTACGAAGATTTCAGAAAAACTACCTCGAGTCGGTACGACATACCTGGACCTCACTTTTTTTCGAAAAACTAGTACCCAATCGTTGACGAGGGTTCGAATCCTCCTCCCTACATCAATCTTTTGCCAACCTTTTTTGCCCTCAAATGAGGTTTTCTCGATGCCAATTCACTTGATATCTATCACTACGTTAATTAAAAGTTGTTTAGAGTATTTTTCAGATTTTTCCCCTCTTATGTGAAAAAATCGGTGAGAGTGATGATCACAAATGTTTCTGAAAAGTACTCAAACAACTTTAAATTAACGTAGTGATAGATATCAAGTGAATTGGCATCGAGAAAACCTCATTTGAGGGCAAAAAAAAGTTGGCAAAAGATTGATGGGAGGCGGATTCGAACCCTCGTCGACGATTGGGTACTACTCTGGTTTCTCCCAACCACTAGGCAACCATTACCACAACCACATGGCAAGGCGCATCCCACCTAGTGGTAGGGGTTATGGTTGCCTAGTGGTTGGAGTAATGGTTGCCCAGTGGTTGCGACGCTGGTTGCCTAGTGGTTGAAAATGAGTACGACTAATTGATCGATAATTGTATGAGCTTCCGGCGCTTGTGCTGTTGACCGCCCCCTCTACCCTAAACAGGGAACCACGAATAATAGAGATAGGGGGTACCATGGTGAGAATAGGGTAGGGAGAATATGAGAATAATGCTTCAAAATCATAATGATATCCCTATCATTAAATTTTGCTAAATAATTGCGATAGGTATAGGGAATGTGGAGGGGGGCGGTCAACAGCACAAGCGCCGAGCTTCCTTATAAAGTAGCCAAACCACACGAGTCGTGGCTCAGTCACATCCAAAATACGATCTTTCTTGAGATCGTTGAAATTTTGTCGCGCCCAAGAGCCGACTGTCGAGGGGGGCGCGAAGGGACCTTGTAGGGGCTAGTTGTGCTAGTCACGACGGGTATGGTTCCTGGTTGCCTAGTGGTTGGAAAACCAATGGTTGCCTAGTGGTTGAGACATTGGCTACCTAGTGGTTGGCCCAAACTCCGCCCACTTTTAATGGTTGCCTAGTGGTTGGGAGAAACCAGAGTAGTTTTTCGAAAGAAAGTGATGTCCGGGTATGTCGTACCGACTCGAGGTATTTTTTTCTGAAATCTTTGTACCTTTTTACATATTATATAAACTTTCCATGGCCTGCACTCGATTGGAACATGGCTACATTTTTTTTGAAAAAATCGAACTCGCTATTTTTCGACATTTTCTCGAATTTCTCGAAAAGTTAAAGTCCAAAAGCTTTGAAAACTTAGGTTTAGACATAACAATTGATGCTCTATCGAATGATATATAACATAGGGGGTAAAATTAATATGAAAATTTTCGATTCGAAAGATCAAAGATCAACTTTTGGGGTCAAATTTTTGGCTGAAGTGTATCCCATCCCTAGGGACTTCAGCCACCAAGTATGAACCCCTGAGGACCATTTTGAGCTACTATGCGACGTCCCCTCCATATTTCGACGCTCTTATGCGGACCGCGTTTTAAAGGGGTAGAGAGGCGAAGGATCGCTCAATATAGATAATAAGCGAGCAGCGCGGGTCAATTTGCATGCGCACTCTCTTCATTCTCCTCTCTGCCCCTCTCTCTTTTTTAGTGCCTGCACGGCAGGGTCACTTGGCATACAGCCAAACGCTCGTAGCTCAGCTCACGTGTATTCTGCGGAACTAGGTTTGAGCACGACCTTCTAGCTCATCTGGGAGCTGAGGTATGGTAGGCCCGGGTCAAGAGACAAATGAGCGAGGCCACAGTTTTTCTTTCTTCCATAATACTACACCATAAAAATTTCATGGGATTGCTCAAACTTGGGGCTCCCAGTTCCGCAGGGTCTTGCGCGTCATCTCTCAGAAGACGCGTGATATATTTGATAAAATTAAACTATCTATACTTGTACGATATCCGGTCGATTTTTTTCATTCGCATCGAGGCAAGCCGCGATCAACTCACGCAGACGACTGAAATAATACACGTGCATAATTCTCTCTTTTTTAAAATTTGAACTCTTCTGATCATTCTTCTGAAGAAGCACTCTATCAAATTATCACTTTGGAAAATTGCAAATATTTTACAGAAATGATGTAGAACTACAGGAAACTTCTTTTTTTTAATGCTCTACATAGAAAGAGCAGAACCCACCTCTTAAAAATCACTAACAAAATTCACTTACTCAGAATAAGTTGCGCATACAGGTTCATAAGTCCCTTCAACGATAAGCATCGTAAGTTTGAGCATATTCTGTGAGTAAAAGGCTGGATGAAGGTTGCAAAGCTGAGTAATAATTTGAATAATTTTTAAAATAATTTTTAGAATTTGCCTCATATATACTGCATCCCAGAGACCAGATGTCGGCTCCGAAACTATATTGGAGGTTCTGAACAATCTCGGGGCTGAAGTTTAATATGTAACTAAAAATCATGAGTTTCATGCCTACCATGAATATACTATGGTTCCTGCAGCTGATTTAAGATATTCAGCTCCTCGTTGTTTTGCAAGTCCAAAATCCGCTGAAAATTTATTTTGAGTCTAAAATTTGCAAAATTGCAAACAAAGGTGTAGAAAGTAGATCTAATTTTTACATGCGATAAGCCAATTTGGAGATACATATATTTTAGATTGAAATTTGCCATTGCTTATTGTCAGAATAAGTATCCAAAAACGAACTGATCACTACTCGATCTCCCTCTCCTAGCATAATGTTATTGGGCTTGAGATCACGATGTACAATTCTTTTGTCTTTGTGTAGGTATCGAAGTGCGAGCACCAGCTATAATAAAGATCAAGGAATTCGTGAATGTCATAAAAATTACTAGCCTGTACTACTATGTCCCACACTCTGGATTCAGCGAACTGAGATTTCCTTTCTGCTGTGGAGTAAATATGATCCTTCAGTGACGCCCCTTAATAATGAATGAGGACGGATTGAACTGTCTCTTACATGTTTATGTTCGAAAAATATAAGCGGAGGCTATAAAAGAGCCTATGGGAGAGATACTATCTATCTACATACATATTCATGAATAAGTTGCATAACGAAGCGCATGCGCGTGGATCTCTGTACCGATGCTGATTCGATTTGTCCAAAATCAATGAGAAGACCTCGACGGATCTAATTCTAGCATACGGTGACTCAAGTTGCTATTATCATAAAATATTAAAATTAAAATAAAGAAAACAAACCATCAATTAAATCCATTACAATGTACAGCCGTTGATTCTCTACGAAAATTCGACGATAACGGACGATGTTGGGATGGCGAAGCTGAATTATTGTCACAAATTTATTTTTAGTAGGCGTGTCAAAAAATTTGAAAATGAACCTCATATGAGTGTATACATATAAATCTAAAATATCTAAAATCAGTATGGCAACTCCGCCTACGGCGGAGGTTCCATCCTGGTAAGCTTACGTTTGCAAATAGTCTTACGATAAGCTTATCGCCAAAATAATCTTACCAATAGCGTTCGTGGGCTTTTTTTCGCAACGTGCAAAAACATGTCAGAACATGTGACCCGGAAAGCTTATTGCAGAGACTATCTGAGAGAATTACGATAGTCACGGGCCGCACAACGATTTTTTGCCCTATCTTGAAAAAGTGACACTACATTTTCACGTAAAGTTCGAAAATCGACCTTAGGAAGCCATATCTCTAACCCCCAATACCCTGTGGCACGAATCACACTGCCAGGGGGTAAGTCAAATTCGCGAGGGGCGCTCCAAACCCCTACAAATTATATATCATCTTGTAGATCTCGACAAGAGAAACATTTTTTGTGAAGAAAGTGAAAGTCTAGCTCTTCTGTGAAAAAAATTATTTCGGTCGAAAGTTTTATATTTTACGTCGTGAAAATGTTTCGCCAGGTATCGCAAAATGAACTTTTCAATCGATTCACAATACCTTTTCACCAATTGTGCAAAAATTGAAGGAATTTGATAGGGGACCTGTCTCGAAAATGTTCGCCGAATGCGCCAAACCTCGCATTTTGACATTTTTTCAGCTTTCCAACTTCGTATAAATCGAGAATTTCGAGACCGGTAATGAAGTTTTACATCTAAATCAACTAATATGGTCTAGGACAATAGATTGTGAGAGTTTGAATGTGATCGAGCAAAAAAAGTTTTCTCTGAAATTTCAAAAAATTCAATTTTTTTTCATAATCAGTGTAAACGTTCAGAATTTATTGTACTGACCCATATTAGTCTATTCAAATGCAAAACTTCATCACCGGTCTCGAAATTCTCAATTTATACGAAGCTGAAAAGCTGAAAAAAATGTCAAAATGCGAGGTTTGGCGCATTCGGCGAACATTTTCGAGACAGGTCCCCTTTTCGATTTTCCTCAATTTTTGCACAAAGGGGTAAAAAGGTATTGCGAATCGGTTGAAAAAGTTTATTTTGCGACACCCGGCGAAAAAATTTTCACGACGCAAAAAATAAAACTTTCGACCGAAATATTTTTTTCCACATAAGAGCTAGGCTTCCACTTTCTTCATAAAAAATGTTTGTCCCGTCAAGATCTACAAGATGATATATAATTTGTAGGGGTTTGGAGCGCCCCTCGCGAATTTTGCATGTACCCCCTGGCAGGGTGAAGCGTGCCACATGGTATTGGGGGTTAGAGATTGCTAAATCTGCGGAAGAAGCACATGGTAACTCAAAATAAGACAGTAGTTCAGCACATTAAATTCTTTCAAACAATTTCTACAAAACCTAATTATTTGAAATGCAATGTAAAATCGTTGCTGGTAACCTGCTGCTTGATTATTCGAACTTCGCTGATTATATCTCCGAAGCTTTTATCGGGGCCCATTTCTCGAGATTCCATCATGTAAATCTATTAATTAGTTTATGAACATCGATTCATCGTAGCAACGGATAAAATAAGAGCCGGAAATTACCTCTTTGAGTGCATAGAATTGCATCGGGGATGCCTTCTTTCGCACAGTGTATACGCAACCAAACGCGCCCGCTCCCAACTGCTGTAGCATTTCATATTCACCTACCTATAATTGAAGCGATTTACAGAGATTACTGAATAGGACAAATTGGGAAAAAACTGCTAGAGGGAGAGTAAGGGAGAAAGACGATGCGGAAAGAAAATGAAAATGCGGTTGGATGTTTCGGTCCATTGGGTCGTAGATCGGATCTAGGTACATCGAATCTAGGGTTCTCATGTGCGAATTGATTCCGGTCTCCAACCGACAAAATGCACACTCCTGTGAGTGATTTCCATTTCACACAAGTGCACACGAAATGTAGGGATTTTATTATCTAGTAGGGAATACCTCTCCCAAAGGTGCTTTCTCTTGATTTAGTGTGTCCCAAGCTGTGAAGAGGCTATCCGGCATGCTTGAATCCTTTTTCTGGACGGAACATGTATTAAGTGGAATTTAGCAACATAATATGTTTAAAAAATACCATTCGCTGCATGAAATCATGAGCCAATCCTCGATATTCCGTCAGGTCCTGCACATAATGTCCAACGTCGATGAACTTACCGAACATATCCGGATCGAACACCTCAATAAAACAGACCATGCTTCACTTCAATCCAATCAACAAATATACAAATTCCCAAATCTTAAAGATTTTTCAAAAAAAAACATTAAATTTATTGTTTGAGAACAATTCATATTCTGGTATGCGCCCGAAAGTTGGAATCGTGCTGCTTGTTGAGTGCCATCCAGTTGATCTATCCTGCTTGCTCTCTTATACGTACAGATATTATTACATAAATGAGAGCGAAGACTTTCACTTATGTAAATTTTTCTCGTAGCCTTCCCACTTCTCGCATCGTTTTCATTTTCCCCAGTTTCCCCAGGCCACTCAGAATAGATAAAATCATGTCAACCTCGCGGAACTCTTACGCGCGCAAGAAGGCATAAGAAATGGAAACTTATAGCCCACGAGAGAAGGACATGAGATATGAAAAAAACGACAACTTATAGACCATCTAATTTTAGTTATTGACCTTTTTGAAGAAATGTCGATTTCGTTCCATGGAAAATAACAGTCTGAGCACACGAAAAGCCGAGCAAAGAAATGGTTCGAACTGTGGATTGTCAAATATATGAGGGTGCCTGTAAAAAAGATAAAGCGGGAATGTCTTTTTCAACATACGGCCATGGTTTACTGGCAATGGCAATGGTTTAGCTATATACATGTAGATAGTATGCACGAAATGGTTCTTTCAAGTTGAATTCAGGATAGTCGTACCTAAGAGGTAACAACATGCATTGTCCGATGGTGAAAATGCCATTATTGCGAATAATTAAGACCTATAACAAGATAAACGGTATTTCGAGGGGAATGAACATTTTAAAAAATCGTCCTTGCCTCGTTTGAGTCGGTTTGACAAAGTTGCGCCAGCAGAGCACAGAGACCTGTAGATATACATATTGTATACAGTAAGTTGCCGCTTAACAGCTCTCATGAACGCAGCAAATAAAATGATACATAAATATATACATATACCCGTAAGCATGGAGATCCAATCAGTAACAGCTCTCTGTGGCGGCTGTTGCAAAGATAGTTCTGATAGTATCACAGAAATTGCACCTCGTTGGCCAATCTGTTCAATACATTATTGGCTTATCTACTTGTCCGAAAATGTAGTGTTTCCGTTGGAAGATATTCATTTGATAAACATTTCTTATTTTTCAACTAACAACAATATGAAATTTTTAATACTAGATATTAAATATATTTGCAACCTCAAGAGAGCACTCGAGATCATCAGCAAGTTGTGCTAGGGTCCATGCAACATGCCATTGTAGTCGTGAATTACGCATCGATAGCAAGCTGATAAATTTGGTAATAAATATGTATATCTACCAGACGAGCTTTGTCCCACCCCTTCGATTGTAAATAATTTGTGTTATCGAAAAAAGTGCGTCATTGAAACGCAATCAGAAGTTTATATTCGTTTTTATAGTATCCCAAACATTACGTATTTTCTGGAAACTTGCCTAACGAGAAGCGGAATTCCATCATATATTTTGATCTGTTCTCGTGCATTCATCTCACATGCTAGAATACGCAACAATGAAATGCATAGTCTGCAATGAAATAATTTTAGCATTAACGGAATAAGTATATCTGGTCATAGTAATAAGGAATTTACTTTTGAGTGAGTAGATCACTTTCTCCAGCCATTTGTAGACAGACATCAATGGCCGTTGACTGGCATAGGTCCAGTCGACATGACTCAACCCAGTCAGAAAGACGGCCGAGTACCTGCAATCATCTCTCTGCCAATCGGGAACTGTTTACATATCAAATGAAGATTTTAAATAATAAAAGTCACTTCAAGCACAGCTCGCAGTAGACTCATCTCTCGGCATTGCAAGAGGGGGATCAGAGCCTGCAACAAAACGGTACAAAAATGCATAAACATGTACATAGAGGCAAAAAGGTGAAGGTAAAATTGCGGCCACATTAATTGATTTTTCAGTCGAAAGAGAAAATGCCAGGTGGTGTTCATATAATAATAATTATAAAAAATAAAAGTTATTTGATATTAAAAAAAATTCTGGTAATTTTCAATATTACATCAAGGACTGCGTCAGCACAGGAAATGAAATATACTTTGTGTATGCGGGCGTCTACAAATAAAGAAGCATGTCGTCCAGAATTACTCAATCGATATATGACATCTGAAGATGAAAACATCTTTTATAGACGACCAGATAGACCTTACTCATTGCAAGCGTAATATTTTGCGAGTACATCGGTTCATTTGAGTTCATCACAAATTGCTTCGCGACTGCGTCGATAAACTAAAAAAAATAATGCTACCACAATTATTGGCAATATTCATATGAGAGGGATCGCGAGAGAATCAACCACCACCTGGGGGTAAGCGGAAGTAGGATTTTTTAAATTCTTAAAAAATTACCAAAAATACTTCGAACGATGCTCTATCGAACTGCGTCGGGCGATTTTTTTTAGAAAATTTTTTTCTCGAGTACGCGCGTGTCAAAGTTGACGTTGTTCGGCAAAACTAGAAAAATGCGATTCCGAAAAAAGGTCATAACTTGCTTTAAAATTGTGCTAGAAACGTTTTAAAAAAATGGTTAGATAGGGAAAAGATCCCTCTACAACTTTGCTGTTGACGTCGTCATTTGTTGTTGCGATCCTGGAGCAGGGCGGTCGCTCGAGTGAAAATGTAGCATAACTTTAAAAATCGGAATTTGTCGGTCCCAGTTTTCTGCCAAGTTATAGTCACTACCCAGTAGGTTTTCCACAAAAAATTTCAGATTTTTTGAAACATGTATAAAAAAAGGGCCCTGGTTTGAGTGTTGGCGACTTGTGGCCGACCATTGATATTTTGAGTTTCATGGACCTAGATAAGCTCAGTTGGATTAAAATTGGTGAAATATACCTGAATTTGTTATTTTTAATCATTTAAACTTGAATTTGACATGCCTCATCTTTGAAATTTCAATTTCTGATTTTTCCGTTTTTTATTTTTTTAATGTGATTTCTCGCCTACACATGTGGCATTTCATTCTAAATTTTGATGTTTTTCAACTAATTTACATCTCAGAAGAAGTCCTTGCTGTCGTTGAGCAGCGCACTTCATTTCAAAATTAATTATTTGAATTTTCGTGACAATTGATTTAAATCAATTTTAAATTTGCGCGTTGTCTTTCAGAATAAAGATGTCGTTACGGAAATGAATCTGCACACTCATCTCTACTTACTAATTACCGTTTTTGATCTTATCATTCTCCTCTGATTATTATGGGATCACTGAATGCAGATGGTTTTATCATCCTGCGAGATCATCTCTATACTACCACTACACGAGTGACAATGATGTTGTCCCCTTTCATTGAGGGATTGAGGAAGGTGAGGGCGAAGGAAAAATAGTTATCAATGAGAGCGGAAGATATACGGTGGATTCTAGAGAAAAGTTCTGGTTGACTCGTTCATCTGTAGAGAAGAAAGAACCCGAGATCGCCCCTATTCCTGATTCTTCATCCGATTGATTCCCTGTCCCAATGAGACCTGTGCACAAGAGTTCATGTCATTCCGTGAACTCGATAAACATATCCTTCGAGGGAAGCATGCTCCTAAACTGCAGCGCAAGACTATGCACAACCACTGTGTTGAGAAGATCGCAGAATCATTGGACACGACCTTTTCCCTAGGAGAGGAAAGGCTGAAGGTTCAGGAGGAAGTTCAGAATTCTCTCCACAATCGATCGACTGAATTGGATGAGGGATGGGCGCTTCGCAAAATTCGTCTAAGCATTTTGATGATGAGCATGCAAGAGATATAATTCGAGCTTATTTCCGAAAGATGCGAGCTGCTAAGAAGAAATGCAATCCCCATGATGCTGAAACACACATGAAGACCAAGAGAAAACCAGATGGATCACTGGAGATCTTCTTGTGCAGAGATTCATTTCCGTAACGACATCTTTATTCTGAAAGACAACGCGCAAATTTAAAATTGATTTAAATCAATTGTCACGAAAATTCAAATAATTAATTTTGAAATGAAGTGCGCTGCTCAACGACAGCAAGGACTTCTTCTGAGAAAATTAGTTGAAAAACATCAAAATTTAGAATGAAATGCCGCATGTGTAGGCGAGAAATCACGTAAAAAAATAAAAAAACGGAAAAATGAGAAATTGAAATTTCAAAGATGAGGCATGTCAAATTCAAGTTTAAATGATTAAAAATAACAAATTCAGACATATTTCACCAATTTTAATCCAACTGAGCTTATCTAGGTCCATGAAACTCAAAATATCAATGGTCGGGCACAAGTCGCCAACACTCAAACCAGGGCCCTTTTTTTATACATGTTTCAAAAAATCTGAAATTTTTTGTGGAAAACCTAGTGGGTAGTGACTATAACTTGGCAGAAAACTGGGACCGACAAATTCCGATTTTTAAAGTTATGCTACATTTTCACTCGAGCGACCGCCCTGCTCCAGGATCGCAACAACAAATGACGACGTCAACAGCAAAGTTGTAGAGGGATCTTTTCCCTATCTAACCATTTTTTTAAAAAGTTTCTAGCACAATGTTAAAGCAAGTTATGACCTTTTTTCGGAATCGCATTTCCCTAGTTTTACCGAACAACGTCAACTTTGACACGCGCGTACTCGAGAAAAAAAATTTCTAAAAAAAATCGCCCGACGCAGTTCGATAGAGCATCGTTCGAAGTATTTTTGGTAATTTTTTAAGCATTTTAGAAAATAAAAAATGCTACTTCCGCCCCTTGGTCGATTCTCTCGCGATCCCTCTCATATATTTGTACAAAAATAAGCACTCACTTTCTTGAATACTGCATGTTTTTGGTGCTCGTGAAAAACATCAGCTAAACTCTGAACAAAGAAGACAAATCAGGATAAAACACCAACGAAAGTGTTTAATAATAGTATCCTTTTAGTTACTTTTGAATTACTTTTGAATTCAATGTTGAATTCACGATTCACAACATCCAGACATTTGTATGTCTTAATACCGATGTATCTACCGCACCACTTACCTTCTCTTTGAGTAAACTCTTTGACAATTGTAACAATGCCTGAGTCCATCTTGCTGTTGGTCTAGATGCAATCCAAGTTCTGTAAAACAAAGCGAACATTACGATACAAGGTAAATTTTCATAATGCCACTTCTTCTTCAAGGTGGGAAGTAATATCCGACAAATGTACTACATAAAACTTAATTACTCGTTACATAGCCGATTTGAAGACATGAGTGACATCAATTTGGCTGCAATCGGTCCTTCGCCCATTTCTTCCTCATGCGAGATTTCCCTAAACCATAATGCATACTTGAATTCACACTGAAGCTAAGCATTGCACTACATGAACTTCTCCAAAATCTCCATTTCTCTCAAGGTTGCTGTTGGTCCCGGTTGTTCAATGCTGAGTGAATGCAGTAACTGCGATGCTGTGGCCACGGGTGCGTTCATTTATTTTCTAAAAAGCACTGTTTACCCCTAATTGGTTAAGGACTTGGATGAACATCATACTATAAAATGTATACATATCAGGAAAAGGAGGCAACAAAAAAACCCGAGAGATGAAAGGGATCATAAATTGTCCCCTCTCTCTTTCTTTCTCTTACTCGGCAGCTTTCCTTTCAGCAATCTTTCTTTCTTTCTCTATCTCTCTCGAAGCCTCAAAAAAAGGAAGTTCGATTGCTATGGTTACTCACTTTCATCTTCTCTCTCTCAGATGAACAAGTAGAGGTAGGAAAGGGAGATAATCAGAGACGTTATCACGGACATATACCAAAATCAAAATGATATTTTATACATAGATTCATTTTACATCGTATATTTTGTTAATACCGATCGACAAATAACTTTGAACACATGAATAGAATAGTTTTGAGATTGGAATAGTTTGTATTGAGATCAGACACATAGAAGTAGTCGAATCTATTCTTCATTCACCATGTCTTCATTCGGGCAATCTAAAACGGAAATAATTACATATACATCTATGCAACTTTAATATCGTTCAACTTGTCCATATTAGTAAGTTCTGAGCTACTCACTACTATTATTCGGTTATTCTTCACATCAGCGATATCGTGTAGAAATTAGACGGACTTGGTACATCAACGGAAACAACTGAGGAAGCTGATCAGTTTCATCACAATATTTGGATCATGATTTAGCTATACATATTGAAACATGATGTTCTTGAGAGTTGAATTTTCTAATTAATTTTAATATATAGTTAGTTTTGAACTTTCATGCTCTACTATGTAAATAATATAAATTTAGAGTTTAGGACATCGATCTTAAAATGAATACACTTTCAGTAGATACACACTTTCAGTAGGTATGTGAGCAACACAACGTCCATATAATGATTGTTAATTATAACATTTAAAATATGGAACCGTGAGGTGGAAGTGTAGCTGCATCGGGAAGAAATTCGACATAGGGTGACTTCATCGAACCCAGCTCGTCTAAATTCAAAGTCATTCATCACTAACGTAGAACCTCGATGAAAATGAGAAAATTATAGGACCTGCCAAACAAGCGAATGAAGGGCGATGGTTAGGATTTGCAGACCAACACATTATCATGATGTTGTAGATGTCGTCAGAGCAAGATATGGGCTTCTCTAGCCGGTCTCCCTGAAACCATCTATCAACAATACTCTAACATGCTAGACAACATTCTTCAACATCGTTGAGAAATTTAATAGAGAAGCTATTCCATATGTAAAGAGAGCGAAATACGGATAGTATACACTACACCAGACAGTAGTCAGAACTATAATATGTTGCCTGAGTGAGATGGGAGAGTAGGTCAGAATCCGATACAGTTGGGTATGGAAATCCGCCAAGGGTGCAAATCTCCCATAGAACAACACCAAATGCCTGAAAAATTGTATCGAATGCACCTGATCATGTCCAATATCATATCGTATCTATATATTTAGTCACTCCCAATTCCCCTTTCGGGCGCCTTGGTATGGCAACCAAAAAACCTAACCTTTTACCTTCGTATTTATTAAATTAAAATACCACCTAGTGCCATAAGTAGTACCGGAAATAATAACTATTTATAGTAGATATCACCAGAATACCGCCCATTTTCATAAATAATATGCTACACTAAAAATGACGGCATAAAAGACTTACCCAAACATCGCTCTTAGTTGAATATACATTGTCGCGAATTGCTTCGATACTCAACCACCTAAAATGAGCACTCGTGAGACATACATGATTGTCTAGCTCAGTTCGAAGTTTCGTCCAGTATGCACAATAAGTAAGGAGAAATACGAATATGAGAATATTAGACCATGCATCTGTACCTCAAGGGGATGACGCTCTTGCTCATCTTAATGTAAACTCCCGACCGACTCATGCCAAAGTCGCTGATCTTCAGTTGTTTCTGTTCTCCAACGAGAATGTTCCTTGCTGCGAGATCGCGATGTGTTACATTCAATGACTCCAGATGAGCCTAAAATTACTCCGAAATATGAAACAGGGAGTGTATGCATGACAAAGGGTAGAGTGCCTTTTTCCAAAATTTACCATTCCAGCGGCAACTTGACTGGCGAAACTTTGAAGCTCGCAAGGATCGAGGAGATATTGCAATTCAACAGGAGGCATTCCACCTAGAAAAGATTCGAGTTGCCTCGCACGTAATCGTTCTTGATCCTTCATATCATCTGTAACTTCTGGACAATTCATTAAAAGAACAGGTAGATTTGAAAAGAGACCATGATAATTTTATAAAATTGTTCACCCGATCCGAACTCGTCCATAATTGAAGTTGTCATCGACGAAGAAATGGTTGGCGTGTGTTCCATGCACAATGACGATTTAAGAGAGTTCACAGCGAGGGAAAGCTAGAAAAACAAATTGACATGTGATTGTCTCAATAATTTGAAAATATTCTTCAAAATATTTTAATTATACTTCAATTCCCCTCCCTCTAATACTCGCATTGAGGAAGAATAGTAGCATACACATTAATATCTACTTCATTATCTAGCGGACAATTAGTTTACAATTCAAAAGATTTACAGGGGATCCGAGTGCTTTACAATGTAAGCCGTTATTATCTACTTCTGTCGAAAATGTAATATTGATGTCTCCGATAAAAAAAGGTCAAATCAAAAGTATTGACTCAATTTTCATTAGAATTCCTAGACTTCACTTTTTGTACCCCATCTCCTCATTTATAGAAATGACATTCCCATTTTTTAACAAGAAATTTGTCAAAACTTGCCTGTCTCCTTAGACTTTGCAGGTAATGCTTGAGATCGCCAAACGGAACGAATTCCATCACCATACATGCGAAATCCGACTCGAGGCAATAGCCATACATGGTGACAATGTTGGAATGTCGACCCACCTGAAATCACACCAAAGATGTTTCTATTTCTTTTTTTTGATCACCAGCGGTGTGTAACATTTCCCGAACTCTCGCATTTCGTAATGCTCTCTCGCTCTCTCTGACCGTCGAGAGAGCATTGCGAAATGAGAGCTCGGGAGATTTATGCACACCCATACAGATTACCTTCTTCATCATTTCGATTTCTCTGTGGAATTCTCTCCTCTCCTCATCGGCAGCATTTGTTTTGAGCTGTTTGATGGCCACCTTCACTGGCATTCCTTTCGGTCCATTCACAGAGCCTTTGCACACCATTCCGAAGGCACCTTCGCCTATAACCAACCATTGCAAATACATGCCTTCTTAATGAATAAACTCGTTGATATTAACCAATACAGAACGATATCGTCAAAAAACATACTACTTATCTAGATAGATGAAGAATTTAAGAAGGCTAACCAATAACTCGGCCCACAGATATCTCCTCTCTAGCAATAGTCCAATCTTCCTCTGTCAGAGGTGTTCTGAACTCAATAGGTCGACGGTAGAGAATATTCGACTCGAGAATTGAGTGACTGAAAAAATCGATGATTCAATGTGTTTATGTGGTGGATTACAAAATGAACTTCTTTTTTTAGGAAATTACCGAGAATGAGCGAGAGCAATCGACTGGAAGCGCAGCTTGCTTCGAGCTGCGACCATCCTCGAAATTAAAACAATTAATGTCAATATTTCCTGATAGTAATATCGGTTATTTGAAACAAGGATTGCTACGGATGTTACGTATATTACCTACATAAATTAATATGCATAAGATATTACGAGTTTCCAGTATAACATATATATTATGTATACATATATACCTCTTCCTCCTTTTGGCACATATGCAGTATACAAGAGTGCAGACAGGCGAGAGCAAACCAATCACCAACAAGAGATAAACTGCCAATGGAGGCCATTCGCCCAGATGAACGAACGGTGGCTGAAATACGTATTCTATGGTTGGTTGAAAAACGATGCACTCTATTTATCACATCTCAGCTTGTTCATAGCCAAAATCAGACCGTGAGGGGAGGCGAATTGCAGTCGGATAGACACTTGAACTGTGCTAGCAAACTACGAGATACCATACTACGAGATTTAAGCATGCATTTTGCGGCGCATGAGCATAAGGTACGAAATATTGAAGGAAAGCTGGGAGGAGGAAGCTACTAATGCATGTGCAGTATGCTTGGTACTCGAAAGACTTCTTCGAAGGTTGCTTCGAGATAGATATTCACGAAGAAGTGGCAAACAAGGGCACTTTAATCGTGTAAATTCTACGACTTCCTCCTCCACTTTTCAAACTATTGAATAATAAACTAGTTCCCCAGGAGAAGAAAAACAAGTTTGCGTGGTACGCAAATGAGGATATTAGTGTACGCTAATTACGAACTCGATGATCAAGGAAGGAAGCGACAGTTGATGGAGCAGGTTCAGTCGAAGAGATAGGCTGCGGGTGATCAAGCAGTATTGAGGTTGTAGATATTGATGAAGAAGGCGAAAAAGGGATGATCCCAATCTGGATAAATCGTCTTTGTGGAGTCGGAATTGTAAGAAATATCACATTGGTTGTTTTTTCTGGAATTGCTGGCAGTACTGTAGTAGTGTTGAATGACGCAAATGCATCTGGAGAGTGGCAGAAATGACGATCAATGGCAAAGAAAGAAATCTGCAAAAAGTTTTTTTATAAATATTTAGAAAGACAATTTTACCTTGTATTGGTAGTTCATTTTAAGCTGTGCCGGGACAAGAGTAGAGAATTGTGTCTTATTAATCTGGAATATCATGATTTTATTTCAATACTGCATGTTTCACATTTAAGCCCCGCAGTAGATACATCATTTAAACAATTAAGTTTGTTCTTACCATGTTAACCGTTAACGAGTGCTCGACATCGGGAACTATGCGAAATTTGAAGGCATTGGGGTCATTGAAGGAAATTGGAGGTCGAAAACTAAACGACACATTATCAACCATTCGTGTTTAAGAAGTTGTGATGTAACAACTGCAGAAATCATCTGCAGGATTCCAATCACCCCTCCCCGACGATGAGGCGCCGAGGGTCAGTGATCCAATGTCAACCTGACTTTAAGTACATATTTCGAATTAAAAGAGTATTTGGCCCTAGAATTTTAAAATCGCATGACGTCTATTAAAATGTCTTATGTGGTAACCCGTTAGATGGCCCTCCATGACCCTCCGCGTCTCATTCGTTGGACAGGAGACTCTGCGGTTCGTCATAAATTGTTAAAAATATTCGAAATGCTTCAAAAAGATACTAGTTAAAAAGTCCAACAAAAACCCATACCTTTCCAGAAGCGAGAAATGGAATGTGAGTGAGGCAGATGGAGATTCCCTCGCTGAAAGAGACAATAATTTGATACTCATCTTATTGTCAGTTTATAATTGAATTAAGGCTTACAATCGCGGATTCCAGACGACTCCGTTCCAGATTCAGCCATTAGACGAAACTTATCTTTCTCCAGACCCCAAGAGACGAATACGCCTGGAATAACGATTAAAGCGAAAGCTCTCAAGAGAAAAAACACTGTGTTGTACATATGATGTGTAAAAAAAATTAACGACAATTACCTACATACATTTACCTTCTGATACTGAATTGTCCATTAATTGTGTACATTCGCTTTTGTTTTATTTGTTTATTGCATAGAACGCACGTCTCATAATGAGAATAATTACCTGTAGCAGTCGGCTGTGCAGTCATGTTGATTGGAGAGGGGACAATTCCGGCTAGAAAAGTATAATTAATAACAAATTTTTTATCGGAAATCTTCGTATCACACGGGCTCGAACAATGAGAATTGTTTCATAGATGAATGTAAATTTTACGTTTGCATGCGCAATATCCCTGCAGGCATGTTGGCACAGTGTGTTCAGTAATCACTAAAAATAAATCAATTGTTGAAAAAATTATTGTTTATATTCTTATTCAATCAGAGCTTTTGGATTAACATACATACCTGTATATACATATCTATGTATATAAGCAGATGCATTGTCAGAACGAACCTGTATAGAGCGGGTCTGAATAGGGATAAGGCTTCGAGTGCATTTCTATACGATAAGTGCAGTCGTGACTGATCATTAGCTCCTGCAAGAAAATGCATGATTTATTCATCCATTTGTTGATTCTATTAATTCACATATGTACCTGTTTATTGTGTACCAGTGGAATCGAATGCGACTTCGTAGTCTGAATGAATGAATTACTTTGTTCAAGTTTCATTTAAAAAAGTTTTACAGTTGCCATCTTGTTGTAAATTCATATGCTGATATATACATAAAACAAATGTTGAAATCAACTCACTGGCTTGAGGTCCGATATGAAATATCCTGGAAAGTCCCGTTCGCATTCCCGTCCAATCGCAGATATCCGTAGGTAGAATCCAGTTCGTTCCGGATCTTAAATTATACAAGAAAGTCGGAGATTTATAATAAAAAAGGGGGTTACTTCTTTCACTGAATTTCAAAGGGAGTGGGGCGTACTAACTCCATTCGGCTTACCTTCGATATAGTTCCAGTTGACCGTAGTCTCCAATATTTTATCTCCGTCGATAACAACATCCGTTGAAACACTCACATTATGCGGAGGAGGAGGATAATCTATAAATAACAATATATCTAAATATATCATCTAATATCGAAGTTGCATGTTACTCACAAACTGTATACTTGATCTGCTTGGTGCAATTGCTCAAACAGAATTCGAACGATTCATTAGTCTTCTCTCCGTCACAACGTTCCCTAAGAGATAATATATAGCTATTAATGAATGGATTCGATTTAATTGGCATACCTACACTCAACAACTGTCTCGCCAACAACAGAGAAGGCGGATGCGACTGTTGCGAGCAGATACAGCAATAGCATTATTGATACCAGCGATACGTCATGAGAATCGATCGGGTAGGACTCGTGAGGGACTCAATCACCACTCGATGACTCTTGAACACTCTTAAATCTGGCCTCTCTTCAACGATCTGCTGTCTTCAGCAGACTCTGTTCGTCTGCTCTCTCTCTCAAGCTCCTGATCACTCATTCTCTTTCAGTCATCTTACACCCATGTGGTCTGAGTGACAACTGTGATCAGAGAAGTCGGATCGAGGTTGGAAAAGAATGTGAAGGGAGGGGATCAGGAATATTTAAAGAATTCATGAAGAAATATAAACAATTTACACTAGTCTATTTTCAAAGAGTTTCTTATTCTTTAGATGTCTTCACATAAGTACTCCAAATTTGCGTTCTCTTCTTGTTTTTTTATCCGGTGAATTACCTACATACAATACAATACCATATTGTATCAGTGCCGCTTTCTGGGCGCTGATCAAGATGGGGTGTCAGGGAGGAAGATCTGATTTCAAGATGTTCAGTCATTTCGAGGGATCTCGGGACAGGGAATTAGTCATCTTTACTTGTCACAGTCGCAATGACTGGAGTGAGAGAGAGTTCCTTTCTTCTGGTTCCCGATAGGACGTTTGATGGTATTGCAAACTGATAGATCCCATTGTGGGTCGAAAACGAAGGCTTGCGTGTTCTGGATTCTTCAGTGAGCGCGAGTCCTCCAAACTCGAATGATCTTTCTTTGAATGAGAGAATCGAGCCGAGATTCTGAGGGTCAAAACCTCTTAGGCGGTCATACCCATCTCACGGCGATCTGCCGGGCTTGTTTGGGGATTCCGATCTAAAAGGGCCTGGGCCATCCTTACTATCCTTACTTCTAATGCTGTATACTTTTTAAATGCACAGGATTGTTTATGCTTTCCAGATTGGCGATCCAGAGTCTCATTTTCCTTCTCGCTCTGCGTTCTCTTCACCCCTTTTCCGTAATTAAGTAATTTCCGCGTTTCAGGTAGAAATACAATCTGAAAAACTTAATGTTCATGCTTAGCACACTTTTCTGAGATCTTACTAGATAGATACACATCAGGAAATATATCTATACTATAGTAACTTGTCGCTAAAAGGATTTCCCCCAGGATAGTTGTATCAAATGACAGCCTGCCAGGGGGCCAGTGGCCAAGTCTTTGGTTCGATTTCTATGTACTTCCGTAATCTTTATGTTTTACGCTCAAGCAGTCTTAGTTTTTCTTATTACAAAGAGACTTTTCAGAGAAAAGCTTCATTTTTATGCATTAATAGAATGACGCATTTATATTCATTATATGAGTATACAACGCTCGACTTTTTTCATGGCTATCGTAACATTTTCAAGTACAGTGTCCAATTTTGTTGCCCGTTTATTAGGTTATGTGTTCATTGAATGAGGCAGTGTGCGAGCACTGTAGCGTAACGGACGCGTCTTTTTCCGTCGTCTCCTTCTCGTGAATGAGGGAGAGAGAGAGGAAGACAGGAGTAAAGGAGAGAACGGAGGGAGCGGAGGGAGAGAAGACGTAACGGACTCTCAGAGACCTAAAAACTGCAAGACATGAGAAAAACAGTCGTCGCTTATCTATCCTTTTGTACATTTTCTTGAGAGACTATACATATTCCCTCTGTGAAGTGTAGATCTGAGCAACGTTTCACATTCTCTTTCATGGAACAATTTTTAAAAGGAGCGCTCAAATGAAATAATGATGAGCGGACTTAGTCCTGACACCGACTCCATACCGGCAGCTTAGTTGATACTATCTATTTACGAAAATACCTTTAAAAGCATGTTGGATACCACAATTAGTTGCAAATGATGGTAGATAACTATGTTTGCATTCCCTTCGTTTGCATATTTCATCAAATGTGAATTTAATTATTTCGCGTGCAGTTAAATGCGACTCTCTGATCTCATCATTTTCATTTCCTCATTATTTCGAAGCTCCATTAAAATTGCAGTCTTTCTTCAATTAATTGAGAGTGAAATAAGACATTACCACAGTAATTAGTCTGGCTCATTCTCGTTCTGTATCTCCCTTCAAAACAAAATTGTCATCAAAGTGGTTGTTGGCAGAGCAACGCAGTGGTTATTCGCTCCGAACAATAGAATTTTTTTATAATTGCTATCTTTCTCTCTCGTTGTTTCTTATATGTATGAAGAGTTCGCGAGTTTACCAAGCCTCTTTGCTTTTGGTTTTCAACAAAAACGATCCGAGTCTTGGCCGTATTTTCTCAGAATATGAAGCTGATATTTTCGTGATTCTCAGGGACGACAAATGTGAGAGTGTTTCTCTCGCTTCCATTCTCTCGCTTCAATCTCATGTCGTCTCATATTCCCCTTTAGCTCTCCGTAATAACATTGTCTCGTTTACATGCCTTCGCGTAATCATCTTTCATCCATCGCCATTTCGACTGCATTTTTCCTCATCTCTATCTCCAAAATTTTGATTCGGTCATTTGTCTTTGCCAATTCTCATTCTGTACATAAATCCACAACATGAAGGTTCGAGATGAGTATAGTTTGTATCGCGTATCTATCTATCTATTATGTACATATTACTAAATTACTATCTACATACTTTATTACATATTATGGTTATCGGTCACTTTTTTATTAACCTTTTGAATTTTAGTTGCATCGGTTAAACACATTTTCAGATTATGCACGCTGTCCGATTGAAAGCTTTCGATATCTAAGCTGGAGAATGTAAGTTCTTTATATAAGAATAAACTTTTGATACGACAGAAGGTAAATGTCCCTTCCTTTCGAGTTTCGTCTTTTGAGCATTTGAAAACTGAACTGAACAGCAAAACAAAGGGTTGATTTTTTTCAAAATGTGCTTATCTCATTTAGAGCAGGTATTCTGTAAGTCCATTGCTTACATCCGCATTCATTTCAATCCGTTAGTTGCCTAAGAAACGCCCGGAATTTCCTTTCTACATTGGCTTCTCTTCTCTTGGCAGTAGTATAAGCTTACTTTTCTTTAAAATGGACGGCCCTTTGAAGAAGGGGTTTCAGTAACAGTGAGGAAAGCAGCGCGAACTGAGGAGTTAGGAAAAGAAATTCGCATGCTTATTCTGGGTCAATTGGATTAACTTTTTTGCCAATATATGGGCTTGAAACGAGAAATCATTTTTAACCACTGACTACAGTCGAAATAAATCTAGATATATCTATGTACGTTTTAGGATTCTCTGTATGCTCTTTCTAACAAAATCTCGACTTTTTTTTTGAACAATTCCGGAAATTTCCCCGTTCCCAGAATTCTTTATCCATGGTCAATGAGTCTCAATGAGTATGTTGATCTCATTCTATTGGTATGTTATCTATTCGGAAGACCACATGTGTTTTCACAACTGTTTATATGACATTCGGACTAGTTTTATAATGTGATAGCTTAGCAAACAGAATATAGCTAGTGTTCTCTTTCCACTTTTGGATGGTTGTTTTCCCTTCCAATACAGTCCGGAGAACGATTAAACATTAATGGCTTCAGTGCCATTTCAAGCAATATGGTATTTCGGGCAGATTCCTACCCAACATGCATTATAATGTCGAAAAGTATCAGAGTAATTACACAAGCTCTTTTCAATTAGCCCCCCGCCTCTTCGAATATACTTTCGAATATTTTTTCTAATCAAAGATTTGGGTTTGATGAAAAGCCAAAGCTGAGGCTCGGACTACATTTCCTTGATGAGATTAGAGAGGGATTTCTCGTGTTTTCTTCATCAAATGGCGCGAGAGAGTGCACTGCTCTATCCAAATGCTTTTTAGGACACTAAATAATCTGATCTGTCTCGCTGTTCCAGAAAAAATAAGTAATCATCTTTATTTGGTGTTTTTTATACTTACAATCGACCAGATAATATCCTCTCCTTACCTTTTCGAGTGAATTTTCCAGTTTTGTCATTTCGTGCCTGAAAACATAGACTGCCAGGTGCTTATTAAGTCATACGCGTAAGCAAGTCGTCGATTCCATAGGCCACCGCTGATATTGATTTTCCTCTTCTTGAGTTTTCTTGAATGTATCAGATAAAAACCATTGAAGATGGCAGTCGCTAACGACTTTTCAAATTATGTGGAAACGGTGTGTATCGTTTCCAAAAAGTGTTCATTTTATTCTAGTCGTTCCGTTCTACGTGGTTTAAATTCCTTGGATATGGAAGAAGACGTTTCAATAAAAGCAAACTGTCTAATCACATTTGCGAAATCACTCATTATCAACATCCAACTTTAAAACGTCGGAGAACTGTTATTTTTTGGCCTTCAAGCCAATTACAATTGTTTAAGCCTTTTATGCCTTCGTAATTAGGAAGTGTATAGTAGTGGGAATCGGTACTCTCTTCCTCTCGACACTACTAACTCGATTCATGCCTTCTCTAATAGCAATCCTCGTGAGTCTTTTCCGAATCTCAGATTTCATAATACCTCATTCCATTAATAAGCTTTTGAATAATATTTATGCTCCAGTTATTCTGATTTGTGTATACTTTCTTTTGAATTTATCGCTTAAATGCGCCACTCAACCAGATTATCATAACTTCTGGAATTTCCAGTATTTTTCTATTATGTAGCATTGTTTCCAATCTTCTAATCCTGCACAATTATAAGCTGCAAGAACCAGAAGTCCTTCCTTCACGTAGTCATCATTGAGAAGGAAGTGCTGAAAGAAAGCAAAAGTTTCTCATGTTTCCTGCCCCTCCCCCCCTTCATCCGCCCACTAACTCCGCCTCCTCCACCGATTTGTTCATTGCTGCCTCGCTTCACATTCTCTTGTTGACGACCGAAGGTCTGTCACTCAGCTCCTTTTCCCCATGGTATCTCTATCCAGTACCTTTCTTCTTTTGAGAGTTATTATTTTATAGCCAAGAAATCGAAGAGTGTCTGTAAAATTCTGTTTGAGAGCTGGAGAAAGACAGGAAATCCGGTAGTCGAATAATGCATGGATGGCGTGTTCTGACTACATCACTCAAGTTAGGGCTCTTGGGGAGATTGACTCTGCAGACATAGCTTCATGTATGCTTCATCATTCCCAGACCTATTAATTTGTTAGGAATTCTTTTATTGGCTTATCTTGTGTTCTCAAAACAATGATGCGAGCGATTCTATGCATATAATTGCTGCTATATATATACTAGCGAGAGATTGTTATGGGAGAGTGTTATTGATATTGCTTGAATACATATCTCACACGTTGATCTGATTCTCTGTTCACATAAAACTACATTATAGAAAGATCATCATTTCCATTTTTACGTCGATTGATGTATCCCTATATTTCTCATAGTTTGTTTCAACTCTGTCATATATGTATGCAAAAAATTTAAAGATCGAGTTATCACATCACTCAATAATCGTTTTATTAATCAGAGAATTTAAGAAATCGATGTGTCGCGGGATACGCGTTGGGGATGAGTTCTCCATACTGTGTGGACGGGTATGGAATATCGGCATGTATTATTTGATTTCTTTTACTAATATGAATACGCGCCTGATTGTGCAACAACAAGTAGTGTCCCGTACAGGGAAAAGGTAGAATTCTTTTGGAAAGTTGTCCTGAGAACAAACATTTTCCTCTGTGAGGCGTAGTAAGACGTCTATTAATTTTTTTTAGATATGGCTACGAAATCGGAATTTGGTTCAACTCTTCGCCTCATTTCAACTGGTCGTGGCCGTCGTGGCCTTTGCGCAACACGTCTTCAGTGTAGCGCACTTTGGCAAGGTTCGATCTCACCAGCTTGGCACTCCAGAACATCGCCGATATGTGCACAAAGCATAAGTCCTGGTGGAAATCCCTACGTGTCATAATTTCTTATCAAAATATGGCTCACAGAATGCTACTGCAATTTAGATTTTTCACTGCTCGTTCAATGAAACGTCTCACACCGATGCAAACTTCCTCCAGCACGATGTTATTATATTCGATTTTGGGCTTTTCCATGAACTCATTCAGGTAAAAAAATATGTAATAAACATCTAGTTCTAAAAAAATTAACGAGTCGTATAATAGATAATTGCTATAGAGTCTCACCATTCTCACGAATTCTGATTGAAATCCGCTCCCATTGAAAATTGTTTACTATGGACAACGGTTAGAAAGAAAGAAATAAACTGAATGAATGAATGAATGAATGAGGGCTTTCACTCATTCATTGTTCATCCATTAGCCTGTTCGATCGCAGAAGAACTCACTCTTTCTTAGATTTTTCATACCAAGTTTTTTCAGATAAAAATATAGAAAAATTCAGGTTCAAGAGTGCATCGCCAACTATCTGGACGGTGGTTACATGCGATGCTTGTGGTGCATCGGACAGGCAGTTTCATTGATATGTGCATTGGTGGGTGCGATTGTCAGCGATGTCTTATTCATTTCCACAGTAGGAAGAATAAAAACATTTTTTTCAGATTGTTACCCGCTGTATTCGGAACCCTCATCCGTTAATGTTGTGGCCGCTGTTAGTCATGCAGGTTATTTCAGTTCTATTATTGAAAACTACTCGCGTAGGATGGTAAATAGTGGTAACAGCGCTATAAGTGGTAAATTTAACATATAAATTACATTTATGTATATAAAATGCTTAACTGATTATATATTATATTATTTAGAATGCGTATTGTTTCGGTCTCGTCATTCTAACGATTGCAACTGCGGATAAGGTAGGGCTTTAAAAATTGCTTTCGAAGAAAAAAATTTCCTTTACATTTTTCTTTAGCTGCTTGTAAACATACTGCACCCAACAAATCCACATCTCAATCTTCTAATTTTGTATTTTGGAATGGGCACTGGTATGTTTTGTTCACATTAAAAATTATATATATAATTTGTAGTAATTTAGGTCTCAATCATATTTTTGATTACGTCCTCTGGCATTACTACTGGCATGAAGAGGCCATGTACATGCAACGAACAGGAAAACATGTGCTTCCTTTCTGGGTATAGATAGATCACGATACTGGTTCTACTTCATATTTATAGCAAAAAAACTATTGTTAGAAACGTTGTTTCAATAATCAGTTGTCGCAACTAACAGAATCCTCTTGTAAATTTGATATCATTTGGGGAAATTAATTGTGTATAATTGTGCAGCATCATTGTTTTCGATTTGTAACTCTTGTTATGAAGATCCTTATAAGGAGACCTCAGCATCATAATAAAAAATACTATTATAACATCTGAGAGAATTGAGATTCCGTCAGGGTCCATACAAAGATTTTTTAAAATCTATGCTCAAATAATGCCGCTGAAGTACTTTTTCGTGTAGATTTCGGAAACCGTATCTCATATCCCCATGGGGAAATGTGCCAAGGCATTGCAATGCCTTGGCACATTCGATCCTGCCAGGTGGTAAATACTATCTCACGAACGGCGCATCTAAACAACTACATATCTATATGTATTTTTCTTGCAGATCTAGACGAGATAAACATTTTTTGTGAAGAAACTGAAAGCATAGCTCTTCTGTGTAAAAAATCATAGATGTAAAAGTCAAGTGGAACATTTTGTTTTAAAAAAACGGGTATATTTAAGAAAAAACGTCGAAAACAGGCCAATTCTTCAAAAATCGGGTATCTTTTCAACTTTTTGATAGTTTTCCATGTTGAACCAACTCTCGTAAACTGGGTATGTTTACGGATTTGAAGTAGGTCTTTACAACCTTTATCCGACTGGAAAAAATATTTTGGTCGAAAGTTTTGGTTTTCCTCGCCGTGAGAATTCTTTGTTCGGCTTGTACAAATTAAACGTTTTCAATCGATTTGCAATCCATTTTTACCCATCTGTGCAGAAATTGAGGAAACTTCATCCTGTGCGTCGCTGTTTCGCGATCCGAAAAACGAGCGCAACAAGGATGTGTGGCCATTTTTCGGGGCTTTGAAATCGAATAGGTCCAGAATTTAGAGGTCCCGTGTTAATTCTTCTCGGCGGCAAGAACAAAACTTTCGACCATAATAATTTTGTTCACCGAAGAACTAGACTTTCACTTTCTTCACAAAAAAATGTTCGTCTCGTCAAGATCTACAAGATGCTTCCAAGAATAATAGGTATATATTTGTAGGGGTCTAGAAGCGTACGCGAGACAGCATTTACCCCTGGCAAGGTGAAGCGTGCCACAGGGTACTACCTCGATTTTCGAACCCTACGTGAAAAAAGTGCACATAGGGGCCATTTTTTCATGATCGGGTAAAAAATCATTCAACGGTCCTATCTAAATTCTCTCAGCTAATCTCTGATAATGAGTTATTAAACAGAACTGCATATGGGCCATTGTTCTAAATTTGAGAGCATGCAAATGCAAACGATATTAAATACAAAAATTCGTTTATAGTACTCATAAGCATTTACATAAATGTTACACACTGCGAGTTAAAACAGTTAATAAAAGAAGTCCTCTTATAAGTCTGAATGCTACTCTCATTGTCAGACAAGAAAAGTAGAAAATAGAAATGGACAAGACGAAAAAAAGAGGTCATGAAAGACCATTCGAATAAATATAAATTTTAAGCATCTTTAAAACATACTAATCTATCTTTCTTGAGTGTTTCCAAGCTTGGTAACTATCGTATTCTTCAATTTACGTAGCTTCACATATCCCGGGCACGGAGAATGGGGCTGAATGGTGAAATAGAACATGTGCAATAGTTTAATTACGATAGATTGCAATGGGGGGGGGTCCATTGATTAGGATACCAGGAATGAGAAATCATTGTGGCAATAGTGGCCTCTAGTTGTGGACATATATCTACTATATGTAACGTATCTATCTAGCATCTATGTTAAATAGCAAATGCAAAACGTCACCCTCGTCCAGTGGGCGTACAGATCGGATGCCCAGTTGAATGTCTCTTCGCAAGCGTCGCATCCAATGTATGGATCCTAAATGTGATGGTTTCATTTCCACGCGTAAAATGCATATAAATCTTTACAGACCCATTACTTCTTTTAAAATTCCTGTGCATTAGATCGTGTAAGGTAAGTGCACTAACTTCTTTATTGACATCATTGAGATGATGTTTCATCACGTGCTGGCACAATGAATGAATGTCCTCCGACGATTCATCGCAGAACGGGCACTTAGCGTCTGCAGAGTAAATTAGAGTTTCATAATATTTATATTAAATTAAGTTAGCTCGCTTTAACAAAGATTCTTTACACAATAAACATAGGGAATGAATTTGCTAGAAAAATAGCCCTAATCTCAATTTCAAAGTATACCGTTTGGGAAATTAAGTCTGCGCTGACTCATCCACTGCTTCCACGTTTCGCCGTGAATGGCCTGAAATTAAATTAAAAACTGTAAGCCTTAAGGTTTGTTCGCCATAAACCTACAACAAAAAATTTAAAATCGTTTAATAAATCATGACACCGTTCGGAATTTAGGTAGATTTAAGTACAATAATGCCGCCCTCCCAATCTATCTCACCCTGGTTTCGATTCCCGGCCGTGACACCGCCCCCGCCACCAAGGCGCCCGAAAGGGGAATTGGTAGTGAGTTGATCACGAGGTAAATAGGTCTGGTGAAAAGGGGGGCACTCCAGACTGAACTAGCCCAACGCGATACTGGCCCAGCAGTGTCCTCCCGCGAGCCCAGTCTCGAATTCGGAATGTACCTTTACCTTTACCTTACAATAATGCATAACAGGAAAGATATTTCGAACAAAGAATATACATTTTGAATGTCTCACTCTGTTATGCTTCTTAAGTGTGTGCGTGCTTCTGCAGCGATAGTCACACGACCGACAGCCAACGGTTGCAAAACTACAACAAGAATAAGTGAAAGGTGATATCAAACTCTGAAACTAACTCAAGCCAATGACAGGGATGATCGATGCGAACGTGTCTTGTGACGTGTGCAGGACACTATAATGAATTCATGATTTTCCGGGTGGGCTTTAATGAGTGTAATTGCTTTAATTTAGCAGCCTGCTTGTTGCCCACTAAGCTGCCGTCATATATGATATATGCAATGGTGTTTTTTATTTATTTAATTCCAAGAAAATATGGTGGTACGAAACCACCTAAAACATAGCATAAGACATTGATACCGTTGATTGGTAGATGCAGTAGGGACACACATCAACCTCAGGAGGATCCGCCTGTGAAATCATGGCTTTGAGAATAAATCAGCAGCTATACCTAACTATTGGCACGCCAATCATAGAGAATGAATACCAGAGAGAACGCTATTTTCTAAATACTAATCTTAAGCCCAAAACCTAATGAAAAAAACGGAATCAACTTTCCATGAAAAAACATGTTTCGAAGATTTACCTTCGGAGTATTCAGCTTCTGTTTCTTGGTGGGTGGAGGCTGCGGCATCGAGACTATATAACAAAACAATAATGAAACAGTTGCGACAGAACTAGAACAAATAATTGAATGGCACACCAGTAGTGGTTCCAAAGAGAGCTGTGATCACGGTATCGTGCGGAATAGTGGTCCTTTGCGCATCCAGTTCCCTGAGAAGCCTTCTATTAGAGATTTGGTTAGAATTAATATTAAATTAGAATCGAACACACAATGTGAGATATAGGTTAATATTAAACCAATACGTGCCTCTCCGAATCAATTTCCGACTTGACTTCGAACTCATAAGTAGGCGAAGATGTCTGATAATGAGGACTTAGAAGAGTCGGTCTTTGGTTAAAACCATCATCCATCGAATTATCCATTGAAACATCTACAAGACCATTGCCGACCTGACAAGAAAAGGCTATTCTCTCTATTGGTGAATGCGAGAGCGAGTAGATCATGAAACTCGGTGGACCAGAGCACAACCCTACTTGTTCATATTCCCTGTCCTCATGTAGAATCTTGTAAATATCGCCGCGACTAGCAGGATGAAGCCTCTGAAAGAGTATGCGAGTTGGCATATGCCGGCATTAAAAAGTTGATAGCACAATCCGCCGCAGGAATGAAGAAGAAAAAAGGAAAGGAATGAAGAAAGTTTCTCACAGGAGGGACAGAAGAAGGACTCGCTTCTGAAGCAGTTGCGCAATGCAAGGACAGTGGGTCAAACATACTCTGAAAAAAAGCATAATATATATATATTTGCACACCCCTGTAGCATACAAAGGAAACCTACATGAACGCCGCTGTCGGATAGCGTCGCAAATGACTTCGCGAAATTGAGGAATGCAATCTGCAAATGAGGTTTGAAAGAAAAATAACAAAATTAACTAGTTTTTTTTATATATTACGCATACATTCTTCGAATTCCCGTACATGCTTCTTTCATTACGTGCGATGCACTCGAACAACTCGCCGACGGATGATTTGTACATCTCCGAAGAGGTCTAAGTTACGAAAGATTAAGAAAGGTTTGATATATGATAGCTTTGGGCTTTTGAAACACGTATACAAAAATATATTTAATGAGACACGTATACAACAATAATAGAAAGCTCACCGATCCCCCAGCCGCACGTACATTTAATATAGCATTAAGGTGGTGTAGCAACTGACTGAAGGCGTCATCCTAAGAAAAATTTAATCTCAAGATTATACGAGGTATATTTTTGAACGTAAATAACTAACACCATTGCTTGTCAAAGCTGCTGTAGTACGAAGTGAGATGAAAAGAGGCTCGACATTGCCAGGATCAGCCATCAAGGAACAACAGAATGACACCAAAACAATGCAAACTTGAGTCACAAATAACTTATTAAGAAACGTGGAAATTCAATATGTACCGTACTTCAGTGTGTAGTATTCAGCGTTATAGCAATATTGATAACAATATCTAGTTGCCTATTAATTTGCTGTAAATTTGTGCACTTGGTTACTTTCACTTTCACAATTTGTCTTGTTCCACTCTTGTCATGTGGTTCACTTAATAAATAGATTGAATTCTGAAAATAATGGAATAAATTAAAGTCGTGCTACAACTCGAGGAAACGGTAGTTATAGTTGTTGGGTACGAGAATGTGCTAGTTTACGAATTATTTGAATATTTGAATTTGTCTTGCACTCATGAGCTTAAGTCTTATCCATATCATATAACTATATATAATTTTCTTGTTATTCATTAGTTATTGTAGTATACGATTAGATCCCATCGTCAAGAGTTAGAGCAATCGTTTCTTCGTCTATTTGATGAATTTTGAGTTTATATGATGGATAAAGAAGGAATAGCCTCCGCAATGAAGTATTTAAATTGTGCGGCTTCATTTTATTTTAATCAGAGGTCGTCTCACGGCTCATTTTTCTGGTTGGATGTCTGCACCTCGCGGTAGCCGCGAATTTCGCGGAAATTCACGAGGCAGGGGCCAATCGCATCCATCGTCTCGAGGAAAGCCCACGGTTAGAAACCTGTTGTATGATTTTTTCGACTGCATTTTAATGCGATTTTCAGAGTTAAAGAAGAATCTCTTTTTAGCTCCTCCATCGTGGTCAAAGCTCCGGTAACATTGGAGCAGGAGGGAATATATTGTGAGCACTTCTTCGAAAGATTACAAGTGCATTTTTTTTTAAAAATGGGATCTTTCGGATATATTTCGATTGGCATTACCTGGCTTAGTAGTAGTAGTAGAGTTATTTGCAAAAAATTGCTTTTCTTTCTGTGTATCCTGTCCAATCTTCAGTTTATCTGCTGTGCGAAATGTTGAAATATCACGGTGAGTTTAACTGCAGAGTGTAGTGTTTTGTGTTTTCCTTCTGCACTCTTCTATTCAAACACTCGCTGGACACATTTGTATATTGTAACTCTGGTGCGCGCAACTCCGCTCTGAAACATGATACATTCAATTTTTTTATGAAAAACAAGTGAATGGTTGCATTGATATCCCCTTGATTCAAAATTCATAGTTAGGCGTTTAATGTTAAAAGAACAACAAACATTTTTTTCTAATTGCTGAGATACCATGATTGAAAACATATTAAATTATATAGTAATCAAAACTTTCCAGCTTAGACAAATCTTAATGTTTTCTTGAGTGCGCCCACCAAGGAAGAAAGTGCTATGCATGTTAATTGTTTTTGTGGCTTCTCGTTCTTTTTCATACTTCTATGCTCTTTTTTTCAGAATGAGTGAAGGGACAGGCGGAGGAAGATCCATCGCAGACGGTGTTCAACACATGTCCCCTCAGGTGTGCCTATATAAAAAAAACCGTATCGAAGGTAGTGCTTTGAGATGACCGGAAGCATCTAATTCGCTTTATATTCGTTTTTTAGTACGGTGCTCCTCCGAAATCTGCATTTGGCACGCCTGTCTATGGTGCTCAGCCGTCAGTCGGTCACTCGGCGTACGGGCCTGCTCCCTCAGTACAAGGCCCAACTAGTGCTTTTGCACCGGAAATTCAGAAGGTGCGTATGGGTCACTTACGTTCAAAAATACCATTGCTCCGTGATTCGTTCTTATCTCATCTCTGCAAGCTTTGTCTTGATGGGCAGGACTTTTAGCCCTCGTCTTCACTACCTAGAACCTTGTTCAATGACGGTTTATCGTTTATCTCGTACACCATTTTGAGTGTTCCTACTTTCGAGAACGAGAGTAGACGAATATCGCTGACATAGATGGAAAAGTTAGGTGATAAAATCGTCAGAACCCCGGGTATGTTTATGCAAAAACCTCGAAAATCGGCTACATTTTCGAAAAACCGGGTACGTTTTGGACTTCTAGGTACTTCTCCACGGTAACCGAACCCTTGAAAACCGGGTACGTTTACGGATTTTAGGTAGTTTTTGACGACCTTTTCCTACTCTGATCGCTGACGGACCTTCGTTGCAGCCGGCACAACAGATGCTGCCAGAGGAGGAAGAGCTTAAGCCAGCACTTCCTGTGGATGTTCCGTTTATGTACCTGCGGCCGCAACAGAAACTGCTGTATCCGCCGTTTCAAAGCTCACCGTATGCTGTTCTACATGCGCCGCCTCAGCTAACTGATGCAGAATGCAAATTATTGCCGATGCAGCAGCAAGGGTACCCGCAGTTCGTAAACGCGACTGTCAATCATCTTACCATGCCTCATGAACTTGCGATGCAATATGCACGAGGGCAATCTTCCGGGATTCCCAGCTCGACTCCCCCGCTGGTCAGTGGAGTCGTAAACAATTCATCTGACTAACATCGACAAACTATCTTTGTTCACTAATAATGTTAGATTTTCAAATTGCACAACGTTGCTGCTTCATCTACAATTTGGTACTGGCATGGGCAAACTATCTTTGGGGCTTCGACACTTTTCCCCCCCCCACATTTTTCCATCCCCCTATTGTATTCTTACATAATTTTCTATTTAAAAAGTCGCTACGACAGTGGTTTATGCGAACTCGAGTTCATACAAAAATTGCTTTTATTGCAGCAGCACCGAGCACAGCAGCAATATTATCAAATGGTCGGGCAGCAGGTTGGTAGTAGTTATCATGCTTACACTAGTACATTCCTTTTCTGTTGAAAATAATGTGACATATTTAATTACTACTTTGCAGGTGCGGAATGAACCAAAGTTCTGCGTGGAGTCTCTGTCGAAGATATCACCCATGCTTAAAAAGATCATTTGCTTCACGCCGAATAAAAAGCTGGCAGCTCTGGTTGAAACAAACGACGAAGACGAGGTTAGCTTAAAATTAATATCTATTTATTTTTGATCTGTATTTTTAAAAAAAGTCAAATGTGTTTCTTTTGCTTCAGGTATGTTTGTTTAATTTACAGATTAGCATTGCCAGAAGTGATCTTCTAGAAGACTTCATGAAGTATGATGGACGATGTGAGTTTTTTCTTCTTTAATTTTATGTCATATGTATTTATTTGCAGCGAATGTGCCGATCTCAAGGTGCTCTATGCCATATTTAAGGAAGCGACAGATCGAGTACCTTGTGTGAGCAAAATTAATATTTTTTTGTTTATTTTGATTATTCGAACATCCCGATGCTCATGTTTTATATATTAATCAATTAATCTTACTAAAACTCGGATTTTCATCCGTTCACTCTGTTTGAGCTAGTGCTTGTTTATCCGGAGAGTGTGATATATATTTTGCTATGCCATACTAAAATTTGTCAGGGTTCCTCACTCTCAATTTCCGTGGGCTCCTTACTACTGTGCACTTTGCGACCACCATATCAGTGTAGGGTTTAAACGTTTCTTCGATATCCTCTATGTTATTTTTTTTACACTATTATAGAATGTATGCCTAATCGCTATATTACGCGTTCAGGATTTATTTGCTGCTGCTGATGCTCATCTGCCAAATCATATGAAAGAAGAAAAGGTCAGTATTGTATGATAGTAGTTCTCTTTCAAACTCTCTGTTTAATAGACAAATTTGACATTTTATTAAATTCATTTCATTGCAATATCACGCCACTCCCCTAAGGTTCGACTTGGAATGGCAGGTTCTTATCAGCGAGCCAAATTTCGAGGTCGGGTTTTTGACGAATTTGGGCTCTATCAGACACCTCTAGGCCCCCACTGAACGGAAAAGTGATATGGATCACTCCCCGCTGAGCTGCAGCATCGGTGAGGTGCAGCCGGCCAACTTCAATGACATTTTTCTCGCCTTTAACGTAGTCGCCGGAAAAACATTTCTGAAAGAGGTGAGGCTATTTTTCGATGCTCTATCGACCTACACCGGTTGCATTTCGATATCTCTCTTTATATCAGTGCTACTGAACAACAAACGATATCTAGAAAACCGCTCGAAAACCCGAATTTACCTGAATTTTCTTTCATAGGCCGATAGCCCTCGTGATGACGAATGATAGGTCTGCGCTCTCATATCGAGAGGACAGGGCTGAGTTCCATACGGATTACCATCTTTCCAACTTTTGAACTTGATTTTCAACAGTCTTTCACCGCTTCATTCCGCACTCTTGCGGGCAATGGCGCGGTCTTCCTTTGCCAACTTCACTTGCGTTTCAATCGAGAATGAAGAGTATGAAGCGGACTATTCAATAGTGAGTGAAACTCAAATGAAATTGGCAAAAGAAGACCGCGCCATTGCCCGCGAGAGTGCGGAATGAAGCGGTGAAAGACTGTTGAAAATAAAGTTCAAAAGTTGGAAAGATGGTAATCCGTATGGAACTCAGCCCCGTCCCCTCGATATGAGAGCGCAGACCTATCATTCGAATCGTCATCGCAAGAGCTATCGACCCATGAAAGAAAATTCATGGGTTTTCGAGCGGTTTTCTAGATATCGTTTGTTGTTCAGTAGCACTGATATAAAGAGAGATATCGATATGCAGTCGATAGAGCATCGAAAAATAGCCTCACCTCTTTCAGAAATGTTTTCCCGGGGACTACGTTAAAGGCGAGAAAAATGTCCTTGAAGTTGGCCGGCTGCACCTCACCGATGCTGCAGCTCAGCGGGGAGTGATCCATATCACTATTCCGTTCAGTGGGGGCCTAGAGCGGTCTGATAGAGCCCAAATTCGTCAAAAACCCGACCTCAAAATTTGGCACGATGACAGATTCAGGTCGTACCTTAGGTGAGTGGCGTGATATGTATTCTGTTTACTGCCAGAAATTCAAGGAATTTGATGATCGGGGTCAGTACCTGAAGTCCAGTGGATCTCATTTATTCTGAAAAGTCGTCCTTTTCGAGATCGGGACCTATACACTTCAACGTAAATTTCACTATCTGATATTTCGGCAGACATATCTTAAAATCGACACTACTTACGAATGAATTAGTATCACCGTTAAAATTAGCGCATCCAGTTCTATAGCACGACACTATGCGCGGCGTGGTTTTCGAAAATTGTCGTTTTTTTTGCTATACTTTTTCGATCACTGCTGCACTCGAATAAGTGTGAGGGGGGGGCTGCATGAAGGAGTCTCGGAAAGAGATTAAGTGAAACGTTGTTCCAAATGGTAGAAGTTCTATATGATAGTGTAGGCTGTCTAAGATAATCAGGAATAAAATCAGTATGGACTTTAATGAAACCAGAACGGCGTGTACAGCGTCGGCTCCATCCTGCTAACCTTTTTTTATTAACAATGAGCCTATAACTTTATGGCTTTACGAAATCGATTGGACATTGCTTCTCCCAACAATGATGCCCAATTCTAATGATGTTATCCGATTATTATTGTTATTTATTTGTTTATCACTCGATTAATAGCGTTTGGAAGAGCGAAGAACACTGCCTGAACGCCTTCCCCCTCTCACGGACGCGCAATTATCGGCTATCGAAAAAATCCTCGTTGAAGCAGCAGTGACGGAATGCCGACCCGGTTTGTGCATTTGTAATATTTTTTCTATAACGTCATCTAATGAAAGCGTCTTTTGAAAGATGCAATGTTCGTGATGAAGCGTGTCACAAGCAGTTGTTTATCTATATCATTATTTACAGACCGCGAAAAGAGCCTGCGTGATACAGCGATACGTGCCATAGAATCGATGAAGGAGATGTGCAAGCACTCTATGTTCAATGAAGCACAAGGTTAACTAATTGAAGCATTATATATAATATAATAATTCATATGTGCATTTTGATTGTCCTTTTAATCACAAGTTTGCAGATATTCAACTCTCCCTACACGGTTCTCTCGTCTCAGGAATTCTCACAGATGACTCTGACATCAATATTTCGTTGGTAGTTGGAGGCGAAAACACGAAATACTTTGTGGATGGGGTATTCACGGCTATGGAGAGAGGTTATTTTTGCTACAGTTCCAAATACTAAAAAGTAAGCCATAAACCAGGCGACTATTGCTGTGTGATAGGGTGCATGTAATGGTATCGGCACTTCATTGCTTCAGTTTTTTTAGCACCTGATTGGTTGGACGTGAAATTAAGCGAGGCGCCTACTGGCCAAGCTCGCCTCTCAGCCATCTTTAACCACGAGAAAGTAACCATTGACTGGCAGAACCATGAAGGAGTTAGAATGTCTCAGGTATGTTTATCGAATGTTTTAAAATCTGTTTTTCATAACTGTTAGACTTAACATCATCATTTTTATATTGCAGTTACTTTCGTTGTATAATCGGCTTCATGAGGATGTTCTCCCACTTCGGCAAATCGTTCGAAAATGGGCAGAGGTTGCTATATTATTTACCTCTCACATTGGGATTTTTTTTAAATTATAGAAATGCGATCTTACTACTGCGGAGAAGCTGTCCTCGCAACATGCAGTACCTCCTGTACTTCTCGATGTGATGATCATTCACGCTTTGCAACAGTCTAAGCGACTCCCGTGCATTCCTGAGGTAACCTGTGCATACTATTGAATGAAAATATTTGCTGAAATATTTGCACATTTATTGTGTATTTATATATATATATATATATATATATATATTTTCATGGTGTCTCGTTTATTACTATGCCATTATTTGGCACTTCTTTACTTTGTTGTCCACAGGTAGGGGGACATTTTCTACCTCTCTCATTCAATGGCTCTAACGCTAATTTCGTACTCTCAAACAGTCAAAGTGCGGTCAACTCCCTTATGCACCCCTACCTTTGGGCAACACAGTAAAGAAGTTCCCATTATTTCCTGTCAGGTGCATAATATGATATATATATATATTATCGTATATTTTAGATTCGAAAGTGCTCAGGCAAGAACATATACGACAATGATTTGGAGGATGTGGTTGGTGTTTATTTTTTCCCACTTTTTTTCCCCTCCTACATACGTGATCTTTTGCATCATGTTATGGAATCGCTGCCGGGGTCGATATGTATGATATTCTCTCTTTTTAATAGCAGAACGGAATTAACCTAATTTCAGATGGTGATCACGTCCGATATCCGTTGGAATCTCGCAGAATTGTTTCTTGAATTTCTTCTCTACTTCTCGAAAGGCGACATCAAGCATTTCCTCATACAGGTATCTAAATTTATTCATTTTTATGCACGATTCACAGGCTCTGCGTTAGGGTTGGCAAAAATAGTCCAATCGCTAGTCTGAGATCATTCGTAGTCCGAACTTTTCGGACTAACCGGTGTCTCGGACTATGGATAGTCCGAATGATGGGATTATGAATAGAATATTATAGTCCCAAATATTCATAGCTCAAAAATATGCTTGAGATGCCTTCCGACTATCTAGATGATTATTTCGTGCATCTAATTCGTTCCCAATTTAAAATAATGATTAATTACACCAGAAGCATGCAAAATCAGAACTTCTTATGTTATAATCTGATTCCCTAGGGCAGTTTGAAGCGAAAATATCCGACTATACGACACAGCTGTGTATAGATCTTTATGGCCTCCGCTCAGGA
This sequence comes from Pristionchus maxplancki, assembly GCA_900490775.1. Lineage (NCBI taxonomy): Eukaryota > Metazoa > Nematoda > Chromadorea > Rhabditida > Neodiplogasteridae > Pristionchus > Pristionchus maxplancki. The sequence goes on from LS539500.1 coordinate 77,394, forward strand.
TACCGCTCGGGGAGCACGCGTGTTGAGCGAATGGATTCCCCTCCCTCTCCCTCTCCAGTCCAACCCTCTTCGTCGAGGAAGAGGGTGGGGTGCTCTGTCCCCCGCGGACTGGGCCTCCTCGGAGAGGATCTCCGTGGAGAGAAAAGGGAATTTTGCTTGGCCGGCGATCTATAGCTAGGGGCCGCAAGCTCCGCCCACTTTCCCTAGACACGATTTCACCAAAAAGCGAGACGAGGGAGCACAGTCGTAATTCGCAATGAAATCGGTCGACCAAATGCTTGTTCGGTAGCTATCCCCCTTATCTATCTCTCGATCCGCGGGGAGAGGGGAGCGAGAGAGCGGGGGGAGGGAGAGAGACACGTGAGAGAGAGACTCCGCCCCCTTCCCTCTCCCTCTCACTTTCCCCTCTCGTCCGGTGTGCCTTCCGCGCGTGGTTTTCGGAGCCTAACTTTTGTTCTAGATGAGATATTGACAAAAGCTAAAAAGGATAATGTTATTGGGTACCTG
>LS539514.1:13087-23356 GCA_900490775.1 Pristionchus maxplancki
GTGACACAACGCAATACCGAATGACAAAGAGCTACCGTAACCCGGACCCTCCCATCGGAAGCCCACAAGTTGAAATCAAGTACCGTACCCCCCGCAAAGCCCACAAGTTGAAATCAAGTACTTCCCACAAGTTGCCATCAAGCTTGGAGGCAAGTTGTGGGAAGTGCTTGATTTCAACTTGTGGGCGCACACCAGAGCAGGTACTCACTCTCGATCAAGACTCCAAACTACCCGATATGGTATTCGTGTGCAATTCGGGACTCGTTCATAAGGATACTGTCTACTTATCTCGTTTCGCCCATAAAGAGAGGTTGACCAGGAGAGGAAAAGGAATACAATCTATCCATTATTTTTAGAACTGGAGAACAGGAGCATTATGTCAAGTGGTTCAAGGCTAATGGTTTCAAGACATTTGGAGAAGATTATCCGGAAAAGTGAAGTTCCTTCTTGACCTACCTCTATCGATCGTCTTCTAGATTCGAAGGCGGGGGAGACGCTGTCTTCTCGGATCCTGACACGCTATGGGCGGGATACGGTGCAAGGAGTAGCAAGACGGTATACTGTAATCGATGAAATATTGATTGAAATGAGTCTTGTAGGTGTACGATAAAGTGGCTGCATTGGGAGACTTCGAAGTGGTTCGATGTGAATTGGTGGGAGATAAATTCTACCATTTGGACACGTGTTTCGCTCCCCTTGATGAGAAGGCTGCACTCTGGTATCCACCCGCATTCAGTAAAAAGACTCAGGAAGAGGTGAGAAACTACCGTAGGTACTCCTTCTCGCTAGACTACCGTACTCGTTGAGATCCTTCGTCGTCTTCCTCAATCGATCGCCGTGAGTGACGAAGAGGCGAAATCATTCGTGTGCAATGCCATCACAGTGCGTAAGACAGTGCTCTCTCCGGTCGGAGTGTCAGAGGTCACCAGGTATTCAATCAATCCAAGTCCCTTCTATCTCTTCCCCTTCAGATCGAGTCTGGCTCAACGAGGATTCAAGGTTCTTGAGGTCGATATGAGTGAATTCATGAAGAGTGGAGGAGCTTGTCAGTGTCTCGTTCTCAGACTCTAGATTCATCATTGCATTCTCTCATTTTTATGTTCTGCCGATAAATGTATTCCTAATCATCATGGAAAAACGGGGAAAAACTCGGAAAGGAAATTTAGCTATCTATGTATATTTTCCATATTTTTATTAGATTTCTTCCCAGTATATTTGCGCCTACATTCCTCAATATTTTTCGCATTCATTGGGAGCGAAAATAAATTTTATATTTCGCATTCATTGGATGCGAAAAATAAATCAGTTTTCGATCGTTTCCATGTCCGCCAAAATGGAAACATCTTTCGAAAGACATTTTATTTTATTTACGAAATTTATTCATTTTAGTTTTATTGTTGCATTTTTTCGTCTAGATATACAATTGATAGGCGAAAGATGCGTATCCCCGAGGGAGCTCCTGTTCCATTCTGGCTGGGTGTGAGGAGGAAGATTCCCGTCCTCAATCGAATGAATAGACCCTCCCTTGGTTCGATTGCTGTGGTTGCCACTGTTGTCATTACCGCTGGCGCAGTATATGCTGTTTGTGTCTACCCTAAGGTAAGTGGCAGTCTGCATCTTCCATGGATTCATTTATTCCAGCTGAACAACGAGTACTACAAAGAGGCTCAGAAGAGGGAACGGGCACTCATTCATGCAAGCAAAGAAGAATTGGCTCATGGCCAGCGAGTTTGGTCTGATCCGTTCGGAAGGAAATGATATCACCCACCCCCCCCCCTATCATTCTAGTTTCGTTGCGTGATTGATTATTGTCGATTGCTTGTCGCGTGTACATTAATTATTTCTCATTTTATTTTATTTGAAAAAATAATAAATAATTGAGATGTCGTGCGAAGAGGTTGATGAAATTTCTCACGAGGAGAACAACGAAGAGGCGACGAGCGAAAAGGAACCTGTAGAGAAAAATCAATACAGGTGTGGTAGAGATTTAACGGCAGACTGTATTAATCTTATTACAGTCTGGAAGATATTCCTGATGATGAGGAGAGTATCGATCTCACGATGACTCGAGCAGATCATATCCCAGAACTGACAAGATTCACTAAATTGATGGATCTCACCATTCGGTATGGAGGAATTAAAATTCTCTTTCTCAATTTGATTAGTCACATTAAATTCTTGAAAAAATCGAATTTGAAGGTCGAATCTACTTAAAGATATCAATGACAATCTGATTCCATTGACGGCATTAGTTGAATTGGATTTGTACGAAAATCAGTTGGGAGAAATCACCAATCTCGAAACACTCGTTAATCTAGTTAAATTGGATCTCAGCTACAACAGGTATGCATCTTCCTAATTCTTTTATCACGAGGTTCAGAATTCGCGAGATAAAGGGACTCTCAACGCTTATCAATCTTCGTGAATTGTATCTAGTGCACAATAAGATCGATGAAATAAAGGGACTGGAGGTAGACAAATTTATCTCGTCCAATTTATAACACGTTTATTCCAGATGTTGACGCAAATTGTTCTTCTCGAGTTGGGGGATAATCGAATTCGTAAAATAAAAGGAATAGACCATATGACAAATCTTGAGGATCTCTATCTCGGTAAAAACAAGATTGGCAAGATTGAAGGATTGGATAAATTAACTGGACTCAAGAAACTCAGTCTTCCGGTAAAACATTCAGTCTGTAGAATTCTACATTTAAATTTTAGGCAAATAGACTGACAAAGATTGAAAATTTGGATGGAATGTCAGATTTGGAAGAACTGTATCTTAGTGATCAGGGGTTGGATACACTCGAAGGATTGAGTAATTTGGTTAGTTCTTTTAATAGACCATTGGTGTACGATATATAAAGAATGTGTTTCAGAAGAAGTTGATGATCATTGACATCGCGAACAATTCGATCTCTTCTCTCAAAGAGTTGGCTGCTCTACCCGAACTAACGGATATCTGGGTTAGAACTTTTAATGCCACCTAATAGTTAGTGTGAATGATATTAGGCGAACGACAACAAGGTTTCATCATGGATTGAAGTGGATGCGCTCTCTAAACTTGAGCAGCTAGAGACTGTCTATCTAGAGAGGTTAGACAAGTTATCTACTACCTCTTTGATCTATTTTATTCTCAGAAATCCCATATACAAAGATGACATCACTGCTTATCGCCGGAAAGTGATGCTTGCTCTTCCCAAGATTACTCAACTCGATGCTACTCAATGCAGGTCGTGATGTATACGATACTCAGCATCTCTTCATTCTCTTTATTTTACTTGTACTTTTTCCGGCTAATACTTTTGTCAATTTTCCAGCGTTCGCAGATATGTAAAGAAATAAATCGTTTATTTATTCATACTTGAGACATAGCTACAACTTGATTCTACAGTACTCTTATCAATGGTGATCACCATGGTGTCTGTACTTGTAGTGGAGTCTCTTCTCCTCGGGAACCACTGTCTCGTACGCAACAACTCCGAGCTGAAATAATGCAACTAATAATCAACTTTTGATCATTGAATTGTCAACGATAACAAGTAAAGAATAACATTCAAACCTTGACAGCAGTGAGAAAAGCGACGATTCTCCACACCACTTTCATGTACATTCCCCATGACGATTGATCGAAGAAATCAGTCGACTAAAAGCATCATGATGGTGATGAGCAGCCAATTAATTCGAGATTGTGCAAGATGAAAAAGGCCAACCCTGTTGATCTTCATGAAGGCGCTGTATGCTTCTTTTTTGTCGTTACCAAACAGGAAGAGCTTGGGTTTGTTGTTGATATTGTCCCACTTTCCCTCACTGGCAAGTTTGTTGATCTCGCGGAACGCCTGTGAATATGCGTTGTATGAAAGTACAAGAACAGACATGACCATTTTTTTAAAACCAAACAAATTAACCTGAAGGTTGTCGTGAGCGTGCGTCGACGCGAAACGAGTGCTTAGATTCCGAAGAGCTGGGCGGACTACCATAGCGGACGGAGACATCACCATTTCCGTTAATTACCTAAAAAATAACAAAAATTCATCGATAAGAACGCGAATTTTAAAACAAAGGAACAAAATCTTGCAAAACGCTTGCTGCCATCGATTTAAAAATTCAACCTTATAAACGAGATTATAAACGGTACGACTTCGAAGCTTCGAAATCTGAAAACTATGTAACCCTAAAGGATAAAGCTTTAGCTAAAGAAAAATAAAGGAAAAATGATCTACAGTTTGGTGATTTTACTTACAGTTTTGTGATTTTATGCCAGCTATGTCATTCTAATGATCTGGGTTTTCATTGACGGTGACGCGTCAATACACATTATGCATGTATCTAAACATTTTTCATTCTTCTTTTGGATTAATTTTTTATTGTGGAGACAATAAAAAAAGAATAACATCTCTACATTTTTGTTTATTTGTCGCTATTTTTCTGAGGTCCCACCACGCAATTCATTGGAATTCAATCGACTTTTGTACGGTATGTTTTAAGGCGCCACGTCGTGCATCCTCCACTTGTTATGCGGGTTTGATACCAATCAAATGGCTTATAATTTTGTTTATTACTTAATTATTTAGTTGTTTAGATGAAGCTGCTGCTTCTCCTACTCGCTGCAAGTGCAGCAGCCGATAGAGTTCTCGTTCTCGTGGACAACATGAGCATCAGAGAGTCGCACTCCATATTCTTCAAGTCGATCACTGATCGAGGACATTCGGTCACCTTCAAGAACGCTGACGAAGGAAGTCTGCAACTGATTAAGTTTGGTGAACTTGAATATGAGAACCTCGTTCTCTTCGCCCCTTCTGCCGATGAATTCGGAGGAACAATCACTGCGGCCGAGATTGCACGGTTTGTGTGTCTCCCCGTATCCCAATCAATTCCTTATTTCCTTGAGATTCGTCGATCAAGGAGGAAATGTCCTTCTGGCTGGAGCTGGATCCAACGTGGGAGCTGCAGTGAGAGACGTGGCTGCTGATAATGGATTCGAATTCGCCGATCAACTTATCGATCACGTCAACTACGATGCTGTCCTTGTAAGTCCTTTCCACGAGTTCCATTTCCTTTCTTTTCTCAAGTTGAGGGAGTATTCGATTACAGGACGATGGTTCTCACACGACAGTGGTCGCCTCAGCCAAGTCTCAGTTGATGGAGGCTCCTCTGATCGTGGGTGATCGATCCAAACTCGGCCCTATTCTCTACTCCGGGGGAGCTCTCGTTGCTTCTCCCAACAACAGACTGCGTCTCGATGTGTTCAAAGCTGCTTCCACTGCCTACTCTCACGATCCTTCCAAGCCAATCAGAGAGGTTTGTGAGAATGATGTCCTGTGGATTGACACATCGTCATGGTTACAGTATCCATCTGCCGTCGGTCGTCAGGCTGTTCTCGTGTCTGCAGTGCAGGCTAGAAACAATGCCAGACTGGTACTCACTGCCTCTCTCCAACTATTCTCCAATGAATTCCTCTCTGCCACTGTCAACAAAGACGGAGACAAGTGAGTAATTGGATCAATAGATTAATAGACGGTTACTATATACATTCCTTTTCAGACCCACTCCTTCTGGCAACAAGGCTTTCGTTGATTCCCTTGCCAAATGGGTCCTCAAGGAAACAGGAGTATTGAGAGTGAAGAATGTGGAGCATCACAAAGTGGGAGAGAAGGAACCACCCAGAGAGTATACCATTATGGAGGATGTGGTGAGTGAGATGAAAGAGAAGGAGAGAATAGATGGAAATTATGGAATGAGTGATAACTCTTCCTTCCTTACAGGACTACAAGTTGGAAGTGGAGGAATTGAAGAACAATAAATGGGTTCCCTTCGATGGAAAGGATGTCCAGCTTGAATTCGTGAGAATCGATCCTTTCGTCAGAACTACTCTCCAGAATAAGGTAGATATCGTGGTTATCTTCTGTTGTATAATACTCCTTGTTTCAACCCTGTAGCACATTATCTTTCAGAATGGAGTCCTCTCTTCTCGTTTCAAACTACCCGATGTGTACGGAGTGTACAAGTTCCTGGTTGACTACCGTCGAGTGGGATACACACATTTGTTGGATATCCAACAAGTGTCAGTTCGTCCTCTGTGGCACACTCAATACGAGAGATTCATTCGATCTGCCTTCCCCTACTATGCTTCCTCCTTCTCCATGATGGCTTCTCTCGTTGTATTCTCAGTCGTATTTCTCTATCACAAGAGTGATCCCGTTGTCGCCCAGACTAAGAAGAACAACTGAGTACAAGACATACGAGTCCCCAAGTCTAATCAATTGTTCTTGTTGTAATAATTGTTTGTTGTAAGCTTAATAAAGTGTAATAAACTGTATTACATCAATTGTAAAATCTGAAACATCCCATGGATATACCACAAATCACATGGTGGAATGATTCGCCTCTAATAAAGTGAACGTATGGTATAATGGGCAACAAACTTTATAAAACGGTTTTAAATACAAAATTTATAAAGAATGTAATAGCAAGAGAATGATGAGATGAAATAAATAGAAAGCAGATGAATTGTTATAGGAGACCTTGTCTCTTGAGATCTTCGTATGTTCGCTTGTTCACTACGTTTCCCGCCGAGTCTTCGTATTCTTCGTGCTCAAATTAATCCATTACGAAGAGTACTCTTGCATAGAAGAGGGATCAATGGCAACTAACCACATCGGCATCCCATTTGTGTCTCTCCTTCTCACTCTTCATCGTCTGCCACAACTCAACTGCATCTGCGATCTACAAACAAATGATTAGAAGGAAAAGAATCCGATATATCCCTATACCTTGGTGATATTGGCGAAATGAGGAGTATTGGGAATGCCGAGACATCTCATTCCATGGGAGTGTCTCCACTCTGTGAAATGACGTTGGAAGGCCTTCGGACCCTTGTATGTCTGAAATATAGACAATATTAGTATCCTTAAAAAAACACAATTAACTTGCAATTAGACAATTAGACAAAAATTTATTAAAATCCGACCTGATTTCCACAGATTTCACACGAATACGAGATATTGAGTCCGTGCAATTTGTAGAGCCAGTACGGAATCGGTTTTCCGTCCCATCTAAAGTAGTCCAAGTACATAGGGGAATCGATAAACAACCTCCCCTTCCCCTAGGTGCCACTTCCTTCCGTGTATCGGCTACTAAAGAGAAAAAAAGAGAAAAAAGAAACAGAAACAAACCCCAGTGGGAGATTCTTGGGGTTGTATGGAGTAGAATCGTCCACCTCCTCATCCGATTGGATCTACAATCAAACATTACCATTCCTATCATTCTCCATAGACCAACCTCTTCGATTTCTTCCTCTTCCTCCTCACCCTCTCCCACAGCTCTAGCCTGCTTCCTCTCAGTATTCTCCTTGGTTGATTCCCTCTCCTCTCCTAGTATCTCGACCATCTTCTTGATTCGCTCCTCACTCTTCGCGAGTGCTTCATTCCTTGCATTCTCCTTCTCCATATCACTCTTCAGTGCCTTCTTCTCCATATCAGACAGCGAATGCCCCTTCGTTGCAAACAGTCTATCTGCCCGATCCTACAATCGAAACAAGTTGATCCATCTGCTAGGAATACAAACTTCCCCCTTAACTTGTATCCTACAAATATGTGACATAATATATAAATTACTTTGAGAGTTCCTCCGCATTTCAATCCAAGTGCGATTAGGGCATTCTTCAGTCTTTCCAGTCCAAGTGCTTCCAGATCGGAGGAGGAAGCGAATTGAGAGAGATCAATCCAAGTACCATCATTAGCCTCAACACAATACAGATTCTACCAACAACCATTTTACGATAATTTTTCAACGAAAAACACTGACGGTAGTAGGTTTAGACCACCCAGTGAGGCCTCCTTGAGCAAAAAGACGCGATGAGTTAGAATCGGCCTGAAATGCGAGTTCAAGTATTCTTGTAGAAACCATACTATTATCAATAAAATTCTACTTCCAAAAAAGATATATCATCGTATTATTTTGTCTGTAACCTGCTGCAATGTTCCTTCAATGTCGAGAAGGGGCTTCGTCCTAGCAATGAAGGCTCTAAAAAGGAAGACAAGATTATATCGAGAACAGAATAAATATTATTTCTTCGGAAAAAATATATATTTGGAAAAGACAAACTTGAGATAATCTTCCAATTGTGTCAGGTAGTTCTTATATGCTCCAGTTTTTTTGGCATCCTTCGGAATGTCCACAAATCTCTCTATTATACTCAGAAATTGAAGGTAGTCTACTCGCTGAAATACGATTTTAAAGAGTAAACAACTTTACAGCAAAAAAATTTCAATAGAAACAAATAACTGACCTTGATTCCTTTAAGATTGATATACACGTCGTAGAGAACGTGGAGATCAAGGAATCTACCGTATCCCTCTTCATCAGTAAACCTAAAAAAAGTTTGATTCAGTCTAGACAAAAGGAGAATACGAAGTATCAAGAACAATTTGGTTACGAATTGAGTACAGTAACAATAATTTAAATGCTTACCTTATGAGCTCCTGCTCTACTCTTTCAGGATCTTCGAGAATTTCATTCATCTGCTGATATTCCATACTGAGAGGAGTTGCAACCTGAAAAATGCATAATTATTATTTCCCTCCCTATCATAACTTTCTCAAACGTCAATTGACGATGTTTTTCGAATCGAATAATTGCATAGAATCGTAACCTCATCTGGATTTTTTCTGTGCGCGTCCTTAAGAGACTTCAGGCGAGAATAAAATTCCGCAAACTCATTTGGGCCGGCAATTGCCTCCAATTCGACAGATCGAGCGTTGTTCTCGTCCTTGTATGCAACTTCCAACTCCTCTGTGAGTTTCTCATATCTCTGAACAGTATATGAACCAGCATCAGCAATTGATCGAGTACAGCATACCTCTAATAATTTCTTTACTCGCTGATCAGAGTTGATTCGAGCCTTGTGAGTACGCTTTTCAGCTAGGAATTCTTTGGTAATTGAATCAATAATGCGCTCTCGCTCCTCATGGGCAGACCGCTGATTCTCCAAGGTTGATTCCATATCTGAACAAACAGAGGCTGATATAGTTTAAAGATTATTTTTAAAAATAACAATAAAATAAAAGAAGCCTAATAAAAAAGAAGCGAAACTTTCGAATTATATTGGTGCACGGTGAGTATATCACGTTAACTACGATAGTTTGGATGTGACAAACACATAATCCAACAAAATTTGGAAAAGTTTATCTAACATGCAAAATATTATAATTTTTTATGTTTCATGCCATTTTTTTTAAAAATCTGGCTCTAGGATTTTTTTATTAATCATATTTCGATAAAAATAAGACAAATTTAAAAAAAAAGATTTGTAAAAATATAGACTACTGTATCAGTGTGGTGGTGAATATACCATTTTCCGTAATTCCCGCCTTTCCCGTTTCCTCCATTTCCATGTTAGCAACGCGTCGTTGTTCGCTTGTTCATCTCAGACGCGATGACAAATAACTTGTCATTTCTCGTTCTCGCGCTTCCCATTCCCTAACTTGTTCCTATGTTGGAAGTTTAATTGAACATTCGTTTCTTCTGCAGATATGGGTTTCTTCTTCTCGCGTCTTTTCCGCTACGTTATCGTCTTCTTTGCCCTCTACAGTGGAACGCAGTATGTGCTCAAGAATAAGGGTTACAACTTCTCACCCAAGGAGTTCAAGTCTCTCGCAGAAAAGGCCAAGGGAGAGGGTATCTCGACTGTTGCCAAGCTCGCCTCTGACCTCCAGAAAGTGTACGGCCCTCTGATCTCGAAGGATCTTGTCTGGACCGGATTCCAAGCGGGTGGAATGCAACTGAAGGCTCTCGTTCTTCACGGAGGTCTTACTGAGTTCATCGTGGCCTTCCAGGCTCCTTTCGCTACCTCGGGGCGTGGAGGTGAATCATCCATTTTTCTTGTACTTTTTGGTATGTTTCCATTCAGGCATCCACTTCGCCAATTCCACTTGCACCGTCCTCAGTGGCTCTGTTCAACGCGTTTCTGATATCGCCTCCTCCGATAATGTCGAGACCTTCGCCGCAGGTAGGATTGATTACATTATGTGCCTTGTGAGCCACGTGGATTTCAGGCGGTAATTTCCGTCAGACCGAATTCGAGTCCTCTCTATTCTCCGTCAAGGAGAAATCTGTGGTCGTCTGCTATGGTCGTGGATTCGTGCCTTTCTCCTCCCTCTGGGCTGTTCCTCAGAACATCCTGGGCGGTGATCTCGTCTCTGCTGGGCGATTCCAGTTCTTCTACCTCCGTAACATGTACGAGTCCCTCGCTTATTCTGTCATGAATAC
>LS539514.1:41644-69632 GCA_900490775.1 Pristionchus maxplancki
GGGAGGGGACAGGGAGTATCTTCCGTCGTTGAGGATGCAATCTCTCGTGGATGGAATGGACAACGTCGATGTATTGATGTGTGGCCAGTTGATCTCGCGAAGCCAGGAGAGACGGGATTGGGATGGGATAATTCATCACTCTTCCTTCTTCAATTGGCATGCATTCTCTCCATGTCTGCTAGATGGAGAAGTAGTTGCAGACTGAGAGTATTCATCTGTGTCAATTCACTCCAAGTGAGATCCTCTCTTGTCCCCCCCCTTCCCTTCCTCCTTCCTCTCTCTACAGGATATGCATCGTCGTGAGAAGCAGTTGAAGGATCTCTTGGACACTCTTCGCATCCAGGCAGAATCAGTGGTCGTCCCATGGGATCATGTGGTGTGTCATGCACCACAAGATCCGAGGTATTCACTCTTGCCTCCCCTCCTTCTCATTGTGTGACATCAGGGCGGAATTGTCGTCTACATACGTGCGAGCGTTCAATGACATGGTTCGTCAGTATTCATCCGATGCGGCTCTTTGTTTCCTGTCTCTTCCTGCTCCTCCCGAAGATGAAACTGAGAGATATCTAGAGAGACTAAGATTACTATCGAATAGTCTTCCTCCCACTCTACTCGTTCATGGACTCACATCAGTCATTTCGACGTCTCTCTAACAGGTAAATCGTCCTCCTCTCCAATCCCAGTTATCACAATTAGGCATAATATCGCAAATCTACGGTTCTATTGCAATACACACTAAATATATGTACTTACCAAATTGAATATACAGATTTTTGATTGTATTTATAAATTCGATTGTAAAAATAGTATTTATTGTAAATACCTAAGGCTAGTGTGATTGTATAGAAACGATGGTGTTTGAAGTTCCTCACGTATCCAATATTACGGACTGGATGATAAATTGTGTATCTATGCTAGCGTATGCAAGATCAAACATTTATCAGTGAATCAATCAACAAAGGTCAATCATTAGAATTTGAGTGTGAATCCTTTGGCTGCATGAGCTGCTTGATCGAGACCCACGTTGAGATCTTTCAACAATCGAGAATGTTCCGCCGATACCTACATCATGGATTAATGTAGGTGGTGAATACACAACAAACAATCTGGTACTCACCTCGGGTAGATTAACAGGCTTCGGAGCAGGGGCGGCAGGAGGTCGCTTTCCTTGCTCCGATTTCGCAGGGAAGGTTGGGAACATCTCACGGGCAATAGGCTCTGGATTTTCCTGAAAAGAAGTCATCGCATATCGGCGTACTGTAGCCATCTCCCTCGTCGAATTACCTTGAACCATTCACTGCGTAGAGCATCTTCTGCTGTTATTCGCTCTGCGGGGTCAAATAGAAGGAGTCTTAAAGTTATCAACTCATTATCTCCAGAGATAACCGGATAGAGATTTCCAGAGATCTTCAGATTCAGACTCACTCATTCAGAAGGCGGAATCCATTCTCCGACAGTGTCTTCGCAGGGAAACTTTTCCTCAATTGATTGAAGTTATGTTGAGGTGGAGTGAAATGTTGAAGACCCTTCAGACTATCATAACCTTTCCATACTTTCTCTGAAGGAGTTCCAAGCTCCTGAAAAATAATTCTATAATTAAAAATGTAAAGAGAAAATAAAGAAATGTAAAAAAAAATATGAAGATTGATACATGAAGATATAGTGAATCTATCAGAAATCTACGGGAAAACTGACTTTGAAAATTTTATTGATCTGTTCAATTTCCGATCTTCCAGTGAAAAGAGGCTTGAGATTAATGAATTCTGCCATCAAACATCCCACTGACCACATGTCAACCTCTGTTGAATACTTCTACAAATACTTCTACGTTATCTATTTATCTAATCAACTATATCGTCTACCTCAATGCCCAATAGCAATTCGGGACTTCGATACCACAGAGTGACAACGACTGAAGTGTATGCCTTGAGAGGTTCACCGTATTCACGAGCCAATCCGAAGTCAGCTATCTGAAATACTCCCTCCTATCAGTACCATTGAAGTAATCGCACCTTGAGAACTGCTTTGTGATTGAGAAGGAGATTAGATGATTTGAGATCTCTATGGAGAATCCACAGATTATGGAGATGGTCCATTCCCTTCAGTAGCTGCATCATTAGAGTCTTCACCTCACCTACAAGAGAACAATCAACTTATCTCGATACAATACAATATTAAAAATGGGCTAATTTCTAACCCATTTTGAATGATTTATTGTTTCTGTTCATCGTCTCCATTAGACTCTTCATATCGTGTTCAACGAATTCCATTACGAGGAACGTCTTATCCGTATTTGCACCCACCACGATTTCCAACACCTGACACATCACATATCTGAATTATGTTTTATATATATATTTCAACAGACATGAACTCGATTATACTCAATAATCATATCAGTAAATTGATTAATATTCGAATGGGAATGTTTAAAATATAATATGCGCTTACATTTACAATGTTTTCGTGTCCTGCAGCCTTGAGTAGCATATTGACTTCTCTGAGAGAAGTGATCGGAAATCCATCCTTCTCTTTATCCATCTTCAGTCTCTTCAGTGCAACCACTTCATCTCAAACAACACCTATTCTTTATCATCATCATCTTAGTTTGCTTATATTAAACGGAACAAGTGCTGATTCTTCGTTTTTCTTACCAAAAGCCTCGTCGTCATAGACAATTCTCAGTAATAAAAGCTCTCAAAAATTTAGATCACATGTGTACAGATAAAATTGAGAAATTGGGCTTTAGACGCGGCAGCACCTGTAGACAACGATCAAACTACTCGAGAATGAGCCACCCTCGAAAATCATAACGACACAACAACAAAAAAATGCAGAGAGCGGATGCTTTTCGATTCATTCTCTAGAGAACGGCCTCACACAAATAATGGTGCCATACCAGTTCTCCTGTTCCTTGCTCGATAGACCACTCCGAATGTCCCCTCCTCGATTCGATTCATGCATTCATATTCCGCGATATTCCTGCATCCTTTGATTCCTGCAATGCCCTGACTCACTTGCTTCGACCCAATTACTTTCCATCTCGAGTTCTCACCTGGGTAGTACACTGGCAATTGGCAAATTAGTCTCTTCTGCCATTCCTTCTCCTTCGCATTACGAGAATCCGGAGAGAGCTGCAATAATAACATACTTTTTTCTAACACATACCGCTCAATTAATACCATCTAATGAGGGAATTTGACGGGTCGGGTATCGACGACGTAAACTAGTCGAGTATTGCCCACTTGGTACATCAAAAGGAAAACCCAGGACGGATTCCTATCGTCTCGAGGGCTATATCGTCAAGGCCCATTTAAGAATACTGCTTCGTGAGTTTACTCTAAACCACGCAAGTCAGACTTCAGTGGCTGGATGGACTTCTGCAAGCCTCAACACTAATCCAATAAGCACGGCGGACAGATGGGAAGATAATACATTTAAGAAGATCCCATCCCTCGACCCTATGACATTCAGGAAAGAAGATCCCAATCCGATCCCAATTGATTTTACCTCCGACAGCCCCATTGCCTAGATGTCAGGATAAATATGAATGAGTGAATTCACAATGGTCACCTGTACTTTCTGCTCAGCAGTGAGTTCTTCGAATGGAATGGATGATAGATCGATAATCTCTTCCTCTTCCGCCTCTTCTTCAGTATGCTCACTACCAGGAACATCCGAATCTCAAAGATACAGTAGTACATCTTTACACGAGTATCAATAACGAAAATTTGCTAAAATAAGGACACAATGCTTAATTTCACAATAAATTAATAATAATCGGGTGGATTAAAGTCGACAGGACAGGGTGGGTATCGCTGCTGCCAACGATAATACCCATGTAAGGATTGCATTAAACAGAAATGACTAACCGAAATCGACGTCTGATTGATAAGGCGAATCAGGAACTTCATTCGATTCAGGACTGCTGTCGAATTTAGAGTATTTCTTAGTTTTATTCTCGTTAATTGGAGTGGGAGTCGTTGATCCCTCTATCGATTCAACTTCACTCTTCATTTCCTTTTCATTTTCTTCCTTCTTCTCGTCTACTTCCATTTTTTCATCTTCTTTCTCATCCTCCTTCACTTCTTCTTTCATCTTATCAACTTCGGTAGTCACTCAAATGGGATAATTTAATCCAACTCCGATACCACAATCCAGCCCATCTCAATTAAGTGATTACAGAAATTGATCACCTTTACTTTTCTCCTTCTCCTTCTCCTTATCCTTGTCTTCCTTTTTCCTTTCACTCTCCCTCCTTTCTCTCTTTCCATCTCTACTTTTGTCTCTTCCTCTTTTTTCATCTCTCCTCTTCCGATCCGCAGAGCGACTACGACTGAAAATTTGAATTTCGTTTAAAACGCGGTCTCCGGGAGAACAAGGGAGTGGCACAATAGCTCAAAATGGTAAATGGGCGTTCATACTTAGTGGTTAGGCTCCCTAGGGGGAGGGATACACTTCAGCCAAAAATTGTGCTTCAAAAGTTGATCTTTGATCTTTTAGATCGAAAATTTTCATCCTCATTGTAAACAAGTTATGCCCAAAGATAAGCTTTCGAAGGAGGATTTGGGCTTCAACTTCACATCGAGAAAATGTCGAAAAGTACTTTTTAAAAAAGTAAGTCTTCAAAAAAAAATTGTTTAACCATGTCACCAAAAAAGTGTAATATATGCAATACAGGTATTTAAAAAATAATAATGGTTTGCACAGTTGAAGATGACATACCTTCTTCTATGACTTCTCTCTCTATCCCCTCCCATCCCTCTTGGATGTCCTCTATGAACGGGTGGTCGATGATCTCTCCTTCTTTCTTCCTTCCAATCTCTTCTCTCCAATTCACGACGACGGTCTTCTCGATGATCTACAACACATGAGCATCAAATTGTTGATAACGTCAATACCCCCCCCCCTTTCGTAGAGACAAACTCACTGTCTTCGTTTATGAAACGTCTTATTTTACTAGAAAATTATCCGAATCGATTTTCAAAATCGGATGGATATTGTTGGTAGAGACCAGCAATGAAACCATGCATGCTTAACATATTAAATATTTTTCTATGATCAAGTTCTGCGAGTTCTCGATCCAACAGAACATACAATTTTCAAGACTATATTTTACGGTATGCTAAACGAAGATGTTTCCGATAATTTCGAATATACTCGTGATGCTATACATGTGTAAGTTCGAAAAAGGATACCGAATGGGATACACAATTGATGATATTGGATGACTTACCATGGAATGACTTGGCATCTCTTCGATCTCCTCTTGGTCGATCCCTCTCATCTCTGTCATCCTTCCTCTCTCTTGCCTTCTCCCGATCTTTCCTCCTCTGATCTCCTCCTGGTTGAATAGTGAACATCTCGCTTTCATCATCTCCACTCTCCTCTCTCTTCGTCTCTCCTTTCTCCTTCTTCTCAATCAGACGACGACGAAGACGTTCCTCTTCGTCCCCTCAACCAACAATCATTTATATGATACAATCCAAGCTGCTGCATATTCATGAATAGGGAGGGGTGGAATAAATATACTCACCATCAGATTCCTTCCTTTCTTTGTCGTGCTTGTGCTTGTGATGTTTCTTCTTTTTGTCTTTCCTTCTCTCCTCTTTCTCAACGGGAACGATTTGCTGCCTTTCATTGGGAGAGTCGGAGGCTTCTCCGTCCTCAGAGCCAATCCCACCAATCGGAGAAGAGCTCATATCTGAAATATGCATAATTAATTGCAAAACGAGAGAAGACAAGTTGCAAACTCAAAAAGGAAAGAAAACGCAAAAAACCCAGATGGGGTGAAATGTAAAGCTTGTACAGATCCGTGAAAACTGATTCAAATCACGTATTAACAGAAACGAACATAAAATAGAGTGTAAGCATACCAGGAATCGTATACCAACGCTAGATAAGTTGTTACGAACTGAAATTTAACTTTCGAAAAACAGCCGATCGCATCTCTCGGGCTACTGTAGTTGTGATTTTGATTGGTAACTGTTTTAATAATCAATTATTATAGATATCTACATAATGAAGTTACTGAATTATTTTAGAACTTTTTCATTTATAAACATTATGTTCGAACCCTCAATGCCTCTCTGACGCAGTTGTGACCTTGTGATGCCATGTTCAAATGGAGACTGAAAGTTATGTCTCGTATCTTCATGGATTTTATATTGTCTTTCCTCTTCCATCGATAAAATATTGTGGAAGTGAAAACTTATACACTGATGACGAGTCTTAAGAAAGCGATGCATTTTCAAATGTCTTGTTTTGTGCTGTGTCAACATGTTGGTCTGGGCCAGATATTCATACATTGTTCCGTCTCTATTTTGACTTCAAGAAGAACTCCATATTTGTTGAACCTATATAATCGATTACTGCAAAATTATTAGATTGATAATGTAATAATACTTAAATAAAAAAATATTAACATTGTTCAATGCAGTGTACTGTATGCAACAGGCATACTGTACCTGAATTTCATTTATTGATTATTTTAGGTACGATTCTGTTTTAATTGACCACTGCGACCTCTTAGTTTTTTTTCGTTGTTTCGTTGTTTTTGTCGTTTTATCTTGATTGGTTGCTGCTCATAGATGATGCTGAATGATGGCTCGAGTGATGAAGAGGATGTTCTTTATTTTTCACGCAACGACTCGATCACAAGGACTCGAAATACAATGTTAGTATCTTCATTAGTGTTTATAAAGGCTAAATCAATGTCTTTCAGGTTCTCTTCTGCCGAAGTTAAAGTGCCGGTTTCTCCTCTAACACCTGTTTCTCAAATTGACCCTGAGCATGATAAAATGGATGAAAACGATAACGTTGTGTTTTCATAATTCTTTAGATATATTTCTTTTTAGGTAACCGAAGTCGCAGTAAACTATGAGCAAGGCATGAACACTATTCCATTTGGGTATAGAAGAAACGCCATTGTTCAAACTACGGTTGACATGGAGAATCTGCCCGAGGTATACAAATACATATTTAAACTTGTGAGGGAGAGCATTGGAGGTCAACACATTTATTCCGTGGGAAGCAGCCTCTCTTATGGATGGACTCGGTTGGGATATTAAGGATGGAAAAATGACTGATGTATCTCTTATCAGGTATTTGGTATTTATTGTCTATCGTCAATCTACTCTACCGAATCTATCTATTTATTTTCTAGGCTTTCTTCTCTGCTTCAGAATCTGAATCTCCAGTTGATCGTTATGAACAAGGAGATAATTCAAGTCGAGTACTGTCATATGTAATTCCATGTTCTTTTATGTCTCTGTTCAGGAGGGCAGTGCAGGTTGCATACAGTCAGAATAGAGCCGATCAGATAGGATTCGAGGTTAGTCTCTATCCCATCTTTTTCGCAATTGTCTAATTAAGGATGTCAACAATCGTCTTCACGTGTCTTCTCTCATTTCTTCGCTCTCATTACACTTGGCATCTCTCGACTCTTCCCTTTCCCGTCTCAACCTCTCTATTTCCAATTCAACTCATTCAATTGTCCCTCATCGTTCCTCCTCCTATCTCCCTCTCACTGTCCTCTCCCTTCCCATTCTCTTCTTTCTTGCATACAAAACCTACCGTTCCTACGCTTGATTCGCTCCATTCATCTTCACTTTCCTTCTCAAGTTGCTCTGTGGTTCAGTGATTGCTGAGAATAACATTTGTTCATTTATTTTATGACTTTTTCACCCCTATTTCATCTCGCCAAGTCAGTAATCAAGTTCTTTTCTTTTCTCGTCTCTAATATAAATGGTTGTTTTGTGGTCAAGTTCACATGTCTCTCTTCTCCATCGATTGATTGAGTGCAGTATGCTCACCTCCTCTCTATTCTTCATTCTCAGTCAATGTGATCTACAATGTCTCCTTCAATCCATCCACTCAAAATCCTCTGCTATGCGCTCATCATTGGAGTATCCATCGTTCTGTTCTCTGTTTATACATTCTACATCATTCACAGGTAATGTTCGCCGAATACAGTAAACAGGAAGATGTCCGGGAAAGATAATTATTTTCGAATCGCATACACGTGGCCTTTCAGCATGCAAATATTCGTTCCTATCGCCCCTTCTCATCAAGGACTTGATTGTGATAAATTACAAGGCAGTGATAAAAGTATGCTGAGGGAATACACAAAGGTATGGTTAAATAATGGATGAATTGAAAGTGTACCCACACCTGTAGACAAATATTACGGTAAGGGGAGATGAAGCTCTTGAAATCTCTGGTTTACGTAGGGAGGGCAGCCGTAGATTTGTTTACGGTACAAGATTCAGAATCGTGCTGTGACAATTATTGAGGAGAAAGATAAGAATTGCTGGGTTGTGAAGAAACGTCGATATCTTCCGGTTTGTGCTATATGATCTTTCATGTGACAGAGTTGCTCTTCGTAGAGAGTACGATTCAGTAGATATATCTTTTTGAGGCTGAGCTACCCCGATATATGGTCGTTCCTCATAATGTTCTTTTCATTCGGCATGTCAGTAGAGTACGCTACATTTGTAGATATTTAGCTTATACCATTACATTGAGGACTACAACTTCACTGAGACGGCTCTCACTATGTTATATTCACCTCTCAATTTCTATTGCTTTACTGTTGATCGAAATGCAACAGATACATTCAAAGAAAAAGTGAGTATCTTTAACATCTCCAGAATATTCAGGGCATTTAGATGAAATTTCTCTCTCTTTGCGTACATAATGTGATTGTTCCTGATATTGAAACTGATGGATCCGATCCGGAAGATTACTTTCGAGGTTACATTCCATCTATGCAATCTCTTCTATTCGGTTCTATTCAGGAACACAAGCTTGTGTCCGAATGCTCGAGAGATACCCATGGGAGCATCTCGTTATTCTAGAGGTTCAGTAGATGAGCGATCGATCAAAATATATATATTCAGGAACAACTAGTGCCTGTTCGATCAGTTCAATCTTTAATACTTCTTCTAAGTAGATTAAATCACTCATCTCTCATTGGGAGAGACAAGTTTACATATCATCATAATGCTCCACTGAATAGTAGGACACGCATAGGATCTTCCTAAAGGTTATTTCAGCATCTTCCATTGACTATTCGATGGAAAGATGGATGAAAAGGAGATCCGATCCTATCTATCTATCCAGAGATTTCCAACCCATCTTCTTCGATTACATCATGCAGAATGGTATTCAAATCTCACTCCTTCATTTCATGAGTCCGTATCTAGGGACGATCAATCGATTGGCAAACGCGACTACTCCTGTGATTCAAAAGAAATGTACGAATGAGAGAAGGGATCAATGGGGTAATTGTGTCAAGGGAATGGAGGATTTCGATGAAATAATGTGAGTTTCTCCATTCTTAAAAAAAAACTTTCTTCACACAAAAAATGTTGCAGAAGATCTCATGATTTCTTCGTTCGAGTCGATCCTTCATTCGATTTTGGATTCGTTCAATGTATGCATGAGCGAGTATTCAGAAAAACTTATGAAGAGCACATTCCGCTATGAATATTCCGATGTTCCCCATCCTCTCACATTTCTCCTCCTCATTCTAGTGCTTTCATCATGGACGTGTATTTAATCGAATTCCTCAATTTATGACACGGGAATTCATCCTATTCAATTACATCGATCAAATTTGATAATTATGATTTCGAAAAAGTAACATAGAAAGAATCAATTCGGAATACTCTACAAACTCTTTCACAACAACACAACGAGGCGCAAAACTCAAATATCACAAACGAGACAGTTCAGAACACATTTTTTCTCTAATATAATTAAATGAGTAAAATGAAGTCAATTAATATAATCACATAAGAAAAGTGTGGAATTCAAGGATTGGTGAGGATTGGTCTCATTGAATGAAATATCGAACTAAGAAGAAGGTAAGACTCACGTAGAAATAGCCGATGGTTGAATGACTTCACATTGATCACCCGATGCATCCTATAATGGAGAGATGACAGCAATGAGGGAATTATCAATAACATCATCTACCTTAATCTCTTCCTCAATGGATTGGAATTGAGGAGTATTGGGAGTGGTTGTTCGATCTCTCTCAGGAGAAACATTCCTTTGAGGGGTCGAATCCCCCGATGTCACTAGATTGAGAGCCTTCTTCGCTTCTCTCTCTACTACGAACACATTCTGGCGACGTTCCTCCTGCAATCAATCAATGACCCGTGTATACTGTATCTAATCAAAGACACAGTCGACTCGTACCTCTCCAATTCTATCATAGATAATTCCATCAACTCCAACATCTCTCTTGAAGTAATTGATATGTTCCTTTTTATCAAGATCTTCTCCCCATACGAAGGATACTAATCCCAATTCACTGGCTCTCCTCACTGGACGAGGATCAAGAAGGAGATCTTCACTGTTGAAATTAACTCCCTGTAAATAATCATTTCACTTTCTCTCAATAATTCAGAAAATAAAGGTTCATAAAAATCATATTCAAACATTCAATAATTTTCACCAGTAAATCAGCTCCACATGCGAAATTGACAGAAGCAAGACTGGTGGAACATCTCTGATCCTTGAATCGAGCGTATCTCTGAGTCTCTCCCACACACAGAAAGAAGACGGGATATCGATTTTGCTTCATTGAAATCCTGCAATTAAAAGATCAATATTAATGATAAGTAATAATAAATGAGTAAGCTAGAGTATTTACATAGCGCAAATATCAGGATCGAAGGAAGAGAACATTATTCTTCTATGGGGATCACTCTTGAGAACATCTGATAAGATTATATCAACAAAGTTGTTCCTCTCGAAGTAATTGGCACACTCGTGAAGACCA
Organism: Pristionchus maxplancki; assembly: GCA_900490775.1. NCBI lineage: Eukaryota > Metazoa > Nematoda > Chromadorea > Rhabditida > Neodiplogasteridae > Pristionchus > Pristionchus maxplancki. The sequence goes on from LS539514.1 coordinate 52,437, forward strand.
TCCTGGAAGGGGAGAAGAGGAATGGGGAGAGATAAAAAGAAGGAGATCGGACTGACCTCTTGCATCATTGGATATTTCACTTCAATATTGAATCCGACATCAGGGTCGACCTTGTGGAGTGCATCGATTAGAGTGGGGAAGGGATTAAGATCTGCTTCTTCCTCCATCTCACTCGTCAATTTAGCCACCTTCGCTTGTTGTTCGGGATAAGCCACGTGATCCATCTGAAGGAGGATCGAGATTCCTCTCTCGCTCTCTTCTTTCTCCCCTACCTTGAGTAGTTGCAATTGAGAGAGAGTGAGATCCTTGAGTGCCATCTCATGGTAGTCAGTGCTTTGTGGCTGCAACTTCCTCTATCTCTATTCTCCTTCTCTCCTCGAATCACCTCCACATTCACTCCGTCTCTATTCCTTCGAGCAACCGAGAGAAGAACGTGGAAGTCGTGGTAGATGACAGCGATCTGAGGGAGGATTGAGATTCGATTGAGAGTCTATTGACCCCCCCCCCCCGAGAGATTACTCAGGCCCTTCCACTTCTCGTCTTCCCACTCATAATCACTCTCTCAAACAGTCTTATCTCTCAATGACGAAAGGATGGCACAAAGAGAGAAAAGAAAGAGAGCGAAAGAATGAAAGCGGCATTTGATGGAGAGAAAAAAGATGTTATCGTCATGGTTATCAGGCCTTCCCATCCTTGGAAAACGAGCTAATCTCTTCGAGAGAAAGGCTGAAGAAGAGAGATAAGAATGACGATGTACTAGATCAAAGAGATCCTTAGTAACGGGGGAGATGATATGACCCATGTGACTCACTTTATCCTTCGTCAATTGACCCATGTGACTCACTTTATCCTTCGTCAATTGCACATCGAATTCGACATAATCAGCTCCATTCTTTGCAGCGACATTGAGAGAATGAATTGTATTCTCACGAGCCATCGCGAATTTAGTGTATGAATTTCCTGTTGTTGTTCAAAGATATATAAATAAACTAATGGTGAATTGGGAACCTGCTCCTCTATGGCCCACTTCGATAGTCGATCGTTTCTTCCAGTGTTTAGCATACGTCGTGTCCATCAACTGACGAGGATGCACAATTCGAAGATTACGAATGAACAGATAATCAACTGAAACAAAATGAATGATCATGCACGTCTTACCTCGACTTACCAGTAATCTGACCAATTGGTCGACCCGAACTGTTGATGAATGGAATGCTTGTTTGACCAGACGAATCCTTAGATCAATAAAATGAGGATGGGATGAGGAAGGTACTACCCTGTTTTGTAAAAAATGTTTTGGGAAATTCGTTTTTGAGAAAAAAATTGTTTAGAAATTTTTTTTGTTATGTGTTTATGGAACCACCTTTTTAGAGAACATTGTAGAAAATATTTCCCAAAAAGACGTTTACAAGAAACGAATTTCCTAAGTGAAAATAACAGAAAAAAATTTACAAAACGGGGTAGCACCATGAGGAATGGATAAATACCTGAAGAGTACTGGGAAGGGCATAACACGATCCTATTCGCTTACCCTCCTCAGAGAATATTTCGATGAAGAAAGCCTGAAAAAATATCAAAATAAATGCAAATTACAACGATTAAATTAAAAACTAACGAGGTAATCAACAGCAACACTGCGCGTTCTGAATACGAGATAGTCTCGAAGATTATTGAATGTCACTCCTTTATCTGATTGGGGAGAGTACTTGCAATTGGAGGAAGTTGATGAGAGCACCTATAATATCACTTTCTCAGTTGGAATAGAAGAAAATCTCGACTGACAGAGACGAGAGCAACAGAATGGGAAGGGAGAGGGAGGGAAAAATCGTCTTCATCATCGTCCAATTCTTCTTCTCCATCTCGAGAAGGAGGAACATACCCATTTAGACCCTTCAATGTACAGTGATTCGTTGAACCTACACCCTACTATCAAATATTCTTACCTCTCGTCTTCTCACATCGAGAGAATTCACTTTAATCTTGCAATTAAGTCTGTCATTCTTATAAAACTTGAGTGCTCTGCCATGAATGGATAGGAGGATTTCATTTTCTTCGTCATACTGTAACCATCCCTCGGAGCAGGAGTGACGACCAGCTAGAATACGGTATACTAATTTATCAACTCTATATTTACCGTAATAATCGAACAGGTCAATGTGGCTTTTCCTGCATTCTCCATTTCTAGCCTCTGCTTTGATAAGAACATGACGAGGAATGAGATGAGCTTCCCAAGCAGAGACAATCAGTCGTTCCACCTATAGTCATTGGTTAATTAAATGTAAAAACAGATTAATTGCATACCTCTCCAAACAGTTTGTACCCGATGAAATAACGGAACTTGAGTGCATCATATTCGGTGTCGACAAAACCCACCCATCGAGAACTGGAGAATATTATGAGGTAACTAGAAGGAAGGAAGTGTCAATCAACTGACGAGTTCGAGTCGAGAGATTTCAGAGGGAGGGCTGACTCGGGTTTCCATTCACCCAGGGATGAACTAGACCCAGTTACGAAGACTGACTCATTCGAACTGAGTTGACGATGGACATCCACTGAGAAATGGACCCTCGAAGGGGCCATCCCTGAATGGAAAGAGAATTGACACACTGATAAGCACTGATTATAATGAGAGAATGCAATGACTAGGCGTGAAACTGCTGATAGCTGTGATAACGATTGAGATGGATCGATAGATAGATAGCTACAATCTCAGAAAGAATGAATAGTGGACAGAAAGGAGTAAAAGAACTCACAATGGCAAGAAAATATCGAGGATATGGGAGAGCACGTGAGGGTTCCACTTATTGAGAGGGGAATGAACCCGTTCTGCGATTAAATGAGAAATTAAAGGATTAACTGATAAGCAGACAATCAAATACACTAGAGTAAGTGAGGGGAAACAGATATAGCCGACATAAACGACGTGAGAAGAAAAAAATGCATCGAGAAAGAAGCGGACTGAAATAAGAATCGAGAAAAAGCTGTCCCAAGATTCTCGGTCTACCGTAAACTAGCTTTTTTTTCCCTCAAGCTTGGGTATTTACAAGGTAGATAGATAAATTTAAGTTATCGTAACTTAAAAAAAAATGTTGACATATGCATATTTTGTTGTTGTGCATACGAGCAAATTCAATTCTGCTACAATAAAAATCGTTTATTGTATTTTATACATCGATAAGTAAACATGAAGCACGTAGGGAACGGAATATATCTCTTAACTACGTATTTGCATCGATCTGATAGATAGATGTGTCTGAGGCTGGATAGATACTCTTTGAACGTCATTAATCTGATTAAGGCAGTAGAGAGATTGGAAGGAGCAATGAAGAATTGGCAGTGATGGGAGAAGGAATATGAGCACGAGAGAGGCTTATTCCCCGAGACCGACTGGAAAAATAATTTAGTTTATTATTCCAGACCCACGTGATGTCATGATAAACTAAATAATTTAAAGAATAAATACATAAAGGACTCACATGTGGTAGGGATCTACTGTCCAACCTGCACCGTTCGTTGGTTATGGGTTGCTCTCTCTTCACCATCCTTATTGACAAGAGAAGTGACAACATTAGCTCCGATTCCCCAAGTATTCTCTCCATCGAATACGAGTGACTCGGGAGGCATATGGATTCCTCCTTGATCACGAGCATAAACCTTCATCGATCGTCCAGCCTTGAGAACAATTCCAGCAGGAATTGTGTACACGATCTCACGACGGCTATCCAACTTTCTCTTCAGCTTATGCTCTCCTACATTCTCGTCCTGAGAACATTATCCATTGATTATAATAGGGGTCGAGTCTGATCTACCTTGGATCTGTGAGTGTTCTCGAGAGTGATATACTTTCCATTGGGATCGCATTCAGCAATAGTGACATTTCCTTTTGCTGATCTTTGGAAGGTCGTCTTAGTCGAGACCTAGAACATGACCTTCCTCTACTCTACCGTATCCTTCTACCGTACCTCTCCTCTCACATTCCTAGTGGAGTCAGTGTCCTCCTGTTGCTGTAGAGAATGAGTCTTGACGACTTGTTCGACCATCTGCCGGAGTCCGACTCTGCAATCAATCACTCTCCCCAGTCTTCTCTCTCTCTCCTCACCTGCTCTCTTCTCCTTCCAGCATCGTTCTATAGATGGCGATCTCTGCATCCAACATCTGCTTCGTATCGAGAAGAGCTTGCAATTCGGCGACGAGTGTCTGGCACTCTTCCCTCATTCTGAATAACTCTTCTCTCTTTCCTTCTCTCATTCCTTCTCCAACCTTCTCAGAGTGGCATCTCTATCATTGAGAGCAGCCTCATATTGTCTCTGATCATCATTCAATTGGTAGTTCAATTGTTGAACTTCCTTCTCCAGAAGGGCGTTCTTGTTCTCCAATTCTCCCAATTTGCCTTCAATCCTTGAGTTGATTTCCCTTCTTCTCTCTATGAATGGTACCTCTGAGATCTCCGATGTTGTCTCTCATTCTCTTCACTTCATCTCTCTGGTAGGTCGACTCCATGGCAGCACGATTGGCTGATCCTTGCACCTCGGACACCTGAGGGTAGGGGAAGGGAAGGGTAGGGGAGGAGGGGGGGGGGGCGAACCTTGAGTTTGTACCAGCTCTCCATGTCCTGTTTGCCCTGCTTGGCAATGTAATCGTACTCATCCTTGATGTCTCTGATGGCAAGTGCCAACTGAATGGAAGGATGAAGGAAGGAAGGAATCTCTTTCCCATACCTCATTCTTGAAGAATTCCCTTGTATCAGCAGGAGCCTGGGCAAGAAGTGCATTCAATTCCTTCACTTCTTGATCGTGAACTCTGTAATTCCCTCCCTCTCTCTTTCTTCTTCTCCTCTTCCCTTCATTACCTTCTAAGGAATTCCAATTCTTCCATCAAAGTCTGAACTTGATTCTGGAAGTCGATTCTTCCGATTGTTTCTTCATCTAGATCAGTGCGAGCCTTCTGGAGTTCTTCCCAGATTCGGGCATTATCAGAATTGAGTCTCTTTTCCTCTTCAGTCAATTGCTTCCATCTGAATGGTCTCTCTCTCTCTCATTCCCTTCTCCTTCCTTCTTCAACCTCGCTCTAAGCATCTCCAGTTCATTCTGAGCATCGGCAATCGCATTCGTCCATTGGGCGATCTTCTCTCTGTCGGTCTCTCTTCTGTGTTGCACATCCTCGTATCTGCAATATGTTCATTACCACGACAATTCATCATTTCCATCTAGGAGAATCAATTCAACAATTTTCAGCTCGATTCTCATTACTCTATCCTCTAATAAACTAGTTTCATCTTTTTTTTCTCAAGCTTCTCATCAGCAAACCATCCCTCGTCCCTTTACTTTCCTATCTTTTTCTCGTTCTCTCGCAACTTGAATCCGAAAGCAAAACATTGCAATTGTGCGAGTTGGGAAGGAAAGGGACGAGAGTGAGAGTGGGGCGAAGGGAAAGGAAGGGTAATCATTCGTTGATCGATCAATTCATTCTCCCGTCAAGGATACATCTTCTCTCCAGTGAAAACAGTACACACAATAGTTGTTTCGTCGTCTCTCCATCTGGGGATTACTCCCCCCCCCCCTCCCTCCCCCTCCCCTCACCTGCTTCTATACTCAGCCAGATCATCTCTCAATCTCTGTGCCTTCACTTCGATCTCAGCCTTCTTCCTCGCTGCTTCATCGATATCTTTCCTTGCCGTGGAAAGGGAATCCGCGTACTTGATCTGTAACCATCTTCATCTTCATCTCCCCTTCCCTTCCCTTCCCCTTCCCCTTCCCTCCCCTCCCTCCCCCCTCCATCTACCATCCCTTCCATCCCTTCCATCGACCACACCCTTCCATTAGTCTTCCCTTGCATACCTTGATCTCAGTCGTGTCCTTTCCCCATTTTCCTCTCAGTTCATCTAAATCAGCGACGAGTTTTCTATTCTGCTCTTCTAGTTTCTTCACTCTGTCGATGTAATTTCCAAGTCGATCATTGAGACCCTGAAGAGAAGAAGAGAATGAGTGAATGTCTCATTCTTCCTTACCTGGAGAGTCTTCTTCTCCTTATCAGTGGCTTCGATGAAACTCTTGGCAGCATTTGCAGAGAGAGCGGGGGAGATTCCTCCGATAGAAGCCGATCCCATCTCTGTGACCATCTTGAGAACACGACCACCTTAACACACACTCATCCATACTATTTGAATAATGAAATAAACTGACCATCACCAAAGTTGGAAGTCATCTCGTATAGATGGGATGGGGAATGGGATAAAGAGGAGAGAGGTTCAAATGGGAACACTCACTCACTCTCTCACTACTCTCGATGGAGAAAGGGATGGATAGGGGGAGGAGATAGGGGAGGAGATAGGGGAGATAGATGGAGTGTGGCTACGAGATAATTCTATCCCATCTAATCGATTTGCATGGGTGTGGCCTATGTGATCACACTACTGTTTGCAATCATCTTCAACCTCTTCCCCCTCTCTCGCCTCCCCTTTCCCTCCCACCTCCCCTCCTCCCTTTCCCTCCCACCTCCCCTCCACCCTTTCCCTCCCACCTCCCCTCCTCCCTCCTCCCTTTCCCTCACTTCCCCTCTTCCCTCTTCATGAATCATTCTACTCCACCCATACCAGTCACCCTCTTAATCGACTCTTCAAACTTTCGATGATATCTCTCGCACTTCTCTCTCATCCGCCCTAATTTGTGACTCATTTAGGAATAAATAACAGAATGAATTCTCAGATCGTAAAAAGGAAGGATTCTAACAAAGAATGAGTCAATCTTACGATCGGCTTATGAACTAAGGCAGAAATGTTTCTAGGAGAGATTAATGCGAAGCTTCGATCTTCAATTCTTTGTTCTTTCGCGCAAATATTTCACGAAGACTTCAGCATCAAACTCAATTTACAGAGAACAAATGAATTATTTGAAACTCCCATCAGAATGAGCAGATAGATAGAAAATGAAGTGTGATAAAGTGGAAGGATGGAAATAGTTAGTTATTGATATAAATGGATGGAAGTAGAGAAAGAGCATGACGCACCTCCTCCGGTATTCGTTCCTCCTGACACATAATTGCCCGATTGTCTCGATTGAGTTCTAACTGCTGTCCTCGGTTGAATCGTCGATCGATACGACATCGAAGACTCGAATTCAGACGATTCCTTCGACATCTCTGAATGAGATTGAATGGAAGTGAATGGGATGGGAAAAGGGAGGATCGAGACAAAAAGGACAGAAAAAGAGGGCTAAAGCGGCCTTGAAACGAGAATTGAATGATGGTATCTGAGTGATGGGATGAAGTCTCATTATATAAGGTGAATTGAGGTCTTTAGAGAGGAGGAAGAGGAGGGAAGGTTGGAGGAAGGAGAGGAGGTGGAGGAAGGAGGGAGGTGGGAGGTGGGAGGAGGGGGGAAGGATAGAATGGAGACAGACGGGTGGAAATACAAAGCCTCCTATGGTGGGAAGAGAGACGGGCCGGTTTAGAGTGAGTCTCCCCCTTCTCTCTCCTCTTTTGATGCGGTAATCGATCGATATTCGATGATGGTATGCATGGAAACTGTAGTGAGGGAAAGAATGGAGTGGGGGGAGAGGGGAGGAGGAAAGGAATGGGGGAATGGAAGGGTGGAGGGAATACAGACAACTCCGCCCTTCTGCAGACTTGAAGTGAAGAAGTCTCCACCCTTCATTTGTAGCTCCCCCCCCCCCTTCTTCCCCTTCCCTCCTCCCCCTCCTCCCCTCCCTCCTCCTCCTCCGCTCTACAGTCTCCTCCTTCATACTGAATCAGCAGAACTAATACCCGGAAACTTGTATAGAAATGGAAGAAGGAATCATGAATGAATGGGGGAGGATGTAGAAGGGAAGAAGAGGTGAAGGGGGAAGGAGGTGATATGTTATCTGTGTGAGAGGAAGAGAGTCGTCCATTTATGAGTGTATATGGAGAAGGGAGGGACCGAATGTCACAATGGAATGTATTCTCTGATAAGGAATGAGTGGGTTGGAGAGAGAGAATCAGTCATCGATCAGCATCTATGGTACTGATCTGTCTACAGGATACTGTATCGGGAGGAGTAATCGATTGATGGGAATGAAAGAGTAGCGAGATATTTGCACGGGAGGGCATTCGAAAGAAGGGAGGGGATTATTCTCTTCTCTCATCGTAGACGCAAGTTGTGTACCTCCTGGATTGAGACTCTCCATGACTTCTCCTCTTTCACATACTCTTCCCCTTTTCATTCGATGCATGGATACATATTGAGATTGAGAATGAATGCAAACACGAAAAAGGAGAGATCTTTATGCCATTGTGACGAGTCGAAGAGTTACGTGTGATAAAATGGTGTGAAGAAAGGAAAGAAGACAGATTTGAGAGTGATTCAATCTTGAGAAGATCGAGGTTGACAGAAATCGAGAGGGAAGGATTGAAGAGGGGAGAAGGATGAAGGAAAGAGAAATGGAGGACGAATAGGAAGAGATTGATACATCATATATGGAAATGGAAATGAGGGAAGTGAGACTGATGGTAGAGAGAGAGAAGACATCACAGGAGATTCCTCTTGAGATGACTGAATCCATTCGTTTCCCACTTATTCATTCTTTCTTTTGCCTACCTTTGGGGATGAAATCTCAGTCTTCACTGAATCAGTCTCCTCCGGTGATTCTCTTCTCGACTCTATAATTGACTCGGATTAACCTCTCGAATGCTCATCAATATTTCCCCTCATCTACCGTAATCCCCTTCATTCCACCTGCAATCATTTAATCCTTACGCAATCTCATTAAGCCATTGGCTGTTCCATTCAAGTCCCCTTCCTTCTCATCATTCTTTCTCCTTCCCCTTTTCACCTCCCGCGTAGTCGCTTTAACTTCACTCAATTTACTCATAACGAGTCCTCGTAATGACACACTCCCCTCTTCTTCTCCTCACTCAATCACAAAAACGAACTCTAAACTGGGGATAATACCGTCTACTTAGTCCTTTGCACGAAAAGATTCCTATCGAAGAGACAATAATGTTTTCTCCTCTGCTTTTTCTCAAACGAATTCTCTGGCGGGAGGAGGGTGTGTCAACTGGGGCAAGTCTCCCCCTCCCCTCCTCTTCTCCCTTCTAAGCTGCTTTCACAACACCGCCCCCGTTCACGTCTCTACAGAAACTAGACGCACTCCAATTATTTGAAGCTCTTTACCTCGCAATAAAATAAAATAAAAAATGATGACAAACCGATTTGGTGTTAAAGCAATAAATGATCGATTTGGGGAAACAAGAACAGCAAAAGTTTTAGAGGTTTTCCTGCAATGCTCTTATTTCGAAAAATAAATCCACTTTGACAACAGTCAAAATCAGGCAAAAGATGTAGCACGAGTGGGGTTCGAACCCACGAAGGCTTACGCCCATTGGAACTTAAGTCCAACGCCTTAACCACTCGGCCATCGTGCTATTCACTCTCTCCCTTCCAACCACGCGCTATGGAGCGACTCACTCTCGCCCATACTTGAGTACCTCCTTCCTTTCCGGATTTCGCCCATTTCTCAAATGCTTTGAGTAATCAATATAAAACCATTGGATGGCTACTTCAAAATGGGTCAATGCTGAGAAAAATGATGATGAAAAGTTGAGGAAAGGAAAAATGTAAAGGGAAGCAAACCTGAATGGGAACTCTTCGATTCGCCGTGTTCAGACTGCGAATTCGAATTGTTGAGAAGGTTGAGAATCTCATGAGCTGAGAAATTTGTAAATTACGCAATTTATTTGACGGCTATTGTCTACAAGTGTCAAGGGGGCTGGTAACACAAACAATGTGAGTTCTCCAATGGTCATGGTCATTCATTGACTCATAGTAACTAGAAAGCTCACCATCAAACAGCTCATTCCGTTTATCTGTCATTTTTTATCGATGGATATAGAGATATATGGCTATCAGACTTTGAAATGTGAGGCAATTGGTGTTCATGAACTGACCATTCTCAATTCCGAGTGCCATCTCGATATCTCGTGCATCTCTTTCCTCTTGACTCTGTTGACGACGGAGGGCGACCTAAAGGGAAGAGGAGATCTCTCCTCCTGAAGGGAATTCCCACCTGAGCTGCCATCACTCGTTGTCTCTCTGCTATTAGAGTACACTTTTCACACACACAGTCCTTCCACTTACAGAATCTCTTGTGACCTGTAATGGGAATGGGATGAGTGTGTGGGTGGTCTCGATGTGGGTGGTCGATCAACCTTTGAGAGCAGACGTCAATCCATGGTTTCTGCATCGAGCACATTTGGGAGTTCTCTGCATCCGATCATTCTTCAATTTCATTATCTCTCTTATTTGATCTTCTGAGATTCCCAGATTTCCGAGTGAATTTGACGACATTCCTGTAATCGTTCAATGGAAATACGATCAGAATAGAGAATGAAATGTATATATCACGTAATTAAGAATGTGATGGAAGTATAAATGGAGGAGCGGAAGGGATGAATGTGAGGACAGAGAATGAGTCCTAGTGGGCGGAGTCAATAGGGAGAAGCTACGGTATATCGATGGTGAGATTCAGTCTCAAGAGGAACTGAGATTGAGGCTTACTCTCGTCTCAATTGACTATCATATTCACTTCAAACTCTATTTCCAGATTGAATTCATCCTTCGACACTTCACATTTGCTATACAATCATCACGAATTCCTTCTGATCCAATCATCAAAACAATTATCCAGCGTCTCAGATTCCACTCGAATTTAGACGATTGAATGGAGAGTTATAAAAATAGAAAATAAACTAAAATACAGAGTGACCATTATTGTATATAATGAATTGAGAGGGGAGCTAATATTCCGTGAGTAGTTTGTAGTGTCTCCATTGTGTCTTCATATTTGGTCAGCTCCTCTTCTGACAATGGCCATTACAGTGTTGATCCCCAGCTGTCTCTCCACCCATTCACTACCTTCCCTTCTCTTGCCTATCAATTCCATCGAAGGTAGGTCATTCAATAGTCTCTCTAGTTGGGATTCATTCTCAAGTGTGACTTCCTCATTCCCTTCTGTCATCTCATCCCTTCTCCCATTCTCGCACCCTCTCCACGACTCCTTTGATGCCTCTCATCCAATAACACAAACACATTGTGTCATAATCCATTCCTTGGAAGGAGGGGAAGAGAAGAGACTTGTTCCTCAACCGGTATCACTCCCTATCACACTATGAGTAGCAGTTGATCCGGTCGAGAAGATTCCTCCTTCCCTTCATTCGTGTCCTCTCATTGATATGACTCCATGAATGTGCTCCCTTCCTTTCGAATGGAAAGACTTCCCTACAACGAGAGACTCATTGAACAGGTATATTCATCCTTCAACTTTAATCTATTCTACGTTATTCCTTCCGCCGATCGCAAAATGTTCACATTATTACAGTTATTATTTCTTGCAGTTCCGAAACTCGCACAACCTAATCCGCGAACCTTTAATATTCAGAATCACGTTACATTTCGAGATTGAACATTATGAGATTTCATTGAGGTTCGCAACTTTCCATGTCTCTACAATCAAGATAAACGAGTATTCGTTGATTCGAAGGAACGGAATATTGTATGGCAACGAATCGCAACGAGTATCGATCCCAATTCCTCTGGTTTCTTCTTCTATTCTATTCCAATTATCAATGGAACTCAGGGGAATTCGCGAAACGACGCTGGTTGCAAATTCGAGATCGATATAGAAAGGAATTGCGAGCTGCATTGAAAGGAGAATTAATAATGGGAGTGAGATGGAAACATTTCAGTCGATTGTCATGGTTGGATCCCTATCTTAAGAATCTCGACTTTCAGAGGTAGATCAAAGGATATCTTCTCGTCTCAAGAAAGACATTTAGAAGTGAAGATGATGTGAGTGGAGACCAATCGATTGAATCTTCGTCCACCCAATCGACGTCTTCCCCACAAGAATTCCATCGTCAGATCACGCAATCACCCAAATAGAACCTCGTTTATTTCAGTGAATGGAGACATCAAATTGCAATCACTATTGCAAAATAACGAATCTGAAGAGAGTTAGTTGTTACTGCTCCCCCTTAGAATTAATAAAAACCTGAGTATCTAAACGATTATTTTGATTTATAGGTCTGGAATCTTTTGGATATCTCAATTTGACACTCTTCAATTCTCTTCTGTCCGAGTCTTCTTCTGATTTGGTCAACGATGAATTCTTCCTCTTCGCCCGAATAATCGGTCTTCGTCTAAAGAGAATGGAACCGATTGAATGTAGAAGGGTAGGCCGTTTCCCCCTTCTTCCTTCCATTCTCATATTCACAGATCCAATCTACTATAATGCAGATGCTTGATGAAGAAGAGAGAAAAGTAAACTGACAATTCTTCATGTGAATCTCTAAACTTAATGTCAGCAGACCCAGCATAATTAAAACAATTCCAATTAATCGTATACAAATTCCCTTGAATTCATGCATAATTCCACATAAACAAATGCCTTTATCGTGCGTTTCAAATACTCAGCAAAGTCGCTACGGTGTTTAGCAAAAGTTCTGTGTTTAGCAGCAGACTCCGCCCACCTTCCTATCTGGGCGCCCCGGAACGCTTTAATCTCTGATTCGCTCGCACGTTTTCGCGACTTGTTTTATCGATTGCTTGCGCGATTACGGCTTTGTTTTTGTGTCGTTAGACAAAAGTAAATGCAAAAAATAAGCCAAAACTCAGCAAAAACGAAAGTGGGCGGAGCCAGAAAACGCAACGCGTGTGTTAACTCCGCCCACTTTCATTTTCGAACGACCGGAACCGAAATCGGCACTACCGGAACTAATTATATTCTCACGATACAGCGGGAATGAAATAGAGAACTCCCGTAATAAAGTATCGTGAAACGACAATAAGATACAATAGGTACAAGTAGATACTCTTTGGTAGATCACAGTTTGGCCATTCCTTTCTCGTTCTGGACCATTCCAACTACTTTCTGGGCGCATCCCCATCCAAGAGTGAATCCATTACTAGCATGGCCATAGTTATGCACCACCTTAAATACTCCGTGTATCTCTCCATCCCATCAATCAATTCCGCATCAACTCACCATGAATTCCTTTCCATTGACACTTTTCCTTTTCTGTGACTCTAGTCTGATCTCATCTCTTCCAGGGCGAAGGGCAATCCATTCGTAGAGAACCTTCGATCCCTAAATAGTCGGTTATCGATTGATGATGTCTTTAATGAGACGGTACCTTGATAGCAGGATGAATCTTCTCGTATCTCTCCCAGATGTCTCTTCTGTCTTCATCAGTGATAGTCATATCACATCTTCCCTTCTGCTTCAATGACCCCAAAGTGACAGCATCATTCCTGAATAATCAACGTCATCGCACGTCCATTCATTCCATCATTTTCATTCTCTCTTCTACTCACATCGGAATAGTGAACGTATCCAGATCTTTATAGTAGAAGTGTTTGTGCCATGGAGCTTCAATCTCAAAGGAATCAATATCAATGTATTACCGTACTCCCGTTTCCTTTCCCTCCCCTATCTTACCCTGAGGGCAACTCCTCTAATCGGGTACATCGTATCATCATCTCCAGCCAGTTTTCCTGCATCCAATCCACCACAATTGACGACCACGTCGAATTTATCTCCCAACTGAATCAGAAAACTATTGAGAAAGTAATAGAAAAGGAAGATTCACACCTGCTCTAACTCCTCTATCTTGGCACTTTTCCATTCAACTTGATCGTACTTTCCAATTTCCTTCCTCAGGAATGGCATGTATCGGTTTGCTTCCGAAGCAAAAGTAGTGAAGAAGATGGCGTGTCTGCAATATAATTACTTAACTTCCTATCACCTACATTCTACATCTACTTTTTGGAAATAAAAGACTTGCTTGGCAGGATTGGGAAATAGATCTTTTTTCTCTCTGTCTCCCAACCATCGGAAGTTGTACACTGTGTCTCCATACGCTTGTTCCTGTAGTTCACTCAATATCATTCTCCACCCTCTCCCCCGTGGAATACCTCACCTGTCCTTCCAACTTGCTCTTGTCATCACTCATTATGGTTCCCGACAGTAGTTTGATCCCAGTTTCATCTCCAGATCGAGTGCGGTAAAGATGAGAAAATCGATCGAACGAAATTCGACCAATATCCCTTAGAGCAACCATTAATTCTCAACCAACGTTCAGTCATCAGAAAGTATGTCAAAATTGAAAAGAGTATATTTTCAACACAAAAAAGTTCATAATGTCGCCTGATAGAATTTCATGAGCACATTTCAGCGTTGAATAGCATTCATTCTAAAAATATTCTGCTTTTGAGAAAGACCTGTCGGAATATCACTGAGTTATATCAAGCGATGGGGCGCGTTTTGGAAACTTTCTCGACACGACTTTTCAAAAACTGCCAGCGTTTCTCCGACACAACAGATGAAAACAATCACTATCAGCAATATTTGGACGCCTTCCTTCTATCACTTTGACTACCTTCATGAAATGAATGTACCTGTACTTGGGATTGTCTATTCTGAATAGACCAGCGGGACCGAATGAGCATATCTTCTCAACGGGTCGATCGGAGAATATCGTGATCTGAGGAAGAAGAGAATAAATCGATCAGTCACTTAGAAAAGACAACTGCTCTATAAAGAAGTGAGTCTCGCTACAAAGGGAAGAACGAGTTGCCTTGATTCTGGGGATAGCTTCGAGAAGGGCGAGTGCTGTGGAGAGACCGACGACACCCTCCCCCACGATAGCCACCGGAAGAGACATCTGGAGGGATAGATAGAGAGGGGGGGGGGGGTGGGAGATGCAACCATTCAATTGACAGCCCTTAGTCAGTAGTCAAGGCCAACAAAGGCAGATTTTTCGAGAAAGATTCAGCGAGTACCATCTCTAAAGAAGAAGAGCATATGAAACCAGCGTGATCTCAGGATACAGCTTATATACGAAAGGGAAGGCACATAAACTGCACACTAACTCGTGAGAAGGACAGCTGGGGAGAGAAAATGAGAGAATTCACCCCGTTTTACCACAAAGAACGTCCAGAAATGAGAAAACCGATAGATTGGGCCGCAAAGATCTCTCAATCTCTTCCTCTCTCCACTCTTCGCATTCACTCTCACTGATCTATGTAAAACGTTATCTTGCTCACTACAACTATGCACGATTTATCGCTCTTTCTCTCTTGTCAGTGTTTTCCTTTCTATATCAACATCTTTCTCGTCACAAGAGCTAATCTTGATCCACAAGAGACATCCGTGTTCGTGGTGTAATGGTCAGCATGGATGCCTTCCAAGCATTCGACGGGGGTTGGATTCCCCCCGAACGCAGAATGTTTTCTTGTTAAAAAAAATGAAACTCGTCAATTTAAAAATAATTTGTTAGTTTTTAGACCAGATCGAGATATTAATTGTGCTAAGTTCAACACATTTTCATGTGAACAGATTGGGAAAAGATAATATTCGCAAATTTATCAGAATGTGACAGAATACACTATAACTAGTACAACGAACAATGTAAGAATATATATACATTTGATATACCAAAAGTAGCGTTAGATAGTAAGGGTGAAAGGATTACGGTAGATAGAACACGAGACGATCGGTACAATAATCCAACGTGAGGTAATTTGTGCGATTAGATGTGAGTTATCCGTATATGAATCTAATAACCTTATAAATCGCTTATTTAGGATACTATGATAAGCCTGATATCTCAAGATAGTATTACAACGTGAAGCAAACGTACAGCATTAGAAACATTATGAGAATGGATAGTACGAATGAGGTGGTATGGGCTACTCAGAAACGTGCCTCCTTCTTCACTTTGTCATACACATCGGGGAAAGCGTCCTTTGCATTCAGCTTCACTCTACAAAGGCAACAAAATGATCCCCTCCCAGAATGAGGTGGGTTGTGCTGGTACCAAGAATGATGCCTATGTACATTCCCTTATACCCCCCATAACTTTCTTCTCATTCCTCTCACCTTAACCATTCATAGAGGGACGAATCGAACATCTGGTAGAACTCTTCCCTAGTCATGTACGTATCAGCATACAACATCTGTAATGGATTCACCTCCTTTCTCGAACTCTTCCCCCCCCCCTCTCTCCTACCTGAACTCCCTCCACTGATCTCACATACTCCTCCAGTTCTCTCGTAGTCTTCTTCGGGTCATAATCTGTAATTAGCGATGTTCCATCTTACATTTTCTTCTTTCACTACTCTTCGCTTTCATTGACCTACCGTCTTTCTTGCACACTCCATACACTCCAACATCAACATAGAGTACATTTCTTCCACTTTTCTGCTTCACGAATCCAGGGCATGTGGGTAGATTGAATGGGCAGAGCCACACCGGGTAGATATTAGTCTACGAGAGACCAGAGGATTACGGCACTATCACTTTCTTATACCTTATCATGGAATACTTGGAGTCCCTTCTCTAGATCAGTGAGAGGAATGAGCATATCCTGAAGGACGTGTCTTCTCTCGTAGATTCGACTGTAACCATTCATTGTTCAATCTCGGAAGGGGGGGGGGTCTTCTCTCTCACCGAACAGCTCCAAATGTGGTATACTTGAGGAAGGATATCTTAGGAGGACACATCCATCCATAGAACCAACGGAAGAGAATATTGTTGCCGAAGGGAATGATCTCCTATCAATATATCGATCACATAGCCAAATAATAATAATTGAAGAGTACTTCGAGTTCCCAGAAGATGGATTTGGAATGACGATGGTAGTAGTCACGAAGGGGGATGTATTCAGTCACTTCCTAAACACCAGTTATCCTCAATATCAGTAAAACGTACCTGGGTTTTCTTTCCGATTCCCTCAACGTGTGTGTAGAACCAGGGCTTGTGCCATTTCCCAATCGCGTTAATTTCTCCATTCTTTGGAGGACCATCGCTGAATCTGAGAAGAATGTAGTTGCAAGGAGAGATACATGGAATGTACACTACCGTCCCTTCATAACCACTCCCATCTCTTGACTGAATTGGATTCCTTCCACGAATTCATTCTCTACCACAGTACTCTCCGATTCCAGCTTCGCCGTCATATCCTACATTGACTAGTAATAAAATTTCGGGACGTCTGTCTGTCTCTTTGTCTCTTTGTCTCTTTGTCTCTTTGTATGTTTGTCCGTCACGCTCAGAAAAAAAGTCCTCGAAAACCACTTTAACGTTGTCGTACAGGCCCAGGACCGGTACCAATCGACTTCTCATGAAAAGTTAAAGCTAAAAAATCAATAAAAAAAATTTCATC
>LS539514.1:82384-94773 GCA_900490775.1 Pristionchus maxplancki
GGCGACCCTGACAAGGGTGCGCAACCATGAACCCCGGGTCATGGTATTTTGTCAAAATTTTGTTGGTCGATCAATTATTGGTACCGTACCCAATCACATCTACAGTAACCAAAATTACCGTATTTGGCTACCGTACCCCAAATATCGCGAACTGACTTTTTTGACAAGGGTGCGCAACCATGAACCCCGGGTCATGGTCATAGGTCAAAATATTTTTTGTTCGATCGATAATTGGTACCGTACCCAATAACATCTACAGTAACCAAAATTACCGTATTTGGCTACCGTACCCCGAGATATCGCGAACTGACTTTTTTTCAAAATGCATTTTAAAAATTCGTTCCTTGGTCGAATGTGTACTACAGTAACCCACGATTTTACCGTAACCTGAATTACCGTAATTCGGTTATCGAGAACTGACTTTATTTTAAAAATGCGTTTTAAAAATTCGTCCCTTTGTGATTCATGGACAACTCACCGAGAAATTTTTTTAAAAAATATTTTCGACTCAAAAACATGGCCTAGTGGCTAACGCGTTAGCCTATCAATACGAAGGTCGGGGGTTCGAATCCGGCCGGCGTCAAACCCTTTTGCCAAGCTTCCCTGAGTTCAGGGAAGGTGCGTGGGAGGTACCGTACTCATATGCCGTAATTTTTTTGAGTTGGGTCAACTTTTTTTCGTTGGGACACATTTTTAATATTTGGTGCCAACATCATTTTTTGAGCACAATGACCTCTGGTGTGCGCCCCCAAGTTGGAATCAAGCGCGATTTGGGGGTTCCAAGTTGCGATCAGGCTTGGGGGCAACTTGGAACCCCGAATGATCTCTCGCCATACTCTCTCGTTCTGTCTCTTTCTCTGTCTATCTCGCCTGGTCACCCAAGTTGGAATCAACTTGATTCCAACTTGGGATTTCCCCGATGGGTTACTGTAAGCGAGAGATCGAGAGAAAGAAAGATAGAGAAATAGTATGGGAAATGAAGAGAACGGTCACCCAAGTTGCCCCCAAGCCTGGTCGCAACTTGGAACCCCCCCCCCCCCCCCAATCGTGCTTGATTCCAACTTGGGGGCGCACACCAGAGACCATTTTGGGAGTTCGCTGGGTGGTTCCCTCGGTCACATTCGTGATTTTCGAGTACAATCTCTCCGGGAACCGGGTAAAAAACGTGAAAACTGAAATTCCATTGTAATATGAAGCTGTTTTGGTAAGAATCGAGCAAGGGCCGGCACAGTCAAAATGAGTCGAATCTGGGAAAGTGTGGCCTTTGGGGTGCTCGAGGGTGTGTGACGATGACCATATTCATTTTCCGTTCTGAGCCCTCGTTAGCTCCAGATGGACCAGACGTCAAAATTGACTTATTACCTTTTCTTAGTCCTCAAATGCTGTAAAATTAAATTATAAAATTTGATGCCGAGGTTGCCTGTCCGTTTCATTTTCCATAATTTTCAAAAATACTATACTTTAAAAAACCGATATTTGTTCTCTTTTCTAGTCGGGCTCAGAAACTTACACAGATCGATGCACCGTGACGAGACTAATCTGAATGGATTTTTCTCATCACAATAGACTTCGCCGTTTTTGAATGAGACAGCAAAACCCCCGACCTTCGTATTGATAGGCTAACGCGTTAGCCACTAGGCCATGTTTTTGAGTCGAAAATATTTTTTAAAAAAATTTCTCGGTGAGTTGTCCATGAATCACAAAGGGACGAATTTTTAAAACGCATTTTTAAAATAAATTCAGTTCTCGATAACCGAATTACGGTAATTCAGGTTACGGTAAAATCGTGGGTTACTGTAGTACACATTCGACAAAGGAACGAATTTTTAAAATGCATTTTGAAAAAAAGTCAGTTCGCGATATCTCGGGGTACGGTAGCCAAATACGGTAATTTTGGTTACTGTAGATATTATTGGGTACGGTACCAATTATCGATCGAACAAAAAATATTTTGACCTATGACCATGACCCCCGGGTCATGGGGTCGCCGCCGGCGTGGACATGTATGGGAGAGAGATATGATTGCGATTATGAGAAGGATTATTGCAGATTGAACCTGAAGAGACCAAAATGGAAACTGTTGAAGAAATAAGAAAACGAACTGCAAGAGTAAGAGAAGATGAGAGAAGAGGAATATTCTTTCTCTTTCCTAGATCAAATTAGAGGCAGAAGATCTGGAGAAGAGGAATGAAGAAGAAAAGACTGAAGTTGTAGCTGAATTAGAAGAATTGAAAGAGAAAGAAGTGAGAATTAATCATTATCAGCAACTATTGGAGAAATTCACTCCAGTGTAAGTCTAGTAAGCGAATAATCGAGCTAATTATTTCTTTCAGGGAAATAGAAGAATTGACGAATCTTGTTATTGAGTACAGTACAGTAAGCAGAGGAGAGGGTGAATTCAAGAAGGAATGCAGGTAGAAGGAGAAAAGGGCTGAAAGGCGAGGGGATCTGATTTAATATCTATTCAGAGAAGAATTGGAAACTATGGAAAACGAAATGGACCATTTACGAGGACGAATTAATAGTGAAGATTGTATGGAGGATGCAGAGGTATGATATGGGTCGGGCATCCTAGTACTCATCAATCCCTTTATAGTCGACGTCTACGCTTGCTTCACTTGAATCTCAATTGGTTTCTCTTCGTTCTTCTACTGCTCAATCTCTACAGAAATTGAATGGATTGCAAAGGAGAATGGATGATGTCCCCTCTGAGGCTGAGATTGCACAGTACCATACGAGATTTATCGAACTGGGCAACGACAGTCAGTTTCCCATTCTTTCCCATTCTTATAGGTTATTGATATAACTAAAAAGGCCAACGATTTGTCTGCCATTTCTAGAGCACCCACTCATTTCTTCATTTGCCCCTATAATCCTTATGGGAATGGACTGCTCTTTAACGGTGCTTCTTCAGTTCTCTCTGAACATCGTCGTCTAAGAGGGGCATTCGATGAACACAATACAATGGTGGATGTGAAGGAGTATTTGCAGAAGGAGAATGACTTACTCAATACGGTAGAGGATATCGTCACAAAGTGAGATCATTCATCCTTTCTCTCTACTGAATATCGTTTGTAGATCACAAGGTGACTATAGAGATTCATTAAATGAGAAGTTAGCAGTTGTTCTGATCGGACTGGAGAAGACCCTTGATAAAGTGAGCCTATTCTTCGAACATATCACAGGTCTCCTGTAAAAATGTAGGAAAATGAACCCCTTTTGCTACAGAAATATTTTTTTAGTCTTCGATTTCACTGAAAGTCATTTGACTAGGTAAAATGAGGGTGGGAAGGACGCCTATCCACTTCGTTTCTCGAAATTTGCATGTTGAAGTGGTTTTTTGACCTACTACTTCAAACGGATGGTTCTCGCTTGGTTTTTGACCTACCAAGTTCTAACTTTCATAGATCGATTGGAATTGACCTTATTTACAAATAACTCAACTGAGGATAAGGTCGGAAATTTGTTCTTCCATGTGATTTTGCATGAAAACGGTTTTTTGACCTACAAAAATATTGTTTTCTCGAAACTTTGCTCTAAAGGATAAGCGTTTTATTTCAGAATCGGATTCCCCATCCTCGAATTGAGGTAACTTAATACTTAATAACTTAATATTATTTTCCCTAACTCTGGCTTCCCGATAGTGCTACTGTAGAGGGGAAATCTGACTTCTCTGGACTTGGAATAATTTTCACAGCACGTTTCTTGTCATACACAGATGGGAATGAATTGTGTATTGTATCATACCCTATCAGAATCGTTGCTCTGTGGTCCGAAGCGTCAAATTTGAAATTTTTTTTGTAGGGCTCGTCGAGAGCAACGATTCAGATAGGGTAAGTTTGTGAATTTGCATGCGCTTGAGCCGACAAATGACAAGAAACGTGCTGTGAAAATTATTCAAATCCAGAGAAGTCAGATTTCCCCTCTACAGTAGCACTATCGGGAAGCCAGAGTTAGGGAAAATGAAACATTAAGTTACCTCAATTCGAGGATGGGGAATCCGATTCTGAAATAAAACGGTTATCCTTTAGAGCAAAGTTTCGAGAAAACAATATTTTTGTAGGTCAAAAAACCGTTTTCATGCAAAATCACATGGAAGATCAAATTTCCTACCTTATCCTCAGTTGAGTTATTTGTAAATAAGGTCAATTCCAATCGATCTATGAAAGTTAGAACTCGGTAGGTCAACAACCAAGCGAGAACCAGCCGTTTGAAGTAGTAGGTCAAAAAACCACTTCAACATGCAAATTTCGAGAAACGAAGTGGATAGGCGTCCTTCCCACCCTCATTTTACCTAGTCAAATGACTTTCAGCGAAATCGAAGACTAAAAAAATATTTCTGCAGCAAAAGGGGTTCATTTTCCTACATTTTTACAGGAGACCTGTGTTATATTAATGCATGGAAATTTCAGTTATCTTGCAAGGAAGCATTGATTCGTAAGGAAGGAGAAACTCTGGGGAAAATGGTATTTGATATGAGAGAGAAGGAAAGGAGCTACTATAGATCTGTCGAGGCTGTTAATAAGGTTAGTGTTGTGCACTGATCGAATGCCACTAATGGATTATGTCACGAGCTGAATAGTAATCGAATGTATACTAATTCATTCGAAAAGGAAGTTAATATTATTGATTCTCTGAATCGTGCTATGGTTGTTTCTTCAATTGCAGGCGTACGAAAGAAACGATGATCTGAGAAGAGAATTAAAAAGAAGAGGAATGGAGTCTGTAGCCGATATATGATGATGAGATATCTATCTACCCCTCCCCCTTTCCTCCCCTTTCACCCATATCTTTCTCTTTCCTCCCCCTCTCTTACATTGTCCATTCTACACCGGCGATTCCAACATCAACTTGGGTAAGACTTTTGTATATCTATACACGTTTGTATATTTAAATATAATCCACGGGTACATTCCCAATGGTGGGGAAAGTGGGAGGGAGACTGTATATCACGTGTATTTGTGCGAGTTTTCATTGTATCATGAGTAAATGCGTATTTATGTCTCTACGCCATTTCTCACAATGGACAATGCCTACTCCTATACTAATTATTTAATGATTTTCTTTCAATTATACTTTTTAGTTATGGAAAACGGGAACATTTTACGTTTCCTCAAAATGACATTGTATTTACTTGTAAATGAACACCTTACTGTGATATGTATCAAAGAGCTTTCTCGCCAGTGTGCTACAACAAACACTATAACATCTAGTAGATAACACAACCGTGATAATGAAATGGTTGCTAAGAGGAATCTTGGAGATGTCTCTTAACTACGGTATCCTCCGTGTGATGTGCATTGATAGATACATCCCCCCTTCCACTATTGAATATCCGACTAATAAGGGGTTTTCTCAACGTCTCTCTCTCTCTCTCTTTTACTCTATCTTCACTCTTCACTCTTCTCTCTTTTTTCAATCACAACTTTCCTCTTCAACTTTCCTTCCTTCTTTACTTCCTAATTAAAGTCTGACGATCAGAATCTCTTAATTTCCCCAACCCGTCTATCTAACTTCATCTCTCTCCCACTCCTATCGATCTACCGTAGTTCCCTCCTCCTCTCTTTATTCAGTCTCTCCCCTTCTCTTCTCCCATAGTCATCCTATCATCACTAGTCCCTCGTGGGCTCACCCTTTATCTCTCTATGAATAACAATAAGAGTATCCAACCTATCTGTCTCTGATTACTTCTCTCTTCCACTCCAGGAAAGGGATTGGATTCATTCCTGTTTACACTTGCGTCATATACAATTTTCCTTCCTTGGTGAGACAATATTGGAAGTAGTTCGTATCTCATTTGCCTCCCTCTCAGATTCTATTCTGAGTGCACCTCTCTCTCCTCCTCTTCGATAACTAATCCACCTGTCTTCATTCATTGACTCGTAGTGTCATTCTCCCTCCTGCTAGTCCCCCTCCCCCCTCCCCTCCTCTCCCCCCTCTCCCTCTCCTCTTCCTCATCTTCCTCATTCAGAATCACAACGGCGTCATCAGTGTATTCGTATTCGGGGGGATCCCTTCCCTCTCCCCCTCCTCCATACACCCAACAGCCTCTTCCTCAAGGACCAATAGTCTCCTCTCCTTATTCTCCTTCCTATCCGACTGGTAAGTCATCGTCTATCCTCCTTTTATTATACCATTCAACTAGTGGGACGAAGAAAGTACTCCAAAGGAGTGGGCGGAGTTTGGATGACTTAATCTTCTCGAGTCCTTTACTTTACAGGAGGTATTGGTATGTCAGTGATGTCTCGAGTCGACATTCTCAGTGGATGCTGTATTCGAAATCGGGTAAGAGAGGGAGTCGAATGCCGGTGGGGGGGGGGGGGGTGGTACTGGAAGACACTCTTCCAGTCTAGACTCCTTCATTAGAACACTATTCAAAAAGGTGCAGAGAATTATATATGCACCTCGTCGAAAGTCAAAAATATTGTCACCAGAGAGTTGCAAACTTAAGTGATTAAAGGTGACAACTGATGTGATGGTTCAATTGGATAACTTTCGTCCTTACGGAGATGCGAATAGGTTAGAAAAGTGAAGATCGATGATGAAATAATTAAAGGATTTTAAGAAGTGGTGAGATCGAAGCACAGATTGAAAAAGATCGAATTGCGAATAAGAAAACTCTCAAGATTCTTCTTCTTGGAAGTTCCGAGAGTGGAAAAAGCACAATTTTCAAGCAGATGAGGTAAAGATTTTAAAATTTGGAAGGATGCTAACTAATTAGTAAAATTGAAGGATTCTGCACATGAATGGATTCAATGAACTCGATCTGGTCAATTATCGATATCTCATCTTCAGTAATGTCATTGATGCAACGAATCAATTGATAGAAGGAGCGAGAAAATTGAGGATAATACCAGAAGAAGAAACTCTTGTACGAATGTCTTTCTAATTCCAAAATATAACAATATTTTTCAGCGTCATATTATGTTTTTGAATCACTGCATCACAATAAAAGGGAGGAATGAAGTGGATCTCACTGCTGATTTAGGAGCAGCTATAAAGGCAATCTTCTTGTGAGTTCATCTTCAGATTTCAGTAGGGGGAATATATTAATACTCTGTGATGGTCGCGATGGAGGAAGAAGTACTGCACATCACCCTTAGTATTAAACAAATTTTGTTAGAGGGGGAAAAGATATACGTTTCACACTTTCATACTAAAAAGATCAACCGTTTAATTAATGAATATTCAAGACTGTGGGACGTTTCCATGGAGTGTCATTTTAAAAAAAATGCATGTCTATTTTCCATATGATTATCCTTGCAAGATCTCGGATGGGACAGGAAACTCTCGAACGGAAAGAAGAAATAACTCTGCTCGATTCTGCCAAATAGTCAGTTTACCCCATTTTTTTGTCGTTGCAAGCTCTAGGTAATTAGTGGGTTTTACAAACATAGGAAATGGGTGTGACTGTAGTGTTTGTAATAGCAGTTTTGAGTTTCCTCGAAGCAATCGATCGAATCTCAACTCCTGGCTATAAACCATCGGATGATGACATTCTTCGATCGAGAGTGGCCACTACTGGAATTATCGAGATTGAATTCCCCTATAAGAAAGCCGTTCTCAGGTTGAATCTCAGATTAATTAATTCGTCTTCTTAATTTCTTCCTTTAGAATGGTCGATGTGGGAGGTCAAAGGGCTGAGCAACGAAAGTGGATTCACTGCTTCGATAATGTCTCTGGTGTTCTTTTCGTGGCAGAATTGAGTGGATACAATCAG
The DNA here is from genome assembly GCA_900490775.1 of Pristionchus maxplancki. NCBI lineage: Eukaryota > Metazoa > Nematoda > Chromadorea > Rhabditida > Neodiplogasteridae > Pristionchus > Pristionchus maxplancki. The sequence goes on from LS539514.1 coordinate 90,105, forward strand.
AAGATCGATCCTCAGGAGAGTAACGTAACCAAGGTGAGTAAATGCTCATTAGGAATAGAGAAACTGATGAAGGAAAAAATTAATCCCAATGATTCTTGAAGAATAAAAGTTCATGATAACGTTTACAGCGAAAAAATCGTCTAAAATATTCTATGGAAATATTTCGAAATATCGCAAACAATCCTTGCTTCGGAAAGGTTGAAAACCTATCTTCAATTAGTACGAGAATCGATGTTTTGTAGAAGACTGCGATGATAGTCTTTCTCAATAAATTGGATCTATTCAAAGAGAAGATCGGTTCTCATCCTCTCAGTCAATGCTTCAAAGATTACAAGGGTTCGTGTGGGGAGAGATTGCATACGATTGTGTGAATGAGAGTGCAGGTGGGAATGAATACGATGTGGCAGCGATGTATGTGACAGAGAGATTCACTCGACTCGTCTCCCCTGATATCGCCCATAAGAAACCATTGTATGTCCATCGAACAACTGCTACTGATACGAGGAACATCGACAAGTGAGGAGGGAAGGGTCGATATCAGAGGGGACGTCCCCCCTTCCAGAGTATTCGAATCGTGCATTGATGTAGTATTCCGTACTACAATGGAGAAGGTTGGATTCATATAATTCTTCTCATCATCTTCTCTTCCCTCCTTCGGGTTTTCTATCATCATCAATCCAATCTATTGATCTCCCTTCTCTCAGTCATATCCCCTTTCACTTTCCTCCTTCCCTTCCATTTGATTACATTCGTTAATAAATGATATTTCGATTTTGTGAACGAATGAAGTGATGATAATGATTATCTAATAAACCGTAAAGTGAACGACGAGAGTAAAGAGAGAGATCTCTCTCAAGAGATCTCGAAAGGAATAATAGAGAGATGGCCTTGAAACATTCATAATCCTTATCTCTCACTTTGAATTGGAAGATGAAATCTATATTCCGTCTGGTTTTCCTCTTAGACTGGATTCATCCCTATAAGAGCTCTATCTTTCGTATCTTCTTCACTCTTCACAATGCAATCTGCATCGATAGCAGCAATAGTTCTCTCTTCAGTCGTTATCACTTCTCTCGTCCTTACAATTCCCTTCATTCTCAGTCAGACGGATGACATCAGAAGGGAACTCGAGCATGAGATTCATGTGTGGAAGGTATCTACTATTTCATCTCTTCCATTCTCAGAATTTCCTCACTTGAATCAGCTGTTTCTGAAGGTGTTTCTTCTCTTTTCGTTCGTGAGAATCTCCCATGATTACATGCACGATTGGCACGATTTAATACTGAAATCGATCAATTTGAGGTGGAATCAGAGTCAATCTATGGTAGTCTGAGATTTCTTTCCTCGAGAGTGAAGAGACAGTATGGTCTCGAGACGGGATTGGAGATCTCCCTTCGTGAATCTCCGAAGGGAATCAACGGACATTCTGCTGCAAGTACTGATCCTATTCACATCGTCCATTCACCATCAAGTTAATACTTCACTTTATTTACTAATTACCGTTACTAATTATTAATTAATGAAATGATCAATATTGTTTAGTCGCCCCTTCTGGTTGTGGCTGTGTGGATCGAACGAACAAATGCCCTCCTGGAGCTAAGGGACTGAAAGGAAAGACTGGAGAGAAGGGAGAGGATGGAATGGATGGAGAAGTGGGAGGAAGAGAGGAAATGAGAGATAGAATACTTGACAGGCTGGAGTGGACGGAATGCATTCTATCGACGTCCGTGCACAGAGACAACAATTTGATTCGTGCTTCAATTGTCCCATCGGACCCATCGGAAACCCCGGATCACCAGGTAGAACACAAGGGATGCCGAATATTAAGGAATGAATGAACAGGGAAACCCGGTGCGAGAGGAATGAGAGGAGCGAGAGGACAGGCTGCATTGCCTGGAAGAGATGGTCAGCCTGGATATCCTGGAACTGTATGTTATTCTATTTGTATTTGGTAAATGTAAACACTTCATAATTTTGCTGAATCTATTTTTGCTGATTTGGCCTTGGAGAGGAGTCGAACCAGTGCCAAAATGACGACACTCGTAGAGCGTTACCTCTACACCACACGGCCATGGGAGCGGCAGCACGAGAATGCACTAACTGCTCGCGTGTTGTGTGGGGCAGATCCCTGTGCTGAAGAATGTTTCAGGAAAAGTGGCCTACCTCCTTCCACAGGTCGCATTAGCAGGGTTTGAAAACTGATTCTGGGTATATTTTGATGCTCTTTCGAATGGTATATATAGCACATATCCCAATTTCAATGTGAGAAGTTGACGTTCCCTTGTCAATGCAGTTAAATGCACTCACTATGTCATAATATGTACGAATTATTCATTGTAGATAGGGGTACAAGGACCTCCTGGACTCATCGGACAAGAAGGACCCGTTGGAGACCCTGGGATTGATGTAAGCAACTTATCAAGTAAAAAAAGGAAGAAAAGGCAACTGACATACATAATTATCAATTTATTGAGTTGGAACATCTCGTGGGCTTACCTGGTCCGAGGGGACCGACGGGAGAACCAGGAGAGCAAGGAGACGATGGAGATAAGGTTTGATTCAAGAGTCAACATCAATTATCTCATCTCAATTGCTTTAAGGGATACGATGGTCCAGTGGGAAATATTGGTATACCTGGAGAGAGAGGAGAGCAAGGAGAGCAGGGCGGTGATGGGGCTATTGTGAGTTGTATCAATTAGTCTAGTCAATCACCGTCTCTCTTTAGGGATCGGAAGGGCATAATGGAGAGGAAGGAAATCCAGGTATTCTCTATCTAGATACTTAGATATATGAAATTATACATTTTTCGGAATAATCAACTCACTCGACAGCTATTATTTTAGTTTGAAAAAATAACACAGAAACATTCAATCTGGCAATATTTTGCAGGTGTTGATGCGACGTACTGCCCCTGTCCGGGAAGAGGGACTAGTGATCCCCTGAAGGAGGAGAGAGGGACTAGTGATCCCCTGAAGGAGGAGAGAGGGACTAGTGATCCCCTGAAGGAGGAGAGAGGGACTAGTGATCCCCTGAAGGAGGAGAGAGGGACTAGTGATCCCCTGAAGGAGGAGAGAGGGACTAGTGATCCCTTGAAGGAGGAGAGAGGGACTAGTGATCCCCTGAAGGAGGAGAGAGGGACTAGTGATCCCTTGAAGGAGGAGAGAGGGACTAGTGATCCCCTGAAGGACGAGAGAGGGACTAGTGATCCCCTGAAGGAGGAGAGAGGGACTAGTGCCAGTGTCGAATCGAATCCCCCGATGGAAGACAAAATACCCGCCAACTATTGAATGCCCACTCACATCGATAAATCATTCACAAAGAGGAACAACGAATTAGTAACTGAGCAACGTATCGACCTTCTCCTCACAAGAAATGGATAGTCAGTCCCCTCACATTCACAATGAGCTTCACTTCACTTTTCTTCCTATCTCTTCTTATTTTTAATGCGCATGGAAAGGTAAACGTTCCTACATGAACAAAAACAGCTTCATTGTTATTCTTTCCTCCAGGAACGGAGTATGTCGATGGAATTTCAATATTCTCATAATTCTGCCAATTCTTCAGTCCTCAAAATGGGGAAATGCGCTGAAGATTGTGTGGTAGATGTCATTTCTATTTCATGCAGTTATTAATCATTGAAGAATCATCCCAATTATACAAAAGGAGTCTTCAATATCCTAACAGAAGAATGTCTCAATGAATCCATTGACGACTCTAAATCAGTCCTATTATTCCCAGAATTTTCTTGCTGAAGAATAAAGGAAATTCGAGCCATTGTTCTCGATTCAATAGATAAGAAGTGATATAATCTCACTGAATGGAGGCTCTCTATCGTCGTCCCTCCCCCTCTTCTTATCATTCCTTTTCCCTCTTAGGATGAACCCCCTTCTTCCCTTCTCGATGATTAATTCGGAACGAGCCAATCCCCCTATCTTCCCCTTCCTTCCATTCGCTCGAGTCTGCCTTGAGTACCTCCTCTCCTTCTTCTCTTCTCTACTTACTGTTTTCACCTTTCCCTTCTCCCTTCCAAATGATCTGTTTTGGGGTGGAGTCTCCATCCATCGATTCTCACTTTTGTCTCTATTTCCGATCTGTAATCGTCTCTCTTTCAATAATAATGTGCAATTATCAATCAGCCTCTCGATCCCACAACTGTCTCTTTCCAAAAGACACGCCCTCAAAAATTTTTACCCAGTATTTTTACCCCCCTCTTTCAATGATGCACTCTTAAATATTCAAGTACTATGTAGAATGAGTAGGGGCCACAAGCTCCGCCCACTTTCCCTAGACATGATTTCCCCAAAAAGCGAGACGAGAGGAGCACAGTCTCAATTCGCAACGAAATCGATCGTGCTAAAGAAGATTCTGTAGCTAACGACCTTATCTATTACCTCCCAGATGCGCAACATGAACTTTTATCTTTGAGTAGGTCAAAAATGGAATTGAAAATTTAAATGTCGTAATTTGGTGCGTTAGAGTGCGAGCACAAAGTTGCGCATTTCGCAAGAGGTGCCCTATATTCCTCTGAAACTTTCCATGAAGAAAGATCAAAGAAAAAATGATGCGCAGAATTGTGCTTCATTTTCAAAAGTTTTAGTACGCGCGTAATTGTTTAGTTCCGACTTCCGCTGTTTATCTCTGGCCTTGGCAAAACCTTCTGCTGCGGGGT
>LS539530.1:0-25763 GCA_900490775.1 Pristionchus maxplancki
AATAAAGTTGAAAGATTAATATCGGCGTTAAAAGATAAGATATCAATAAACCACCGGCACAGGTCGATAGAGCATCGAAAAATAGCCTTAGCTCACGAAGAAAAGTTTCTTCCCAGACCATGTTGAAGGGGAGAAAAATGGCCTTAAAGTAGGCAGGCTGCACCTAACCGGGTGCTGCAGCTCTTCGGGGAATGATCCCAAGCACTAATCCGTTTAGAGGTAGTCTAGGGGGGGTCCAGTGGGACCCAAAACCATTGAAAACTCGACATCGAAATTGGACCGCTGACAGATTTAGGTCGAACCTTAGGTGAGAGGCGTGATAAACACAATGCGATCGCGATGAGATATAGCTGCAAATAAAGCTAGCGCGGGAATATTCTACTGAATTACTGCCCAGCCGAATGCACTTATTCGGCCGCAGCATTCGATGGGGAAAGTACACTGCCTTGAGAGGGCCACTCGAGAGGGGGGAGGGGAACTGCGAGCAGAGAAGGAGGAAAAACGTACTTGCAGCAATGGAATGGCTTACACTTTTCATATTATTTCTAGAGGTCAAAGATATCGAGAGAGCACGCAAAAGTGAGAGACCTGCAGCACCAGTCGGGCTTACCCTTTTTCGTATGATAAGACAAAGAAGGCATGAGATAACGTGAAAACGAGAGACCAGTACACTTTCGTACTTGTAAGTAGCGCTCGCGGAAATGTGAGGATTACTGGACGACGGGCGGCTGAGTTTGAATAATTTTTGGGGCGGGGAAGACTTTGTTTACCACGCAAAAGAGTATAGTCTGGAAAGAGCCGTGAGCAAAATAAAGATAATAAAAACGTAAATATATTGCAAATAGGCAGAAAAAATGAGCCAGGAAACCTGAGGTATTATGGGAAACGGAACAATGAAAAGCATTCCTAACATGGAAGTAGCTCAACCCGACCCTTACCCGGCCATAGGAACTGCTATCAAGGCGATAAAAAGCGGTCGCTCAAGGCCGGAGTTATCACAAAACGACTATCTTGCAATGGAAGAGGGGGAGGCACGTGTATTTACGTCAGCATCCTACCGCCCATCCCTAATGTAGCGTCGGGATCAGATTTCAGGCCCAAAACAGGAATGGCCCGCCCTCTTCCTGCCCAGATTTAGCCCCACACTGAATCATAAAGCGGACTAGAGTTCGAAATACGGGTAATCGTCTTTTCATTTTGCACTCTCTCTCACCGGTCAGAGAGATGAGAGTGTGCAAAATGAAGAAACGATTTCCCGTATTTCGAACTCTAAAACGGACATCAAGCACAAAATCGTTGGACATCTAATAGAGGTGTGCAAGGAATCGCTTGTACCATTTCGAAACCCGTAACTTCAGTATTTCGGTCCTAGCCCCAGACGGTCCTACCATGGTTTCGAAACTAGTAATACCCCTGAAAATTCGGAAAAGCCTATCTTCAGACCGTTTCGAAATCCCATACTACTTGGCAAGAAAAGGCGGAAGGAACCGCGAAATCCCTACTTTCCTCTTCACTTCAGGGGCTCTCGCCCTCCGACCGGTGAGAGAGCGGGCGAAATGAAGAGATTGTTCTACTTCCGTATGCCTCAAGTAGACGAATCCTCTTCAGGCCCATTAGGGGATAACCTATTTTGGCGCCTCTCGAAACTTCCCGGAAACAAAAGAGGTATCCCTCATTACTAGAGCCACTTTCGAATCAGACTCTCTCCATTTCACACGCTCTCTCGCCGTTCAGAGAAGCTATACAGTACAAGGACATGGATCGATCACGCGCGACTTTGTAATAATATGTTTACCGAAAATGGCGCAGCACTAGTGGAGAGGAGAGGAAAAGTGGCGATAGGTGAGGGAGGGAACATAAGGTACTACCTAGGAGGTAGGGGGCGCATCTTGATCACGAGAATATACCAGAATATGGAAAGTATACGTAGACAATTCGGAATAATATTTATTCTACATGGAAACCAGCGATCCTTGTAAGAGGGTGTTTTGGTCGCCTAAAACGCTGCAAGATCTGTTTTCAGTAACAGGTTCTCGCAAGAACATCTTTCCCTAGATTCGCCCAGATAAACAGATCGTCGCTAACCACAGCAAGTCCGGGTTTCGCAACAACCGGCGAACCCCCTCAAGCCTGACTGGCTTCCTAATAGGCCCTCGAGGGGGTTCGGCCTACCTGAACGGTCTCTCCCCTTTTCCCATGCTCTCTCGCTTTCTCTGACCGGCGAGACAGCGCGAAGAATGGAGAGAGCAGCGTCCATCTCATTGCCAAATCTTAGCTAATTTCGCGCGTGCGGGTCAGACAAGGCGAGAGAGCATGGGAAACTGAGAGAGTCATTTCTAGTCTCCAGCAATTAGCGCGAATTGCCTGAGGGCTCACCTGGGACCAGGAATGGGAAAACACATGACATCATTATTAGGCAATCTTGGTTTATTTAGGGGAAAGCCACAGAGACCACAAGAGCAGGTGTGAGGCTAGGCGCAAATTGCTTCCTCCTAATTTTCAGAGAGTGATTGATGGGGCTAGCTATCGAGATAGAATCAGTTACTATCAGTTGGTCTCGCCGCGAAAGTTATCTTGGAACTGTGCCAAAACTAGTATCTACTCTGGAAGCTTCGGAAGCGAAAGGGAGAGAGTAAAGGTGCAATTGCATAGTAAATGCATGCTAATGAGAAGCCGCATGATGCTTCTCATTGGAAGGGAGGGAGGGGGGGGTGGAAGCCAGGATAGTGAAAGGTAGGAATGGTTTGGCAAGACGTGACTCTCCTCATTTTGCACGCTCTCTCGCCTCTCTGACCGGTGAGTGGGAAGGGAGAACAGTGAAAGGTGATGGTTTCGATTCTGGATTCGCGGAAGGGCAAAGGGAAAATAATATTAGCAAAATAGCTAGCGTGATGCTTCTCATTGGAAGGGAGTGAAGGTGGAAGAGAGGGTGGAGAGAAGGAGGCTGTTTTCAAATTACGAATTGAGTGAACAGCTATTCCAGGAACTTGGGAAGGATTATTCCAGAGCTTGATATTAATGAGCAAGAGAAATGGAAGAGACACAGAGTTCTTATGCAAAATGTAGCCTTCAATTTTCTAGTCCTGAACTGGGAGAGAGAAAGGGGGGAGAAGAAAAGTTCCAATAAATTAGATTCTGCTAAGCCGACTAGAGAAAGGAAAGTGCTGCAGTCCGAGAAGGAATGCTCGCTTTCTCTATTCGTGACCATACACCGCGTAATAGGCCGTAACAACGGTGAACAACTATGTGGGCTGTACCAGGGTTGGACAAAATGGAGGGGATTCTTGAATGCCGCAGGGAAACGATCTCTGGAAGGACAGGAAGCTTCTCGGCTGAAGGATTCTGAAGGACCCTGGACGACAAGGACAAATGGTATATCGTCCGGAGTTATGGCCCTACGTATCTCTTACTCCTTCTCTTCTCTTACTACCGAGAGATAAAGGCAAACTGGAGATGCACTAGACCGCCTGTAGCATCCCTTCCGGAGTACCATTCGTCAAGCGACTGGGAGTCTAAAGTGGTCTGAAATCTTGACCGCGAGCTATCAGGCAAAGGAAAGTGCAACTGAGTAGATTATGCGATTTTACTAATGGGATCTAATTCAAAAGAAATTTGAATCCTTTCGAAGTACATCAACCCTGTACTTATTTTCTATTTTGAGGAATCAAGGAGATTAGAGATGCGCATTAGGAAAGAGATGGGTTTGCGGATACTACGAGAACATCAGAAGACGTGATGGGGTGGATGAATAGCATTTTAATGGGAGCTACGTGATTTCCTGGTACCGTAGTCGAGAGAATGAGATGCGGACGTTAAGCAATTGAATGGTTTTCACATTCAATAGCCATAGCTCTTCCACGATCGCGAGAGGTTCACAGAACGAAAAAGTCTCTCACGTTTCCCTGTTCTCTCGCTCGTTCTCACCGAAGAGAGAGAGAGAGAGTGAGGTTCACAGAACTCAACAGTTTGCTCAGGCGCTGCTACTACGGAAGGCGCACGCACAATCTCGAAACTCCGAGGAATGGTCTGACTCTCTCATTTCGCGTCGGTTAGAGAAGCGAGAGAGCACAAAAAAGTGAGAGTGTCAGATCATTACTCGAAACTCCTCATCTCCTACTCTCTCAATTCTCCTCACTTCTCACGCCACGAACTCCACAATTCACGACCACGGCATCTGCTCTAACATCTTGAGATGGACTGGGACTACGAAATCTGCCTATTTTGCACGAAAGCTGTTCTAACTTTCAATGAGATAGTGGGTTCACAGAATTGGCACGGCGTTTGTCAACGTTGACGACTACAGAAACTGCCTACTTCGCACGAGGGGAGAAACAGAATCCTGACTCTCTCCATTCTGCCCACTCTCTCGCTCCATCTAGCCAAATATGCTAGGGAAAAGTAACCACCTGACCTAACTTCGCCCCGTGCGAAGCTATGGCCGAGCAAATATTTATCACGTGAGTGCTATCCTATGATAGACAGAAAGAATCTGAATCGGAGCTCTCTCGCCACTCTCTCACTTTCACATACTCTCTCGCTTCTCTGACTGACTGGAGTGTGAAATAAAGAGAGATACCTTCGAAGGTAGGTCAACATCGGTGTTGTTCCCCCAAAAAGGTAGGGGCGTATTTGAACCGCAAACAGACAAAAATAGGCAAATGGCGAATCAGATAAAGGATCTTGTGCCATTCAGGGAACTGTTCATAACGAAAACAGACTCAAAAAGGCAGTTATTCGAAAATTAAAGGAACACAGTTAGTCATTCCAAATATCTAGAACGAATTTTTTAAAAAAATGATAAAAACAAACTGACTAAACAAAAAGGAAATGAGCGAGAAACGCTAAGTGCCGCAGTTAGGACTCGAGGGGCAAATGCTTGCCTAATTTGGGCTAGTTCCTGCTCTGAATCGGAGATCTAGTAGGGAAAACATCTGCAAGGTTGAGTTGAGAGCATACGGAAAGAATGAATTCAAAGGTATCGAATAAATCTGCGAGCAATTCTCTAATCAAAGTCAACTCTCCCACATCTTTTTCTCGTTTACGAGCCCAGTTCAATGGGCAAGGACAGATTGGTTTGGAACTGCCAATTCAAACTTCGTTTGTCGAAAATGTGAACCAACGCAGAATGATCGCTAGATAGTACTGGACCAGAATGGAAAGTATGCAGGAGGAAAGGCGTGAAAGGGCCGGTAGCAGTGTGTCTCTCCATTCCCCACGCTCCCTCGTCGAAAGCGCACTCACGGCGATAAGTCCTTGTACAAATCATGCCGAGAAGTAGGGGAGCGAACGAGTAGAGGAGAGAAGGACGAGGTGAGAAAATCGGCACCTATCCACACCTAGAACAAACGGGAGCATCTCGTGAGGTGGGAATACGCAGATTGCTGGGTACTCCCCATCAACAAGTGATGACGCGGTAAGCCACAAATAGCAGACAAATGATGATAAACTTGCTGGAATCACATGGTAAATAACACTGATACGGCGTTGGTGTAAGCTGGAATCATTGTTCCTGTCATGAATTGATAGCGAACACATTAGTCACTGTTACTTCCGAGGTGGTAGATAAGGTTGCTAATTCGAGGAAGTAGTAAAATCAATGATCATTGCGCAACAGTGAAGGCTCCGAATAATGAGAAGAAATGCGCACATTATTCGGATGTTACGCAAGAGAGAAAAGAGCGGAAATTAACCCGATTATCTGATTTTCTGACATTTTTACCGAACGTCACTGCCGATTGCGTCAAAGAGCGCACAATAGATTATTTATTTCTGAATTGATGTTCAGACAAAATAAGATGCGAATTGAGGAGAAGAAATGATGCGCATTGATATTCGATAGAGGAACAATTGTTTCGAAGCATTTCGGGACGGAAAGGTGACGATAATGGAGAAAAGGTCAGTAGAGAACACGCCAAGCGATACATTTATCTAGAAATTGGAGAGCAGATGATGAACATTGGCATTCTAACCAAGAAATCATTAGCATATAGCGGTAAATGGCAAAGCTAAATGGTATTCAGAAGAAACTGCGAATAAATTCAATACTTGAGGCGATAAACTATTCGCCTAGAGCAAACACAGCAACCTATCATGATAGTAGCCTACTATTCTGTCTCCCCCTTCTGATGCTCTCTCGCCGGTCAGGGAATCGTTTGAAAGTGAGAGAGACCATTATTTGTGGATCGACCTTCCGGCGGAAATCAAAACACAACTTTGGCTCTCTCCACTCCATATCGAGGGCAAACTAGCAATCCACTCGAAAGGTCGTTGCGAGTATCGAGGAATAGAAACAAGACTCACTATCAAGATCGGCCAATCGACTTTAGCGCTGCCAAACTAACTAAAGGAACTGTTTGAATAACTCTTCCCCATTCTGATCTCTTGCTTACTTTGTCAAGAGAGAGATCAGGAGGAGACTCTCAATAACGAGCACTCTTGTCGATCAGAGTAGCGAGAGAGCAGGTGAAAGTGAGAGAGTCAGGACGAAAAAATAGAAAGTGGGAAACTCGGGAGATCTTATCTGGTGCTACAACTCGGTAGAGCAACTCTCACGCTTGTGTGTGTTCACACACAGGAGAGAATGTACTCTCCTCATTCTGCATGCTCTCTAGCAGCTCTGATCGGAGGGAGAATGATGTGAGGGGAGATGGGGGGAGAAGATTCGCGCTTTCCGAACTTTTAGTGGGAGAAAAAGCGGTGAGCAGCAATAAGTGCGGGCAAGTTTGCTCGGCAATAACTAGAGCTCAGTTCTGAGAATCGAATTTTTCTGGAGAAAAGTGTGAACAATAAGCGTTTTATAGTGGACAATGTGATCATTACTATAGTTCGAAATACAGGTAATCGTTTCTTCATTTCACATACTCTCTCACCGGTCAGATAGGCGAGAGAGTGTTTAAAATGAAGAGACGATTACTCGTATTTCGAACTTTAATCATTACGCACAAGATTACCGAAATCCAGAAGGATTATCATGACTGGGATCGAAATCGGTGATATTCATGACGCACACCTTCTGTTGTTGATACATTCGCTATTTTCAGGAAAATGTGACCATGAAAGCCGATTAGGACATCGAATCAGAGATCCAAGTTCGTGAAATTCAGTGAAGCAAAATGTGATTTGGCCTGATCTTCTCCTGCTTCGACTAATTCGAAGCAAAGATCACTCTGAAATTATGAGGTGATTTTGAAAAAAAAATAACTAAATAGACGACTTTCTTGACCGACAAAGTTCGAAAATTTTGAATGAAAACAAATCGAAAACTTAGCCTAATTTTCGAGAAAACGACGTTCGTCAAGAGAGAGAAAGAGCAAACTCAGAGAAAGCACCCCCATTCACTCTGAGAGCTCAAAAGAAATGAGAAGGTTTCGGAACGCTTTGGAAATGTGAGGAAAGAGAAGGGAGCGAGGGCGTGAGAGTTTGCAATCGATCGATACTTCTTCCGTACTCTGAACCTACAGTAATCGCTTCACATCGCTATAGGAGCCTCCGAGGCACATATTTGCCTCGATAAATCGCTGAAATGCACACTCCCGGGCGGGCAAAACAATCGAGTACAATTCCTAGTGCGGAGAGCGAGTAGACTCTCCTCTCTTCACCCGCTCTCTTGCGGATCAGAGAAACGAGAGAACACACAAAAGCAAGAGAGTCAACAGTGAATTGCCAACTACAAATGCGCGCGCGTGGCAGTATCACTACTGGAATTTGAATGAGGGAGGAGGAGAGGTATTGGAGGTATTTCCCTCGTCATTCTATCGTTGTATGATGTGCATGCTACAGAGACAAGTGCGGAATGAATGATATGCTGGAGAGAATACGAGATCGAATGTTCAGACAGCGCTACATTGCATTAGCGATGGCTTCGCAAGAAATGACTCTCTTCATTATGCTCGCTCTCTCGTATCCCTGTTCGGTGAGAGAGTAGGCGAAATGAAGAGACGATTACCCGTATTTCGAACTCTATTGCATGCTACAGAGACCAACGATACAGATATACGCGAAACGGCAAGCGAAACGCGCTGATTCCTTTACTTTTTATGGCAGGAATGGTTCGGGAAGGTAGACAGTGATTGAGATCACAGATGGAGATAAAACGGTTAAAGAGAAGCGAGAGGGTCAAAGTGGTGAAATGGAGGAGGCTGTTTGAGTAACCGATCTCCGCTTCACGAAGGCGACGAAAAGTAGGGCGGAACGGCTCCTTCTGCTCTCCTCGTTTCGCATGCCCTATCTTCGGTCAGAGAGGCGAGGGAGCGTGTAGAATGGAGAGAGTTAGTTGGAACGGAGGAGGTGTACTCTATCAATCCTTGATGATATCTCGTCGGTCAGAGAGGCGAGAGAGCGTGCAAAATGGAGAGAGTGAGGGACAAGAGTGACTCATTATGTGTGTTCTCTATCCTGAGGATGAGGAGGACAATGGGATCAAGGGGTCGAGAAGGAGTGGAGAGTGCACACTCCTCGATCACCGTGCTCTCTCGCTTCTCTGATCGACGAGAGAGCATCCGGAATGGAGGAAATGCTAATCGAGAGTGCAAGATGTAAGAATGATTGGGTGATTGCATCATCACTAGGCCCGTAGATCAGAAATTAATAAGAAACTTGGTATAAGATTAAAGAGATTGGTGAAACTGCTTGAAAGAGAAATAAGTGAAGACTTCCTAAATAAGCGGTTATCGAGCAAAAAGACACCGTAAGACCATAAGCGACGATCCGCGACATTCCCAGACTGGCTCTGCGTCTCGCGACGCAGACTTATAAGGGAGACGAGCGAAACAGATGCCAAGACGGATCTCACTCTGCCTCCTTCGGGGGATCAGACAGGGCGAGGGAACGCGTAGAATGAGGAGGTCGCGGCTCCAAAAGGGAGTAAGAGGAATCTCTCCAGTCGACGTACTCCAATTCCGATCAGAGCAGTGAGAGAGCGGGTAGAACCAAGAGGCGAAGAGATCCAAAAGGGGGGAGGAGTAAGGGAAACAAGATGCCGAGAGGCGCTGCCGTATCCGGGGGCAACGCGAGAGGAATTTGTGGAGATCGTGTGGGAGAGGGGGTGAGTCAGAGGGGGAAATGGCACAGGTTATGCAGGCGGGTATACCGTCTACCCATCTTACTTGTGAGTTAGATACTGATTCGCATAATTAGGTAAAGGGAGAGGGGTGAGTCAGAAGGAGGGAATTGGGAGGTGGACGGCACGGAACCTTCACTGCGGAGTCTGGGATTTCAGCTAGGTAATCGCATCGTTTTCGATCCTGATTAGAGAGCTGATTTTTATTAGATCATGTGTGAGAGAGGTGCAATTTGTAGATGGAATGCAGAGGAAATGCACGCAAATTTTGAGCAGGTTGATTAGTCAGGAAGGTAATAATTATGTAGGATTGTGGGATTGAAGGCTACACGCATTCCGAACATTTCTTCTGAAGGCCCAGAAAGATTGCAATTATGAGCAAAAAAAGGCGCTGAAAATCAGAAACCCACTGCAGCGTCGAATGTTCCAACATCCTGGCATGACTCAATTAAAGGCCAAGAAATGAGCAGCTTTCACCAAGCACTGGTAGGTAGGATACGGTAATCTTGTTGTTCCCAGATAGGTAGGTCCTATTCGGAGGCAACTGAGTCATTCATGTGCGAGAAGGCACAGCATCTGCACAGGCCCGAGATTGTGAGTCACCCCTTCCTGTTTCCCTGAACTGCTCCCTTGGTTTTCCGGTCTCATGACACATTCGGAAAACACACATATTTTCCATGTCAGCCTCTGCTCAATGAGAGGTTATCGCAATCCGAATGTACAAACACTATCTTTGCATTAAAGCAACCAATGACTCCCTGATTGGCAGGTTTTTCTCGAAAAAAAACATCTATTTTGTGCTGAAACATTGATTAGATCGATTCCCGAATTGGGCATTGGGCCTCGCTGGTGCGGCTATTCAAGCTCTCTCACATACAACTATCGATCTCCATGGCAACGCATGCCCACTGAAGCAACGCACTGAGGCACGTTTTCCCTTTTAGTCCTTCCTGTTCCATTGCATATTCCCCTCCAATTCACCCCAGGTCTTTGATCTCTTCTCCTCAATCACCATGGCCGACAGGGACTTTGTCATTCGCGCGGCGCAGGGCGAGAAGTGAGAGTTTTTCTGTCATTTCAAATGACAAATCGGGCACAATTCATAGTAATCAACAATGAAATAGTAGCGGAACAGGGAATTAAAATCGGATTTTATAGATTCCGCGCTGCCACAGCAGAGAAGATCATGACCGAGGTGGTGGCGGAGTTGCTGGCTGGAGAGGTGAGAGGAATCTGGTTCATGGTTTTCTGGCTGGGCAATTTGGAAATTTTGATTAGGGATGACATGGATCTGTGTGCACAAACTGCATGCTCCTTGTGATCTCACTCATTGTCAGTAGGGATGTCCACTCAATACCAATACCCAATTAATTGGGTGAGCGCGTAAGAGAGACGCCGCTCTCTCACTCAGAATTGACAGACAGTGAGATGGGAAATGTAAAAGACCCAATTAATTGGGTGAGGAGTCAATTAATTGACCCTTTTGCTCTTTTTCTGAATGTTTTTATCGATAGTAGATCATTGAGATTGAGGAGTTTGTTCGTGATTTTAGTAGTGTACGGCAGACATTGATAGGATGACAATAAATCGAAAAAGATCTGATTAGGGCATTTAGACAAGGTCATATCAACAGAAATTGTCAGTTTTGTAGTCTATTGAGACTTGTGAAGGCGGATGGGACAGTGAATACTCATATGCTAACGCTTATGGCGATGATGCCATCATTTAGGCATCTAGATATCTAGACTATTCAGTATTTGTTATGTGTATTACTGCGTTCACTATTGCATTTTCATTATCACGGTTTACTTATGATTTCTAAACACTTCTGTTAAAAAAACTTTGATGAAAAACAGTTTAAAAAATACTTTTAAAAAGTCAAGCCAAAGTCAATACACCCAATTAATTGGGGTCTTTCTCCTCTCCACCCAATTAATTGGGTCGATTTGCATGACCGAACCCCTCCCTCGCTCGGTATTGGAATGAGGGGGAGAGGAGAGGGTAGAAAGACGAAATAATTGGGTATTGATTTGACATCCCTAATTGTCAGGGAAACCTTACCTCTGTCTTCAATGGGAAGAGGAAAAACAAAGAAAAAAATGAAAATGTGATCTTCACAGATCTTCTCGATGCTCACAGTCGAGGAGTTGGGCAGGAAAATCTCCGATGCGATTAATCAGCGATTGAAAGGTGCGATTTTAGGTAACCTGGAATTAATATTAGGTCTACATCTTTCTAATGAGACCAGAAATCAAATTGCAGATCTTCACAAAAAATATCCACATAGAAGTCAATATTAGGTCATCTGAAATTTTTTTTTAGGGAAACTTAATGTTAATTCCAGGCCTGAACCTGCCCCGGTACAAGTTCATCGTGCAAGTAATGATCGGCGAGAGCAGAGGACAGGGCGTGCAGTGAGTAATCGATAATGGTGGAATACGGTAGTTCACGGATAAGCTAGGCTTTGGGTTACTGTAGCGGTTGGGTTATTGCATCGTTCCTGCAGAAGAGGCGGAGTGGGCTGTTTGGAACTATTGATTGTGGATTTTTGATGCAGACCAGTAATCGATGTTTCGTTTGTCTGTCTTTCATATGTAACAGGTAAAACATATCTGAATCATTGGGCCCTTCCATAAGCGAAAAGAAAAGCGCGTCAGTTTCCAGTCTTGGCACGCTGCCAAACCAGAAATTGCAGCGCAATGTCTCAATGCGTGTGGGACGCGGACGTGGACGGCATGGCGACGATCAATTACAATCTGGTAAGGGTTACGGTATTCCGGGCGGGACCCGGAAGCCATTGAAATCAGGTTTTCGAAAACTACTACAGTAGTAGTGAGAGAGCATGCGAACTGAAGAGAGTCATTACCGTACCTTCCACTACCGTACCCAATTGCAGAACAACATCTGGTGTCAGGCGAGCGCGTTTGCAATCTTCACTTATTGATTGATTATCGATTATTGATTTTATTGATTGATTATTGAAAATAAATCTCGGGTGGATGTGTGTGGGGAAAACGAACAACTGAGATGGCATAGAAAACAAAAACACTCGGAAATGAGAGATCAAAGATCAAAGAATCAAGTTTAGAGATCGAATAATGGTTTTAATAACCCGGTTAAATATCATAATCACGGGGCGTGAGGCGAATCAACTACTGATAGGGTCGATATCATTTCGAAAGTGGAAAATACGGCGTCTCTTCATTTTGCGTGATCTCTCGCCGGTCAGACACAGCGAGAGAGCACGTGAAATGAAGAGATTACTCGTATTTCCAACTCAATGGCTATGAGAATCTAGAGGTTCGAGGGGAAAGACGGAACAGAAACAGGGGATAGAAGCTCTGACGAATAATCATCACCAAGATAGGAGGAAAACAAGCAAAACACACGCCTAGAACAATTTCTACAGTAAGGCTAGTCAAGAAAGTAACAGACAAGGTAAGATAATCACGGGCT
Organism: Pristionchus maxplancki; assembly: GCA_900490775.1. Classification (NCBI taxonomy): domain Eukaryota; kingdom Metazoa; phylum Nematoda; class Chromadorea; order Rhabditida; family Neodiplogasteridae; genus Pristionchus; species Pristionchus maxplancki. Next base: position 12,515 of record LS539530.1, read on the forward strand.
GAGATGACGAGATAGAGATCAAAGATCAACAGAGAGACCTCATCCTAGAAGAGGCGCGTCCGAGGCCTGTGTCCATGCGGATCCAATCGATTCAGTGACGGACATCGAAGGGGGGAGGTCGTCTGAAAGTTATTCTCTTCTGCCACAAAATATATGCCACTGAAAGAAAGTAACAGACACGCAAGGGACTACGCAAGGGAGAAAGGCGCAATATCTGCCTTGATCATCAACTTCGAGATTCATAATTGCCTAATGATGATGTAATCATCAAATCACCCGACGGCATCCTCAGCGAATCTGCCCTAGGTAGTCTACCAGAACCTCATCTAGTCGAAATAAGAGTTGTAGAGCCCCGAATCTCACATCATCCCTCTTTATTACTCGTAACTCAAACTCTTCAACTCACCCGACGGTCTCCTCAGTGCATCGTGTCGCAGTGCCTGGAAGGGCGTGATGCGCTCCTCAGGGATCTTCTCCCAGCATCTGGAGAGATCAAATATCAATTACTACTCATCTATTCAATTCACATCCCATTGCGAGATTAATAGTGAGATTTTAATCTCTTTAAAAAGAGATCAAAGACCAATCCTCACCTCATCATCAGCTCCTACTTCATTTCAAGCCTTCATCTGCCTCAAATTTGACTGCTCCCCCCCCCCCTCCCCGACCCTTCAGAATCATTCTTCATTCTTCGTATTTTCATCGGCATTTTTCAGTTATCACGAGGTACCCCCTCACCTCATCATCAGGTCGTACATCACTTCAGGGGCGGCGGTCGGTCGGGGCGGTCGCACTCCCGCCATGCACACAGCCAGCAGTTCCTGCAGGAAAATGCCAAGTTTGCAAGCCACTCTCTCATTTTCACGTGCTCTCTCGCCTCGCGCGATGACTCTCTGATTCTCCAATCGTCCAAACTCTCTCGCCGTCCAGAACGAGAGAGTACGCGAATTGGAGAGAGCTCAGAGAAGTCAGAGACAGGCGAGAGAGCACGTGAGCGTGAGAGTGTGCCTACCTGGGTGGTCAGATCGGCGAAGGGCAGCTCGCCGAACGAGTAGACCTCCCACATCGTCACACCGAGCGCCCTGCGAAGAGTGACTAGACACCGCCCATTTTTGATCAGACTACGCAACGTTATGTCATACTTGTTCATCATAGTTCGTTCTTATACCTAATACCACTGCTTCATCGTTTCACTAAAACTACGCCCCAGTTGTAGAATGCGTGAAACACATCCCACTCTACTTCTTAGTCTTCAGACTGGGGATGGTTTCGCAAGAAATAGTTTCTTCATTTCGCGTACTCTCTAACTGGACAGAGAAGTGAGAAAGCTTTCAGATTGAGGAGCGTCATGTTTGCCGAGCCATCTCGTGACCAGTTTTCAAATAAATGCCGAGTTCATTCCTCTTAACAAAATTTTCAGCTCAATGATCAGTGATCATTGATCACCCTCACCAGATATCCGTGTGCATGTTGAACACGCCCGTTGCCAGTGCCTCAGGGGGCAGCCATCGGACGGGAAGGGCTACTGAAATTACTCAGATTATCCTCATCAAAGTTTCTTTTCTTCTATCTAGAAATACAGGTGTCAAGCCCATGGTTTCTATCTTGATAAGACAGTGGATTGGTGCCAGAAACCCGGTACCAGGTGCCAGTAACCGTACCCGAGGAAGCAGAGGCTATCCGGTAGTACTCAGAGCGAAGTTCTAAGCTCTTATGGATTCGAATCAGAAACCCGGTACCAGAAAGGTCATCGGGTTCCAGAGCACATTAAATGCGTACCAGACGAGGCAGAGGCTATCCGGTAGTACTCCGAGTGGGAGTACAGACGACGAGACATCCCGAAGTCGGAGATCTGCAATGGGAATGGCTTCAAATATTAGGGCAAGGGGGATCTATCGCAGATATCTTCAAAATTCGTTAGATGTCAGTCAGTCTACATGAGACTGTTGCAAAATTCTTACTTTAACAGTAGTCGGCGGTCGATGGGAGGGGATGCACAGGTGGCGGTCGCTTTCTCCTGCAAAGCTAGTGTGAGCGACGATTACTAATTAGCACTCCTGTCGAAAAATCGACAGGCGACGTTTCACCAGTGATGGTGTGCCCGAGAGGGGGGAGTATTACCTGTGACCAGACAGTTCCTCGCCGCGAGATCCCGATGCACGACGCCCATCTCGGAGAGGTACGCCATGCCCAGGACGATCTGGAAGGTTGTTGTTGCTGTTATTGTGTTATTGTTGATGTTGTTTTTGGCTTTTCCTTGTGAAATTCATCTTCTCATCTATCTAACTCATGCTCTAAGTGAGACTCACTTGTCTAATGATGGCAACGACCTCCTCCTCCCCTAACGCAGGAGGGAACTGGGTGTACTGACCCGGCCGAGGCCGACGATCGGCCACGTACGTACGGAGATCGCCTTAAGAATGGGATTTGATCTTTGATCTTTAATCTTCCGATGATGTTAGCTACAGTAACCCAGACTGCCGTACCCAACGTCATCATCTCGAACACGAGTAGCAGCCGATCCGCTTCTCTACTGGTACCGAAGAGCCTGAATAATCGATATTTCTCGATGACTACCGTAATCGTACAGATTTTCGAAAATCAATAATAGTTACCGTACCTGACGATGTTCTCGTGGTTGAGGCGCGAGAGGAGCGCGGCTTCCTTTGCCTAGAATGGTCAGATTGACGATCAAGAGCAAGGACTCTCAAGTCTAAGGTTTTCTGAGAGCAATCGTCTGTCTCTCTCATTTTCGCGTACTCTCTCGCTTCTCTGACAGACGAGAGAGCATTTCGAAATGGGAGAGTCAGACGATTTCTGAATAGGTCACTAAGTTCTTCGAGAACGACGTACCTCCCGCTCATCCACTTCTCTGACAACCTTCACCGCCACTGGCATGTCGCCCGCAGTGGTTAGAGTGGCACGGAAGACCTCTCCGAAGGCTCCCTGGAGATTGGAGATTGTGGATCAGACATTAGAGATCGGAGCTCAAGGATAAGAGACGAGATAAGAAATTTGAGAAATCATCAAAGAGCATGAAGCACTTCATATTCCTTGGTCATAGCTTCCTTGATCTTCAAAAAAAAACTAGAGAGAAAAAAACAGATTGCAAGCTCCACTCTCCACTCTACAGATCACACTCGAAACTAGACTCTAGTCTCGACTCGTGAGATTCTCGACCTTCTCACCTGTCTTCTTGAGCAACTGGATGAAGTAAACATATTTCAGAGATCGAACTACAGAAACAACACAAACATTAGTCCAAAGTCTACTATCGCACCTGATAGTGGATTTGGATGACCTAGCAGAGATCAAACTACATAGATCACCACATTCGAGACTACACTCTAGTCCCGATGCTCACCTGTCCAATCTTCTCGTGCATCTGGATGGCTCCCAACTCGAGTGAGGGCAGCAGGACGTGCGCGTAGTTGGAGGACGAGAACGAGTTGCGCTCTTCTGAAGAGATCAAAGATCAAACTACGGGTCTTTGATCAAACTTCAAAGATCATAGATCAACTACCAACCCAACTGGGTCTCCTCAGTGCCGCCCGACTCGCGTCGCTGCCCATTCCTGCCCTTCCAGCCAGGCAGCTTCTTCTGAGATGGGAGAGATCAAAGATCGAGACTAGAGTCTAGTTTCGAGCTGGACAGTGCCAGTTTGTGCTACAGGCGTGTTCAATGAAGAAGAATGAAGATCATCGATCAAGCAGCGCACCTTTCTCTGTCTCCAGACGTAACTTGCAAAAGCAAGACAGAGTATGGCGAAGAGTGGCGCGAAGATGGCGGGCCACCATCGGTGAGAGGAGGGAGGAGCGAGGGGAGGAGGCGCCTGAGATATGGTAGGGTTACGGTAGTAACGGGTTATGTTTTGAGTGATGCTGATGGTCTGATGATGGACAGACCAGTCTATTTTTATGATAAAACATTTGAAACATCTGAAATTGTCACAAGCAGCTTGTCAGACGCAGTTGGAGAATTGTCCGATTTTCATGGGTGCATCGAGCGATCTTTGATCTTTGTTTTCTGGATCTTTGGCTCTTTCGATAAACTCTCACTGCAGTAACATCTGCACTCTCTTCATTTCACCTTCTCTCTCGCCGGTTAGACAGAGCGGGAGAGCACGTAAAAACGTGAGAATAAAAATCAGTCTTCGATCTCTCTTCGTTCCACCTGCTCGCTCTTCAATTCCAGCTCAACTCGAAACTAGACTCTAGTCTCGACTTTCTCGTACCGTCGCGTTCGGCCAGTGGTTGATGTCGTGCACGAGTTCCTCGCAGTCCGCAGCATCGTCAGAGGCGTTCCCGCGCCGCTCGCACACCTGATCTTTGAACTTTGAACTTTCATCACTGATCCTTCCTTCATTTCGAGTCAAATGCAGTGCACGAACTTTTTCTGTGAACAAGAAAGTCGTTGGAATTCTGATATCATCGATAGAAATGTTTCAAGCAGAGGAAAAAAAAGCAGAAGAAGAAAACGACCAGAATAGAAGCAAATAGCAGCAAGAACTGCTACAATTTGTCATAATTTCCTAGACTTTTTGCATTCGACTTTGCCTGAATTTGTCCTTTTACCCACTTTGAAAGAGAATTTCCCTGTCGGATGGTCGAAATCGCAGAAAGTGCAGGATGAAGAGAAGACCTCGTACCATCTCATCGGAAACTTCCAGTGCCTGAGACGATCTTTGGTCTTTGTAGTTTGTAGTTTTCCACCTTACTCAGGCTTTGTTACAGGTCTAACAAAATTTGTAGAATCATCAAGAACTTTCTATATTGTTGAAACGCTGGACTACATTCTACACGCAACGTCTTCATTGAAGCAATTAAATTTTTAAACTCATTTATGATGGAAAAGAGCACTGAGCGAGAATATGTAATTGGAGTAGGAAGTGTCTCTAGTAGTTTGATCTTTGCAATCTCATTTCCGTCCAAACCACGAGTCGATTAGCATTTGCACGTAGACATCATTCTTATGCAACGCTTTCGAGTGTATGAGAGTATCTTTCCCCTTTTCCCCTTCTCTTCTTCTTCTTCTTCTTCCATCTCCTTCCTCCGCTCATTAGGCTTTCATACGCCGTTTCTCTCTTTCTCTCTAGCACTGCCCGTTTCATGCCCTACCTTCTCACTCTCGCTTCTCTGCTGCTCTCTCCACTTCCCTCACTCTCTAGCCCGCTGCCAAAACGACGCATGCACATGTAAAGTGTGCGTCCCCCCGGCATAGATCATCTCTAAAAGAGTCCCCCCTGAATATGAGAGTAGCCTCCCGCACAGAAAACAGCCAGACTACGGTAGTGCAGGATCGAAAAGTACATGCTCTCTCACAGGGCAGACAGTGCGAGAGATCATGTGAATCGAGGAGAGCACTCTGGCATCTCTGCCACTCTCGCCTTTCACCTTGTGCACCCAAATGAGCACGAGCCGTTGTCGACGTAGTCGACGGAAGTGGGGCAGAGACGCAGAGAAATCTCCTCTTTCTTCCCCCCGCTCTCTCACTTTCCCACACTCTCTCGTCGGTTAGCGAAACCCCCTTCAACATGTGAGCACTAACAAGGACGACAAAGACCACACCCTCTCACTTTCGCCTGCTCTCTCGCCGGCCAGAGAAACGAGAGAGATCATTAGAAGTGAAGAGAGCGAGGACAGAGAGGAGAAGTCATGTGCCATGGCAACGCAGCGGGAAAAGGCAAACGGCTGAAAACTCCACCCTCTCTCGCTCCCCCCTCGACTCTTGCCTCATCACTAGGCAACCCGAAGCCGGCGCTTCCGGAACCGGCGTTTAGCACACATTAACGATACCTGTGCATGGGATTGACGATCAGGGCGCCGCCCAGGAACGCCGTCTGGTTCCGCGGATTCAGCGGTTTCTCCTCGGACGAGTAATTGCCTGAAAGCCGGATACGGAAACTTGGAAAAAATTGCAGTAAATCCTGTGAGACCAGAGATTGGATTCAGATTAGTGATTACTCATTCGACGATCAATTGGTTCCGGGATGCAACCGTATCCCTACCGTACCCTTCCTACGTGCACTTATCACTCTATGAATAGACGCTGTCCGACTGGCGTGAAATCACATGTCCGAACCTAATCCCTCCCCTCTCGTCCTACCTGCCTCTTTTCAGTCTCACGGCTGATCTGACTCGCGCGAAAACAAGCCGATAAAGCCGGCGAACGACTTCGCAATAATCGACTACCGTAATCCAGACTATCCCTTCGGGACCCACCCGCGTCCGACTCCAGATGCGTCACCCTCAGCGTGACGTCGTCCATCGGATGCCCGATCAGCTTGAGGATGTGCGTGTCGCGATGGGCTGGGTCAACAGCCAGAGCTGCGCGAGCCCGAGACGGAAAGCGAATCTGACAAGACAGTCATCCAATCTTCCCTTCGGTCCCTCTATCTATCTGACAATTCCACCTGCTCCCGTGGCAGTTAACTTCAAGGGAGCAAGTAGAAGGCTCCACTTCACGACACGACGAGAAGACTATCAGGCAATCTGCTGATTGGAGCAAGACTTTGGCAAGATGAAAAAGCGCTCTCCCGGGAGCTCTCGCCTCTAAGAGGCTTTCCGCGAAAATGGGATTGACAAAAGTATGAGCGCAAAGTGCAAGCCTATCAATCGACGACACAATAATGAGATATAACACCAGCGAACCACAGCACAACGCAGACTTCACGACCGGTCAACCAACCTCCGAGGTGACGAAGGCAGGATCGGGACAGTGCCAGCAGCGGACGACGATCCGCCCGACATGGTCGTCCTCTAGCTTGTCGATGTGGAGACTAATGGCGGATGAGGAGACGCTCTCTTCCCCACGAGGGTCGATACCAGGCCAATCAGAGAACCAGCCATAGTATGGGAGGGGAGGCGAACTGGATGGGTCGATTGGGGGAGAAACTGATGTCTTGATGGAAAACGGAGATCCGAGTGATCCATTCAACGTACGAGTAGTTATTGCGAGACGCGTAATGGGACATTGGGTGAAATTGCAGTTGAGTGAAGCTTTGGGTGAAGGGAGAGGGAAGAAATCAGGCAACTTTCGAGTTAACCAGGCGTTATCACATGAACATGACAACGGGCAATTGGTCAAATCGATGGACATCTTCTTATTAGCCAACGCTAGAGATTGCCAGGGTAGAGAGCTGATATTGCAATCGGCGAGGATGAGGCGTTCGAGTTTGGGAAAGACTCGGAAGGAGAAGTATGGTATAGCGGTGATAGGACATCGTAAGTTGAGTGTTGATATGTTGAGAGAGGATGAGGGTAGCGTACAGTTACCCAATACTGTCAGATTTGAGACATTGGGAGCATCTGTGAATGACGGACAAACGGCGGAGCTGCCATTTGTTTCACATGTCGAAACCGAAGTAACAGTGAAGGCAAGTGTCGCCAGGAGGCAAGCTCGCATATGTACATCACACGGTTGAAGAGCCAACAATTTATGTATCAGCAATAACAATGAGTCAAGGTATTTAGGCCGAGGTCTTCTTGGCGTTCTTGGCAGAGCGTCTGACGGAGCGGAGAAGCTGCGAGGCACGACGTGCGGCGAGCTGAATCGAATGTATAAGGCGAGGTAGAGAAAGAGAGAAGCTGAGGCCGCAACGCGACACGCAGCGCTCCAAAATATAACCATTTCATCCCTAGCAGAACCCAAACCTTCTATTACTCAAGCATGATTTACTTTTAGTTTGCATTTTTATCTATGGGAATATAAAAAAATTCAATATGGTGATCAGAAAAAAAGATTTGAAAGAATAATCTATATAGAAAACCTACATGTTAGCAATGACATAATCATTTTTAAAAAATTACCCCATGAAAAAGTAAAGGTAGGAAAAGGTTAAAAACAAACCTTGGCGAAGCGGGCGTGTCTTCCCTTGACGAGTCCCTGGACGGACTTGACGATTCCGCGGGCGCCTCCTCTCTTGATGGTGGTCTTGATGAGAGACTGGGCGGGGAGGTTCTTCTTTCCTAGAAATAGTCTGATTAATTGAGAATATTATGATGAGCAAAAGTAAAATCAGAAGCACGGAATCAAAATTAATTTTTTACCATTTTTGAACAATGTTCCCCGATAGCACAAGATAATTTGGTTTTGCATTGTCGGGAAAACCAATACTCAAAAAACTAGTTGCAAGCGGTTAATTAATTGCTTATTTTTGCCTGATAATTACTATCTTGTAGACTTAATGCATAATTTCAACCCAGGAATTCAGGCCGCCGTGTGAGGAACAGGATTCCATAACCAAAAGAATTCTGATCAACTGAGAAATGAGAGACATTTATGGTCCATGATATTAAGGAACAAAAAGGACGATAGTAAAAAAAACAACCATTGAAAGACAAGCAGTCAAAATACAAAATACTCACCGGTCTTCTTCACGGTGACAACAACGGACTTGTTGTCCTCGGCGAGGGTGACTCCGATAGCCTTGCTGTTGGTGAGTCCATTGTAGTTAGGGCTGTTGATACCCTTGAGGTTAAGAGGCTCTCTGGAGAAGGCCTTCTGGATTCCACGCTGACGGCGGAGGAAAGCAGAGTTGTTGCGGATAACCTGCCAGGCGACGTCGTTGGACATTTTACCTGCAAAAAACCATAGTAAGTACTTTCCAAAATATACCGCGGCTCAAGGGGAACGAAATACGAGCAAAAATGTCAAAGAATCAGTCAAAAAGGCTACAGAGGTGAAAAGTTACGGAAACAATAGTCACACCCAAAATCAAAATTTGGGATCACTACAACGATAGAGACGTCATAAATCGATAGAAATGCATGAGGAGCGTCGATTTAGGTGGAAAAAGCTGCAACAACCATTAATAAAAATCGAAAAAAAGAAAAAGTCGTTCTAAATTTTGGGCCTGCTGAAAAATTAGAAAGTCTGTGTGAGACCACAAGGAAGGATTCAAATCTTTTACGGTACCTGGCAAATTGCCAAAAGGTGATGAAGTTTCTTAAGCAACTTCGAGCTTCGAGCTTCCGAGAAGTCCTAGTTTTGAGCCGGTAGTTTTCTTTCGATGATCCCTCGCTCGTCATGTTAGTGCAAGCGTTAGAAAGCAGACTCTATCCTGACGAGGAGCCGTCTACCAGCACATGGGTTCAAGAGAACTTCGTGGTTGGAGATGTCATCGGACACGGTGATGATTTCAAATATGATTGGAGAAGTATTGCGAAACTAGTGATAACGTGTTTTTTGCAGGAACTTTCGGCCGAGTGTACACTGTCGAATGCCGAAAGAAGCCCGGCCAACTCTATGCAATGAAGGAGCTAGTAAGGTCGTCTCACCCGAAGTACATCGAAATGGAGTTGAAGATTCTCCAGGAGTTGGGTGGGACGTGCAATATTATGCAGGTGAGTTAGGCACTTATTTTTGTTAAATATTTACATAAATAAACATTATTGCTCTCTAGATGCACGCGGCTGAACGTGAGCGAGACAGAATCTTCGTCATCATGGATCACTTCCCTCATGATTCATTGAAGGTATTGGCTTTAATAAAACGTTACTGACTTTTTAACTGGTTCATTGTCCATCAGTTGCTTAAACCTGGTCTTTCAGGACATCATCGATGGGATAACGACCGATGAAATTCTTTATTACATGAAAAATATGTTCATTGCACTCCAATACCTTCACAAGAACGGAATCATCCATCGAGACATCAAACCAGCCAACTTCTTGTACCATCGAAAGACCAAACGGTATTAATTAATGCTTTTTATATCGTTTTTCAATATTTTATGGATTACTGTTCCCAGATTCTCACTGATCGATTTCGGGCTATCACAAGAGTATAAGGAGATGGGACACTGCAAGGAGAACTCGACATTCGTCTCTCCCAATAGTGTATTGTTTTTTATTCCGTTTTGGGCACTTAGTTTTTCAAATTAGGAGCTCAGTGATATTTCGGTAGAAGTCAATTAGGTTCAGCCTAATGACGTTTTATTTTATTTTTATTTTGCAGCGGCGAGCAGCTCTGAAGCGACTTCCACAGAAGAACGATGATTATGGAGCAGGCGATTCGAAACGGTCAGTACTTAGCTTTTGTAAATATTAGTAGTACTATTTTCGTACACATCCGTTTATCAAAAGCTGAAATAAGTTTATTTAAATATTTTAAACTTATTTTATTGTTTGTTATTAATAATTTGTAGATGGCGCAGTCGATGTCAGTGTTACGGCAAGCCGGCGGTCTGTGAAGTCTGTCTGGCAAAGCCGCCGAAGCGAGTCAACAAGGTATTCATTGATACAGATATATCGTATTACATTCCCGATTCTCTCGCATTATTATCGAAACTAATACGAGATCTCTGTAAAGTTGGGATAGGGTGGCACCTTGCTTGGCAATAGGATTGGATTGAAATTTACGGGGATGATAATTAAATTGTCAGGCGGGAACTCCCGGGTTCCGTGCCCCCGAGATTCTGATGCACCTCGATCGGCAGACGCCCGTGCTCGATGTGTGGTCAGCCGGCATCACCATGCTCAGTTTGCTGTGCAGGTTTGAGATTTTGACATTGTCACCTTTTATCGCTTATCGCGTTTTACCCTTTTATTATCGCCAAACTTGGAGCAAATAAAGGAAACGATGAAAAATAGATTACGTTGAGGCATTCTGAGGTGTAGATTGGGGAATTTTTTTGGGCATATTTATCAATCGAGTTTATCAATTTTGAATTTATCATTTTATCATGATTGAATAAATTCAGGAAACATCCGCTTTTCCGACCCGTCGATGACTGCGAAGCACTGAAGCAGATCGCACAAGTGCTAGGGTGAGTATTTGAATTCCCCCCTTTATTTTTGAAAGTGGAGTTATCTTAAATTGCGTGTTAACGGTATGTTCTTGGTATAAATTACCAGTAAAGGGAAACCTAAGTGAATACATTTTTCATGGCTATTGCAAGTACCACTTACAATGGATAACCGTAGTAGAGTTATTCGATGTTGTTTTAATAAGAAAAAACGGTCCTGCAGATCAGGTAATCGGTTTTAATCCAACGAACAGCGGCGTACGCAAGTACGAAAGTAGAATCTTCTTGAACGATTGATAAAAGAAAAGAGTTTTGCAGTGCTATAAAATTGCAGAACCAGCGATCACTCCTCCTTTCTGTTGACAATGTTTCTCCTACTTTATATTCACGCGGTTATTTCCAGCTCGAAAACTCTGGAAGAACTGGCGACAGATGAAGGATACCATCTTGAAATCAAGCCAGCCTGTCCCGGGATCGATCTTGTTAAGTTGGTGAGTCAACTTATGGTTTATTTTAGAAAAAAAATGTTGTTATTAAAGTTGTAAAAGTATCGCCATGCTCTGTTTGTCGAGCGAGGAACTGTGGAAAGATATTTGTCAGCATTTCTTTGCAGAAATTCTGCTTGTTAGATTGATGTTCCCCGCAGATAAGGATATGGGGGGAGCACGTACAAGCTTGTTTCTGTTGTTTGGGCAGAGTGTGTGCTGTTCAGAGAGGGAATTATCTGGCACTCTCAATTATGCGTGATCTCTGGCCTAGCAGAGAAGCGAGAGAACACGCGAAATGGAGAGAGTTAGAGTGAAAGGGGGCGATAGACATAACTAGTTGACTACGCATTACCTCCCCCCTCCCTCCCTCTCCTCGACTCTTCCCTGAATTCTCTCTGTTTCCATTAATTAGCAGCTGGCTTCGTTGCGGTTTTGCACGGGTTTGTTGCAGAATTCAGCACCAGATTTGGTTCGTTGGTAGATAGGGTATCTTATCTTATCTGATCAAATACATAAAAATGAACGTGAATGAACGTCCTTGCCATCCCAGTCAAACCCCGTTCCTTAAGTTTTTGAGTATTTCCGTGGTCGTGGATTGATTGAACACTATTAATCTTGTAATATTTAGATGAGAAGTCTGCGCCCGGGCACAGCTGCCCTCTCGCAATTCAACAAACAATGCGTGCACTGCTCCAGATTCATCTACGATAATATGAAGGTATTTATTTATTAGATTTTCTTTAAAAGGCTCTTTTAAGTATGTATTGGTTTTGTGAAATAAGCGGACATGATGACAATTGTGGCGTACTGTGTCCGTATTATCGATCCAATTCTAGACGCAGTACTGTATCTGCGCGTCCTCGCAAGAGGACAGCTTCAATTCGCTGCAGAACACGGAACGACACGCTCTAGAGGTACGGTAGCGCGTGTATTATTGATTTTTCGCCTGATAAATCCAATCGGGATCGTGAAACAATATCGTCAAAATATTATAGTTACTTGTGTCTTTAAAACAGTCATTACAATTTTTTGGAAATAGTTTTAAAAATATTTCCAGGTGCTTCGCCGATGTCTGATGGTGAATCCGAACAGTAGGTACACCTCTCAGATGGTTCTCTCCCTTCTTTCCTAACCCTGCTTACCCTAGTAGTATCACTGTATCCATAACCCGCCTTTCTACTGTATTTCCCTCCGCTCGCTTCTTCCCTTATCCCCCACTGCCTCTTCTTCCCGCCTTTTCTAAGTTTCGCGTGTCCTACGAATTGTTCAGGGTCAGTTTCACCCCTCATCGCTCTATTCTCGGTTCACCTCGAAATTAAGACTGCTACAACGTAACGTTGATTATGCTATTTGCCTCGTTGCTCAAGCTCCATTCTTGTACATAATCACCGTATAGCTCCCGCTCGCTCCCCACTCGCGCCTTCCCTCCGTTTATCCATCGTTGTTAATTGGTTGTCCTAGCTAGATTGTATTGATTATTTTTGTAACCGGGCAGTTTCCCCTCAGTATCCCCCTTGATTCACACATCTTGTTGATTCGCGTGTTTTATCATCAGAGCTACTTGTGATATAGACGACGCTGTGAATTGATTCCGTTGAATAAGCTAGCACCCCCTGTTGCCCAGAATCCAAAGTTGATAAAGAGATTCGGCGAAAATTTGCTATCTGTTGATAAGAAATCCGTCCCTGGCGGTAATGCTATATCTGAAGTTTTGAAGCCCTTTTTTGAAATTGGTTTGATGATCCAGGAGACTTTGTTTTTCAGAAATGGCTCGCAAAGTGCGCGGGAAGCGCTCCCGCGAGTGCGACACCACCCACTCACAGGGAAATAAGTCTACGATTTCATAAGTCTAAAGCAGTTAGACTTCTGAAGTCTAAGTGTTAGACTTCAGAAGGCCAGACAGTACAGTTCCAAAGTCTAACTGTGTACATTCAAAGTCTACTTATTAGACTTTGCAATCTGAAAAAATCGGAGAATGTATCAAATCGATACTTTTACTTTAAATTTATTGTTT